>MU623354.1:0-209616 GCA_025201765.1 Daldinia sp. FL1419
TTATTAATATCTATATATTATGATATTAAAAGGAATTATTGAAACTATATATATATAAATTTGAGGTGCGCGGTTTTTTTGTCCCATGACTGTATGCAGGTGCCTGGGAAGATATATTAGGTACGTATCGTAAAAACGAACGTACATTCCGAACTCGCTTTGGTAAGTAGGTGGGTAGGTTCTAATTATGAAGTCATTCGCTGCAATCCTCGATTCTAATCTTACGGGGTTCCGAGACTAAGGTTACGAGATTATGAGGTTACGTACGAAGTTACAGGGCTACAAGAGTCAAATTATCAGATGGAACAGACACGGGAGTAAATTTAATATACTCATTACCCTCTAATTATCTATATGGTCTTCAACCAAAGTATTCGAAGTAGGTCATGGTTACCTGAATTTCCCTGACGGTTTTGATAAGGACTTGAAATCTAGGGACTTGCACAGTAGGACCTAGGTACCTGCCTATGTATGACATACCATACCGGGCCGATCTGGTTCCAGAAAACCGTATAAAGGTACCTACCTCCTCTTTCTAGTACATTTATTTACAAATAAATGTTGTCTTGTCTTTGATTGAGGATTGGATAGAGTACATTGGGTAGGTACGTATCCTAAGTATATAGTTATTGTTAGGTAAGCATGAGTACCTAGGTAGTTATCTTTAGACATACTTACCTTTAGTACCTAGTACCTCTAGGTACCTACTAATCTGGGGTTTACCCGGATAAATCAGGTGCCTCATACCTGTTGCGCATGTACCTAACCTTAGTGCTATAGAAAACTTAAATAAACCAAGCCGATTACATACCTACCTACATAGTACCTACTGAAAACACGGTGGTTCATTTTGTACATACCTACCGTACTGAGAATACCTATGTGGATGCATCCTGCTTTTAAACACATTTATTGTAAGCCGTAACTGCCCCTGCAAAGCTCCATCAATTTATTAACCTAACCTAGTAAGCAGTGGGGAAGTGGAGTTCAGCCTTATCTTTCTCTGCGTATCAATGAAACCCATCCAACTTCTAACCTACCTCTTTAATCTTTAGCATACACTCGTCCATTAGCCATCTTTCCAATCTGCAATCCTATATAACTAATAGTATTGGGACTGGTAGCTTGCGACGATTATTATGATAAAAGGAGGAATCACGACCGATTTTAAACCGACAGTTTCTCTGGTTTAAGTTCGCCCAAAATCACCAATTGATAATATACGATGACGGCTCCTTCAACTGCGCGAAAACCTAATGGGATTTCGCCCGTGTCTTCCACCCCAGCAGCCAATGAAACTCCGAAAGCCGCCAAGTCGAAGGATCCCCCTCGAGGCAAGAAAGTTCTGATTCGCCGGCTCCCTCCGGGCATAACAGAGGCAGAATTATGGGCCATTTTGGGAGATGAATGGAAGAATGGAAACGGGAAAGTAGAATGGTCTAGATTTCAGGAGGGCCAAATATCCCAAGAGTGAGTTCGGAATTATATCTTACCATGGCGACTAAGAGACAAACACTTATATCCTTGCGTGCCTAGCCCATCAAATCCTTCCATGCCAGCACGATGCTATTTACAGACTCGATCTGAAGACATACCTGCGTTACACGAAGTCGTTCAAAAGTCCATCTGGGAAGACGAAAAGCGAACTTTCAACGACCCAGCCCTTGTAGGCCCTCCATATCTAGAGTTTGCTATTTACCAGAAGGTACCTACCACGAAGAGACGTATAGATTCGAAGCAAGGCACAATTGACCAAGATCCCGATTTTATGGCTTTTCTCGACAACCTCACTCAAGATTCTGTCGTAAGGGAAGTCGACGCCGAACAAACCGAGGATACATACAAGGTAGACACTAGGGTTACCACCACACCTTTAGTTGAATATCTCAAAGAGAAGAAGGCCAATAAGGGGAAAGATGTTAATAATGCTAAGAGCGGTAAACACTCTCGGCATGAATCTCAAGGTATAAAACCTAAAGGGGGGCAGGAAGACTCCAAGAAAAAAGGAAAGGATTCCAAGGCAGAGAAGACTACTGATAAGGAAGAGAAGAGGGTTAAAGAGCCCATAAAACTCCTTACTAAAAGATCAGCCGCCCTGGACTCAGTTGAAGTATCCAAATCTACCTCCACCCAAGCTAGTACGAGCAAGACAACTGAAGAGGCGGCGCCCAAGAGTCGCCGTGCCAACATTGCAGCTGCCGCTAAAATCCTACAACGCGATCTCGGCCTCAGCCCAGGAAGCGCTCATAGAAGGGCTCGTCAGGATGCTGCCAAGGCAGAGGCAGCCGCTAAGGTAGACGGCAACAAGGAGAAGGACAGTAAAGATTCTGCATCTGCAGCTCCGGCCGCGCCTAGTCAGGCTTCCTCATCAGTACCTCCGTCCGCTCCCACAGCTCCGAAGGCCCAAACAAGTGACGGCCCACGCCGTTCCCGAGGTTCAAAATCTTCTAAAACAAACATGCCCAACGATACACCTAAGGGGAAAGGGTCTGACAATGCAAATAGTACGCCAAAATCTGCCCCTGTAACCACACCAGTCATCCTTAAGAGAAAAGAAGACGCGCCTCCGATTAATCCAGTCCCAACAGCTACTGCTAATTCAACTTCTTCACTTCCGACCCCCCCAACCGGTCCTAAGGCTGCTAGCAAGACCGCATCATCTAATAAATCGGGTCCGTCGCAAAAGAAAGTATCTAGCCAGCCACCAATAACTGTCGGGGCTACGCGTGCCTTTGTAAAGCATGCAAACCCTTCTCAAGGTGTCACTGAACCGCTGCTTAAGCAAGCTATGGAAGTGTTTGGGCCAGTCACCTTTGTCGAGATTGACAAGCGTAAGGGTTTTGCATATGTTGATTTCGGGGATCATGACGGATTGGTGAAGGCTATTTCTGCCAGCCCCATTTCTGTCGCGCAAGGCACCGTGCAAGTTCTAGAGAGAAAGGAGACTAAGAAATCGACTCAAACACAAATACAGCCAGCCAGCGACAAAGCAAGTACTGAAACTCCGCCCGATCGCCCTAAGCGAGGTGGTCGTGGTAGAGGTCGTCGAGGAGGCGCGGCGAATGCGGGTGGTACAAACTCAACAAGCGAGCCTGCTGGGTCTTCAGCAACACCTCCACCTCCACCCCCTGAGTCAAACACTGTAGCCACGGCCGATTAAAGGTAAATCATAGAGATAGCCTCATTATCATACGTCACCATAACCCCCATACATCCGGTTATCTACCCCCAGATGATCGTAGGATCCGCTCTTTCGATGCTCTTCGTTATATGGCCCTGACAATGTTCACGCCTTTCCCAGAAGCTCAAGCACGGTTTAGGAAGGGCATTTCTCAAAGCTGTAATCCTTTAGGGGTAAAAATTAGTCCCTGACGCTTAGATAGCATAGGATGTATCAGCGAGAGGTAGTACCGCAATGGAGTCGGGGACCACACAATAAGTATTGAGGGGACGCTTTGATAATAGTTGAGGTGCCTCAGTGGCCATCCATAGATGCTATTCATAACTCTACAATGTACGGATCCGTAGTATCATGAGAATCGCTCTCTTTCGCTCACCCAACCCTCACAACAATAGTACCTAGGCAGAACCCAAGATTACCGGCAAAATATAAGTTGGACGTCTCGCAAATTACTTAACTTCCATAAATTATAGGGGTGCTAGCTCCTATTGGTATCGGGTTTGGCTTGGTAGTTTTGACAGTCTGTTGCTCAAGGTCCGGTGCGCTTCTCTATTTTCCTCCGCGACCTAATACATTTTTGGATCTTTTCACTTAGCCATTATAGCCATTGTAACCATTGTTCATATGATGAGTCTAGTGATGCTGCAATCCCCTGGGTGATGTGATTTGCCCATCCTTCTAAAAACCAACAGTACTCCAGCGAACTGAGCAATATAGCAAAATAAGCTAGAATTATAAAGGCCGTGGGGTGTGTTTTCGCGCAAGCAATTCACAAAACAACCATTTAGTTTGTAGATCCGCGCTATAATGACCTGAAATTGACCGACTATCTCACTCTTAGGGGCGGTAGATGTCCCGTATGTTTCGTGAAAACACCACGATAAGCAACTGAAGGTGCTGTTATAAATTTCGCGAGTAGAGTCTGGAGTAGCCGAAACGAGTATTGACAGCTCATGCAGAGGTCCTTCACATAGTACGAACTCAACCTGGTACTCAGCCATTACGGATGGCTCCTTGGGTTGTGGTGGCGGAAACAGGGCCCAGGGGCCCGAAAAAACGTGCTCGAGACCGATATTCTCAACAATGAGCCGGACTCCTCTTAGTCGATCTAGCCAAGGTACCTCGTGGCCTTCAGCGATGATTAGGAGGTTTCCCAGCGTCGGCTCCTTGGCGAAGCCGCACGCACAAGCCAAGACCGCAGCAACGTATAACAGGGAGCAGCTGTCTGTGCTAAGCCGAGGAAAGAGATCGGTTGCTCGGCGGATTCCGATGGAGTGATGGGTATCTGCAAGTCTTTTAAAGCGCTCTGAACGATCAGGCTCTAGTCTCATTAGATGGAAGGCCGATACGGCTAGTACCAGATGGAGGGCGTAGTGATGAGTGAAAGCTAAGCGGGGCACTTTGATCTGCCATAGTAACTTCTCCCCTCGGCTGAGGTTTCCATCCGTTAGGTAATGATGTAGTAGTTCTAGTTCGTCCACGGTTAGCTGAGGGGAAGAAGTTGGCCCCTTTAATGATAATAGCTCAGGACTAGGTGCGGTCGTTTCAGAGCTTTCACCGATCTCCTCGCAGGGTCCAGAAACTCTTGTGATAGCGGACTAATCCTTACGTTGCCTACCACGTTTCCGGCAAGTTGGCACATTGGTTAACAAATCTCTGCTTTGGCCACCCTCCACTAGGTTTGGCGAGAAATCGCAGGGAATGGCAAATCGCGAGCAGCTCCCACAAGTCGGTTTAAGCTCATCGCACTATACACAGTCACCTTCTAGAGCATATGAACTTGACGGCGCGAACTAACATATGGTGAATCAACGAGAGGACCCGCTCACCTTTATCCTTCTCTGTTTATAATTACGACACCCTGCTCGGGATTTCTTATGGGGTCTCCTTGCTCGGGGATAATCGTTCATGGTGGCGGATACGGAAAGCGGAAAGTTGGCAACCCGAAGGATTGCGGGAGTCTTGGAACCGATTCTCCGTACGATATCCGTAAATGGGTACTTATACGAAAACGATATACGCGGAAAAGGACTGGCGTAGCATCTAGCATCATGCGATTCTCCCCGTGGTAGCGAAACACGATATACCAAGAAAATTAGAATAACCATTAAAATAATTACGACAACCACCCATGACAGTATCTTGAATGCGAACCAGAAGTAGCCGTCGAATATTTCATAGACTTCCTCAAGTCTCCTTTTCCCTCTAATACCAGGAGACCGGGTTCTATAATGTTGTTTAATACGAAGTTTTCATTGGACAAGCTGTAGCTACAAGGGTTATGTCGCCCTTGAACTAATCTGGTCTAGCCCCAAGACCCGTCAACGGTCGTTCCAATCTTTCCAATCTTTCGTACTTTTAAACGTAAATCTCCCTATTCGTCAACTTTTCTTCGTAGCTGCTATGCACGAAATTTCGCTTCACTACAAAACCACAAAAGCACGAAAGCGCACGTAAAGCGACAGTGGAGCAGAACCGGACAGCGATCTGCGCCGACGGCCGAGGGGCTGAGATATTATATCGATCATGTACATAGCTATAATCAAATCAAATCCATGGTCATTTTTATTCCAAATTCTCTCTCTTCGCCAAGATTCACCGCCGAAGGACCATGTACCTGATGCGGTCCGTGTACACGTAAATCTCGTACTTGAAGACGCGCCGAGGACCGACAACCCAAGTCGGACACCTTCAGGCTTCCACACATGCAGTTATATATAAAAGAGTATCGTAGCAGCGCAACTTACCAAAGTAGCTTTATGTAGCATCCCTTAATCTACGACCAGTCTCGCTCATACTGCCGTAAAAGATGGCGTCCTTATTGGCTAATCACTCTTGCACGCCGTCCACTTTCTCGACGCCGACATTATTCGGTGCTGAAATCTTGTCTGTAGATGCCGCTCTCGTCAACAATTACAACTTCGATGTCCCAGCAGGGTGGCGTTTTACTCAGCCCGCCATCAATGTGCAGGATCTGTCCTTCTGCAATGTTACGGTGACTTATACGCATCCTGGGCTAAACGACACCATCAATGTTGAGACCTGGTTACCGTTGGATGGCTGGAACGAGAGACTCTTTGCGCCAGGAGGTGGAGGCTGGGTAGCCGGCCGCTTTATAGTCCAGTACGGTCCTATGGCTGCTGCCGTTCAGGACGGTTACGCTACTGTATCGACGGATGCTGGTCTCGGAACTGCCCAAGTTAACGATGCTCCGGAATGGGTTATTATCAGCCCTGGAAACCTGAACGTGGTTGCGTTCCATGACCTTGGATACGTCAGTCTAAACGACGCAGTAAGTAAAAAGCATCTAGGTTAAGCGATTTCTTGCAAAGATTCGTTATGCTAACGGCGTACGCAGGCGATTATCGCCAAAGATGTTATCCAGAAATACTACGGACAGGAACCAGCTTATTCTTATTGGAATGGTTGTTCCCAAGGCGGTAGGCAAGGAAGCGTCCTGGCTCAGCAATACCCTACGGCTTACGATGGAATTATATCCATGGCACCCGGGTTGTACTGGGCAGAATTAATAGCATCTGTGGCCTGGGCGGCATTCTACATGGAATCCACAAAGCAATATCCACATACGTGCGAATTGACAAAGTTGACATCCCTTGCGGTCTCGGTGTGCGATAAATTAGACGGCGTGGAAGACGGACTTATTGCGGAACCGGAACAGTGCCGACAAATATTTTCTGCATCCGACTATACCGGGACCGTTTTCAACTGCTCGACCACCGGCACAAATATGAAAATTAGCCCTGCCGCGGTGGCTGTTGCGAATAGCGTGTGGGATGGTCCAAGGTACTCGAACGGCGATTATATGTGGCATGGCTTTGAAATCGGAGCTGACCTGGCGACTATTGCCTCGACGACCTGCGATCAGAACGGAGAGTGCACCGCCGACGGCAAAGACCAGTTGCTTTCCATGTATAAGGGCTTTGTTCTAAGGGATTTATCTGCAGATGCTACAGAGGTCACTCACGAGGAATTCGAATACATGTTCCGTACCTTGAGGCGTATATTCAGTTCGTCATTGCAAGCAACCGACCCTGACCTCTCGGCGTTCAAAGAGGCGGGTGGCAAGATGATTACACTCCACGGACTTGTAAGTAATACTCGATATATGATCTATCAACGTGCTAATTTTAAGAAATAGGCGGATCAAGCCATCACACCGGCTAGCACGCTTGAGTACTACAAGCAAGTAACGAAGCTAATCAACAACACCTCCGACTTCTACCGTTATTATCGCATTCCCGGACTCGGTCACTGCGAAGGAGGTCCTGGAGGTCAGCCCGAGGGCATATTCGACCAACTGCGACAGTGGGTAGAGAACGGCACGGCTCCTGAGTCAAGCCCGGTCAAGATACAGCAGGCAGGAAATACGACACGACACGAGATCATATGCCCGTATCCTAAAAAGGCGACCTTTGAGACGGATTGTACTAACCCGGCTTCTGCCGAATGTTGGTCGTGCGAATAAGCAAGTCGAGGCGTGAAACTAATAGACTAGTAGGTTAGAATAAAAATATAACTAGAGGGCGTAAAGCTATAACTCATAATTTGTATTGTTGGCTGTTTTAATTAGGCAGACCTATCTACACCCATAGATATTACCCAAATAATGTTTTTGTACTACTTCGAACCAATATTCCTGTGCGTGATAGACATACGGATATGATTTGAGATAATAATCTCGCTATCTTTGTAGGCGGAAAGTTGAACACGGGATGCATTGATAGACACCATTTATGTCCATTACAAAATTGCTCGCCTATTTCGGTCCTTACGATTCTATTGTTCTAGAGCTGCACCTGTCAAATAGTGTTAGATAGTCACCTTTTTTAGTTAGCCGTTCACTTGAAATGATACAAGTATCGATGTGCTTGGACATGCTATGATGTTTAGTAAACTGCAAAGATGCTATAGCTAATAATAGTATAAGAGATAAGGGAAGGGGTAAATGGAAAAGGGGAAGAAGTAGCCTATGATATCTTACCTAAGATACCTAAAAAACCTGATTGCCGATAAGGTTCTTACATAGGATATCTAATTTGAGGCCTTGGAAGCCTGAGGCAGAACATTTTTATGAGCGAATGCTTACGTCATCCCAATAGCATCTACAATTTTTAGTAAGTTCCAAGGTACCTCCTATTAGTTAGTATAGAGGTTAGGTATGTACCTCCTATGGATCCCGTTTCTAAAATTCGGGACAACAGTAACGCCGACCCCAGCCGAGGGCAGAGGGTGCTCAACCTCGAGATTCGGACATTGACGGCGCCCGATCCCTGCGAAAGACCCTATCTTTGACCAAAGTCCCTAAGTATCAAGAAAGTGTACTCGAAGGTATTAGTTCCTACCTTCGACTGCTTTATTGTACTTCGGGTCAAAATTTGGGTACAAATCAATTTAGAAGACGCCAACAATCCCTCCCCCAAAGTTCGTACAATCTTACAACCTTACAATCTTAAAGGTCCACAGGTAGACCCCAAAGCTCGGACGAAACCTAGTGACGCACAGCTCTGCCTATTAGAAAGGAAAGTTGGTATTCGACAAGTACCTATTCAATTTGTTACAATAGACTCGGATATTTGACGGCTGCCAATTTCCTCGAACCAATTCTTCTTCATTGAACATCTTAACCCTATCCCAGTTCCCTGGTTCCAAATATCCAATTTCAGATCGATTTCGAGAAAATTAATAATACGAAATTCATTCGCAATATATTTTCCGAAGTCTACTATTTTCATTGCGCCCGGTGTCATTGGTCCTGTAGTGACAGGTATCCAAATTGCTTGCAGTAGGCCAATCCCATCCTGTTAGATCAACACTGCCGTACACCACTCGGATCATAGGTCAAGGTTCCAAAGACGTATACACCCGCGATAAAGCAATGGGTTCTCCACGTGCTGCGGTCCCCAAACCGGGACCGGCGAAGTTGACATCTGGGGCGGGCTTGGACGAGTGGCTCGAGCAAGCTAAGCAATGCCGTTATCTGCCCGAGCCGGTTATGAAGGAACTTTGCGAGATGGTTAAGGAAGTCTTGATGGAAGGTATGTTTTATGTCCATAACGCGACGACAGATTTTATCTAACCTTGTTCCTCTTCCCATTTTATAGAATCAAATATTCAGCCCGTAATTACCCCAGTTACCATTTGTGGTGACATACACGGTCAATTCTACGACTTGCTCGAGCTTTTTCGCGTTAGCGGTGGTATGCCGGGCCAACCTGCGACGGAGCCCCCCGCATCTTCTACGTCTGTCATCACATCGGCCGACATCGAGCCTCCGACGGAGATCACGAATCCGAAGTTGAAGAAAAAGATAAAGAAGCCCAAAAACACAACTAGCGAGGTCCCGGGGCTTCCTAGCGACGAGTCTACCAATGTCGAAGAAGAGGAGGAAGAAGGCAATGAATCTGCGCTGCGCAATTCCTCCGACTCTGCGTCCCCAGTCACAAATGCCGATACCCGTTTTGTATTCTTGGGTGATTTTGTCGACCGAGGGTATTTTAGTTTGGAGACGTTTACGTTACTCATGTGTCTAAAGGCCAAGTAAGAAACCGTCGCGTAATATCGTTCTGTGTCTATTCTAACATTTATCAGGTATCCAGACAGAATCGTCCTTGTCCGTGGAAATCACGAGTCTCGTCAAATTACCCAGGTGTACGGGTTTTACGAAGAGTGCCAACAGAAATACGGAAACGCGTCTGTTTGGAAGTCCTGCTGTCAAGTCTTCGATTTCCTGGTCTTGGCAGCTATTGTGGATGGAGAAATTCTATGTGTCCATGGAGGTCTAAGCCCTGAAATCCGCACTATCGACCAGATTAGGGTCGTAGCTCGAGCACAAGAGATTCCTCATGAGGGTGCATTCTGTGATCTTGTTTGGAGTGATCCCGAAGAAGTTGAGACTTGGGCTATTAGTCCAAGAGGTGCAGGGTGGCTTTTCGGTGACAAGGTAGCGACAGAATTCAACCATGTTAACGGGCTGAAATTGATTGCTCGTGCCCATCAGCTCGTAAACGAGGGCTACAAGGTGAGACTTTTCCTAATTGCCTGTGGTTTATATATTAACGATTGAAACAGTATCATTTCCCTCAAAACTCCGTTGTCACTGTCTGGTCAGCGCCAAACTACTGTTATCGCTGTGGAAATGTTGCTTCTATCATGTCTGTTGACAAGAACCTAGACCCCAAGTTTAGCATATTCTCGGCCGTGCCTGACGACATGAGGCACGTACCGGCAGGACGACGTGGGCCGTCTGATTATTTCTTATGATGCTGCACTGTATATGAGTTGCAGAACCCTTTAGGGAATTTTAAAGTTCTTGATACCACTACAAAGGCGTTAAAGGCGGGGAATTTTCACGTTGATTCGTACAGCATGAAGAAATGATGAACGGGGGACCAAAGGGTATAGACAACAAGGCCCGGGCATGTATGATGGTTGGGAAGGATAGGGGATCAACCATGGAAATGTAGCACCGTATATCACGGCAGCGTTATGATCTGTACAGTAGGGCTTTGGAAGCAATGCTCATTGTGTAGCGGTTCAAAGAGAGTCGAGGATAATATGTGTACCCTGACCTGAATTTGAGCACGATACGAAAAATACTTTATGAATCTTGTCTCGTGATGAACGATATAACCAAGTATGTAACCTAGTACCCAGCTGAAAACGGAATTTCAAGATGCCAAATTTATTCATAACTCCAGGTCTAAGTTAACTTATAAAACTTAAAATTGGTTGCCTACCTTACCTAGGGAGGCAGGTAAGTGTCTAAACCATAGGTTAAGTACCTGTGTCTTTTAGGTATTAGGTGATCAAGACATTGGTACCCTGCCTTGAATTTAGGCGGGCAGCTGCATGTTTTTATCTTTAGAAGACTAATAATAGTGACGTTAGGGTAAAGTGGATAGGTAATGAGGGGTTCTATAGGTACCTTAAGGTAGTACCTGGAAGGTTACCCCAAGTCTCCAATGTCCAATCGCACCCCTCAATTTCAATCTACGCGCCGCAACGCGTCTTCTATTTTAACGCCGCTTCTACAGCTATCATATCTTCCAACGTCCCATATCACCTGGCAAAATTAACCTAAACTCATACCTACCTACCTACCTACCTACCTACCTAGGTACCTATACCTCATAATGTCGTTTAATCAGCAATCACTCCAACGTTCCACCACGCCGGCAGGACCCCGTGAGAAGACGTACTTTGAGCAGCAACGGGAGGCACTGATCGGCGAGATAGCTATGGTATGTATCCTCTTTCTGTCGAAGATACTATAGCATGCATATAAACGTATAATCGGACTAGCTAATCCCCGACACAGAGCTTCGAGCACGTCCTCGCCAATATCAACAAGCTAAATCGGTCTCTCGAAGCCGTTGTTGCCGTTGGAAACGAGTTCTCGTCTGTCGAGGCGCTATGGTCGCAGTTTGAAGGCGTCATGGCAAAGGATCCCGAAGAAGCTGCTCCAGAGGGCGAGGGGCAAGGACAGCAACATCAGAATGAGGGTGAGGGTGGTGAATCAGCAGCAGCCGAGAAGAGCTGAACAGAGAAAGGGGTCGGCGCTACTCCCTCGTACATATCATAAAAGTCTAGGGACAGTATAGAGATTTATGAGACCACGAGAGGTATATGACGAATTATTATGACGATACCCGTCACGGCTAATACTCAGCTATGGCATTCTACAGAAACATATCATACATCGCAAGACAAATACGAAGTCGAAAGAGTTGTTATGAATTTCTTTATTTCCTATCCCATGCCATGTCAAGTCAAGAAGAGCTCGCGCAACAAAAGGAAAAGATCCTCGGTATAACATGAATGGTGATACACTCGTTTTCAGGTCCGATCCGTCCTGCCTGACTCCCTCCCTTCCTCCTTGAGCGAACAACTGGCGAAACGGGGGGCTTTGTCTTCTCTCTCCTTTCCTTTCCTCCCTCGTCCATCTGAAAAAGAAGAAAAATAATAATAATAGTAATGCGCCGGCCGCATCAACTATTCGCAGAAAATTACCAAGCCGACCAGCTAGCCAGCCAGCCGGCCGGCCAGGCCGAGACGACAACGACGAATGTTGACACCGACGTCGAGAAAAAACACCTTTGCCCTCCTTTAACCCTAGTCATTAGACCCTATACTGAAAGGGAATACTCGCAGGAACGCCGTGGTCGAAGAATCTTGGATGCAAGAACTCTCTCTTTCTCTCTTCTAAGGAAACGAAGAAGAAAAGATGATAGAAAAAAGTATAAAAAAAAACGGCGATCCTTACCTATCCTTCCCGCTATCGTAACAAGAGGCGTTCGTCGAGAAAAAAGTGAACATAAAAAAAATAAACAATATGATGTCATGCAAAAGTTGATCATTATCCGGACTTTTTGTGTTTCCGTCGTCGTATCCATCCAAATGCCCGCGCGCTCAACATTTCGTAAGTAAGAATTGCTACCTCATCGCCCTTCACAAGAAGTTGCAGTTCCGCTTCTTCTTCTTAAAAGTACGGATCCCGGGGATCCCGCCGCTGTCTCGCCCCCCGCCCGAAGAACTACCACCGCCTATGGACGAGGGGGCCGCCGCCATCGCCGCCTCGAGGTTACGTCGGTCGTTGGCCACTACGGTCTGGATCGCTTTATCGAAGATCTCGTCCACACCCGTCATTTCCTTGCTACTGCATTCCATGTACTGGGCGCCCATCTTCTTGGCGACAGCCATGGCTTGATCGGTGGTGACGGGCGTGAGGCCTTGCGTCTTGAGCATCTCGATACAGGTCTTCTTGTTGCGCAGATCCGATTTCAGTCCGACGAGAATGAGAGGTGTGTAAGGACAGAAGTGAAGGACCTCGGGATACCACTGCGTTATGTTAATACTTATAACTTGAAAAGAAGCGAAGGGGACGTTCAAGACTTACCTTATCGAGGACATTATCTAGCGAGTTGGGACAGTCGATGGCGAAGCAAACAAATATTAAGTCCGTCTCCGGGTACGACAGCGGCCGTAGCCTATCGTATTCTTCTTGGCCGGCAGTATCCCATAGCGCAAGCTCGACGGTCTTACCGCTCGGTTGGTGAGTCGGGTATGTGATGTAATTTTCGAAGACGGTCGGGACGTATTTCTAGACCAATATTAGCTTCCGAGAAGTCTGTCTAATTTCCCCCGTGGGGTGGATTAAGGCTATGAGATAAGGCTATGTATCTTCTGTCTACTTACCTCGGGGAAGTATCCTTGGCTGTAGCTGATTAGGAGACACGTCTTTCCACAACCACCGTCGCCGACCACCACGATCTTCTTGGAATATGCGGGTGCGTCTGTGACGTGCGTCGCCGACGATTCTCTACCCGTTGACGCGCTCATGACTGTGCTGACTGTGCCTTCGCTGGACCGCGTGTTACGCCCTTCTTTGCCTGTCGGCCGTCTCTGAACACCATTATCGTACTTCTCGCTCGCAGGTTGGCCGCCGTACTGGGAATTGCGATATTGGTAGTTAGCCATGCCGGTTGCGCCGTGGCAAAGTAATTTTGTATAAAAGTGGCTTTTGCTTGGACCCGGGGTGTTATAATGCTGGTTAATTAGGTATCCTATTAAGTCACGTAACCCTTTAATTCCCTTTGGTTAGGCGAATACAATGTTAGAGGTTTGTTTCGGCGGGTCGAACGATAAGTTGAGGGATTGATAGATGAGATGGAATGAAGGTGAGACCTTTTTTTATTTTTTTTATTTTTGTGTGATCGAGGTTCTGGATTCGAGAGGACTTGTTTGTTGAAAAAGGGCAAGAACGGGATTGTCATGCAGAGCTATGAGCAGGTTGGTTTGGGGGGCAGATTGTGGATGTCTGAGGCTGAGTTAATCGCAATGGTTGGTTAATCGGGCTCATGCATTTCGTCAGACATCAATAGAAAGATCAATTAGGACGCAGCGGACGTCGACAGGGCAACGATTTACTCCACTCATCGTTTCACCGTTTCAGCTTGCATAAGTCGTGCCCCACCTTCCGATCAAGGCTAATGAGCCAATTAGACGCGCTAATGTATTTAGTGATAGGAACTTATCCCACTTCCTTGGAACATTGTGCATGCCAGGACTCCACATTTTGATATACCAGCCACTTCTGCCACCTGCAGCCCGCTAACCCATGAGCCCACCAAGTTTTTGAGGCGTTTGAAGCTCCGCGCTAACTTTATTTCGTACTCGAAAATTTCTTTTACCAGCCGCCTTTTATTCCTTCTTTTTTCTCCCAATTCACCTTCCCAACTTTGCCAAGTAACAAGGTCCTCCAAGAAAACTCTACAGAAGATTCCCCTCGAGATGGCAGCTAGCAGTTCCAGTCCGCACAAATACGTCACTCTGGTCTCTAGTGATGGCTTCGAGTTCGTAGTGCTTCGGGAGGCAGCCCTCGTCAGCCCTGCTATAAAGAGCATGCTGGATCCGAAGAGTATAGCAAATCCTTCCCGGTCCGACTCTTGATCTCCGGGAAGAGGACTTACAAGTGTTAGGCCAATTCTCCGAGGCACGAACTGGTCGATGTGTCTTTGAAGAGATCAAGTAAGTCGAGAATCCCGGCCATCCTCATCTCCGTCTGTGCCATATTTCGTCAGTGATGAATCACAAAATTTCGCTGTGTTCTTACTGACAGACCGTCAACATGGTCTGAATGACAGCCAACTACACTTGATCTGAGACTTCATTTTTCGACTATTTACCACTGGCACTCATCTACATGCTATCTTTTGACTTTGGGACTAATCCGACCTCACAGCGGCATGGTACTCGAGAAAGTAGTAGAATACTTCCACTACTGGTATAAGAATCGACAGAGAGAAGACGTCCCAGATATGGAGATCCCGGTAGAACTCTGCCTTGAGCTTTTGATGGCCGCAGACTACTTGGGACTCGACAGTAAGGACACCAGTTGTTCCATTCACCATGACTGAACGCTCACCACTCATGTCCCCCCCACTCGCAGAGCCGACATAGGTTGTCCGGCAATTCGATAACTCGACTGGAATGAGTTCAGATAGTAGGAAACAGGGTACGGAACAAAGCCGGCGTTTATTGGCGTTATGATACCACCAAATGTCGATTCATAGGCCCAGGTAGCGGTTAATGACTGGCCAAGATTGAATTAGACTCGGATTTCACGTTTAACTTCGTTTGCTAAAATACATTTCACGGTAAGTTTAACGTAAATACAGAGCAAAGCCTCTCGGCCATCGCAATCCATCTAAGCATATGCGTTCAACTCTTCACTCTTCCGTGGGTTGAATGTCTATAACGGATGGAAGATTAATATAATCCCCCGTCACTCTGCGTGGCTTGTGTTTCTCTGTAGAGACCATGCTTTTTAGGAGGGGATACATCGCCACTAGATCCACTAGACCATATATAATGTAATGTAACTCTATAGGGCTTACTCGTGTCGATGAACAATTGTGCATGTTATTTGTCCAAACAGTAATGCGAGCATGGCAATTAGAATTCTATGAGGAAGACGCCCCTAAGCTTTTAAATATATAACATCAACCCAACAGTTGTCAGCAGGTTTGCATCCATGGTCCTGATAATATTGGTGCACTCGCATTTGGATATGTTTAAAGTTTGGCATCATTTCCTCCAGCCACCCCTGTGTCCCCCTCCGCCTCCGCCTCGCCCCCTGCCCCGTCCTCTGTGGGAACCACCTCGGTGGCCGCCACCCCTTCCCCCTCCAGATACACCGCCGCGGTGCGCCCTTGGCTCTGCAGGCAGCGGCCCCCTCTCCTTGCGCTCCGCTCTTTCCTCAGGGCTCGCATCCCAAATATTTGGTACGCCGACCAACTCGCAAAAGGCGGTTGTCTGAGGGTTCGTGTATTCGTCGGGCTGGTAGTTAACCGTCTCTGGGTCGACTCCTGGACGGTGCGGCGGAGCGGTGAGGGTGAAATTTTGGGGTACATCCAATTTGCCAGCGCTGACTACATTTTCGTCTATCCATCTTCGCTCATGATCTATCATCGGCTGATACGTAACCTCGCCCAAATCGGGGGGTGTCTGGGCCGTAGGGTCACCTATAGTTAGATGTGGCGCAAAAACCCGTGTTATGGCGAGCCATTCCGGATCGTATTGTAGACGATAACGTTGCTTCGGGTTAGTTGATGGTGGATACTCACTTAGGCGTGAGGGATCAACGGGTGTCGCAGAGCAAAGTTGAACGAATTTGCGTCCTGGGAGACATTTGTCCAAGGCGAGGAAACGAGTGGTAGTATTCGTTATCGTCGGTGGAACAGGCTGGCCCGGAATGACCTTGGGTTGGGACGGCGCTGGTCCGGCAAAAGACGCCGGGAGCTGCGCACGAAGTTCGTCAGATACTCCTCCTGGGGCAGGTGTATCTGTGGGTTGCGTAGAGTCGGCCACCTCGGCTGAATTAGCTGGCGGATGGTTATCGTCTTCCATATCTAGGTCAATCTCATCAGGGTTTGTAGAAGATCCCCCCGCAGTGGCTTCCTGAACTGCCGCCGCTTTATTAGAAGACGGCTCGACGTTGTTTGGAGGGTCGTAAGTCTTAACAGCGGCAAATTTGCAGTGCAAGTGTGCGGAGAACCAGTATGCCGGTCTCAGTCTATCCATAACATACGTAGCCGCCGGGTTTCCTAGAGAACCGTCGATACTCTCCTGCTTAAAATCAGGCTTCATCTTCCACAGCGCGGAAGAATTGCCATGCTTTTCTATTTCTCTTGGCCAATCATGACTCAATCCGATATCTACCTGCTCTCGAAGGAGTAAGAGCTTGCGTACATCAAACTCACGCACGTGGTAAAAACTCTTGATATCGTCTTGATTAAAAGGCAATCGCTCGTGATGAGGCTTGCGATAATCGTAGCCCTTCCAAATGCCGCTCATCGCGGCAATGCGCAAGGGGCCAAAACGTAGCACATTAGCGGCGCCCATATAATAGATATTAGGCGCAACCCAACCGCCATAGTACAGCTCCCAGAGATAAGAGCTAGCCTCATGGTTTCCGGCAATAAAAATGGTCAAGTATGGTGCCTTCTTTTCCCCGCTATAGTATGCTGGGAAGTCTCCGAGCTGGCGATACTTGGGCGGCACTGCCATGACCGAAAGATCTGCCGCATTGCGAGTAGACTATGTTTCTTATTAGATTTAATAGTTGAATAATGCAAGCCTTAGGATAAGATGATATAATACCTGGAAATCACCTCCAATGATGAGAAGGTCCACGCCATCCCACCCTCTCTGTTTGGAAGATGTGGCTACGGAAGCATAGATAGCATCAAGTGTACCATGACCCTACGCACGGGTAAAATTAGATTTGCGTATTAGTCTATTTGGAGGTAAACCTACACAGCCCTCGAAGGCGATTCGGACACCGTCAGCTTCGTGGGTGTTGTTCGCCATGGCTTGTTGCTTAAGAGAGTTTATGTGTTTTGACGTCTTGGAGTAGAACTTGAACTGAAGTTGTTTTCTTACGACAAGGGGTCCAAGTCCAAGGCAGCGCTGGGTTTTAGCGCCAATCAACGCTAAGAATGGATTTGCCCCAGGACGCCATGGAGAGTATCTGGTCGTTATATTTGACATGGAAAATTGTTGGATTTTTCCATTGCTGTTTCTAACTCGCGTACATTCCAAATTTACACGAACAGTTTTAAAGACGGAAGCTTGAGTCCATGTGGGGACAATTAACCTAGGCGGTTGAATAGTTCAGTACGGTGGCCCATTAATGCAAAACCGACAAAACTAAAAACGCAAATAAAAATTTGTCCGATTTATAATATGCGCTATAATTATAACGTAGAAGTATGTTAGACCCTCTATAATTACAGCGCTTTTTAATGGACTATACGCTATAAATATAACAATTAAAATATAAAAATATTAATTAATCAATTAAGATTTAACTTTAAATTAACCTTATAGATATTTCTTTAAAAAGCGTTATATTTATAGTAAATACTTTCACTAAATCCACTATAATTACAAGGAACTTAATATTATTATTTACTTAAATTATAATATATTTAATAAATACTTATAAAATTTTTATTACCTCCAAAATGCCTTATATTTATAATAACCTTAATACCCTTATATATTATAATTATAATAGATTTAATAAGTTCTCAGAGACTTTTTAATAACCACTAAAATATAACATATTAATCATTAAAACTCACTATAATTATAAAGGATTTAACGTACCTCTGCACTATAATTATAACACATATTATAAATCAGACAAAATTTTTTTTTGCGTTTTTAATTTTATCGGTTTTGCACTAATAGTGCACCATACCCCTTTTCCTTTTTATATAAGCAAATTCTTCCCCCAAAAGCTATAACGAAAAATTAACCATTAAATAACTTAATTTAAACCATTTTTTTCAAATTTATATAAAAAAATTTAATATCCTTTTAAAATTTAATACCCAAAATATTAGTAATTATTGATTTAAATAAGTAATATAATTCAGGGAGTTGGAAAAATAAAGAAAGGTTCTCTTAATACTTACAATCAAACTTCAATACAACTAATAAAAACAAAAATTAAAAATATTAAAAAATTAAATATAAGATTTATTAATAAAATAAATTTTAAAATAATATATATATAATCAGATTTTATTTTTATTTTTTATCTATTAATAATAATAATTAAAAGATTAATAATGTATTATTTACATTTATACTACATTTAATCCAAATATTATTAAATATATATATAAAAAAAATATGGTGAACAACCCTTATATTTCTATTCGAAAATATTTTTACCAATTTAAGTTCTTTCTATTTAATTCTATAATAATTTATATTAATTTTTAAATTAATATTTTTTTTTATTAAATACTTTAAAACTAAATTATATTTAATTTTTATAATAATTTATAATTTTAAATTTATATAAATAATAAAATAATAATATCCTTTAAAAAATTCTTTTAATTTTAAAAATATAAATATAAATTACATTAATTTTTATAAATTTAATTATAAAATAAAATAATTATTATTCCCTAACTTTTTATTTATTTATAAAAAATAAAAAAATAAAAGTTTATATCTAACGAATATTAGTTTATTTATATATAAAATTATTATTTTGTATTTTCTTTTATTCAATTTTTACTAAAAACCCCATAATAGTGTTATTAAAAGATTTTCTTATATATAAATAAATATTATAATTATTTTTATAATAAAATAATTTTATAAAAAAAATATTTAATTAAAATAAAATAAAAATTTTAAATTATTAATAAAAAAAAATAATTTGTATCTTTTAATATAAAATAGTAGGTTGTTAAGAATTTAATTAAAATAATTTTTATTTCTTTTTTTATATTAATTAATAAAATAATTAAATAATATTAATAATTATTTATAATAAAAATATATTTAAAAATTATTATAAATATATTAATTTTTAAATTTATAAATTAAATAAAAATTATTATTTATAATTTAATATTAATTATTGTAAATTAAGAAATAGTTAATAATATTTCAAAATTTATTTTTTTATTTTTAAAATTTTGGAAATTGTTATAATAATTAAAATCTAAAAATAATAAAATAAAAACATTATTAATATATATTTTTAAATATTTTTTAAATTTTAAATAATAATTTTATATTAATAAATTATTATTATTTTAAAATTTTATAATTTTTTTTAAAAAATATTAAAATATTTTTTCTCTTTTATTATAAAATAATAATATATTAATTTTAAAAAAATTTAAAAAATTATATATTTTATTTTCAATATATGTTATTTTCTTATTAATAGCCCATACCAATTAAACTACAATATAAAACTATAAAAAATTATTAATATTAAAAGCCTTTTTTAAAATATTCATAATATTAAAAAAAAAAATTAATAAACCTAACCAATTAAAATATTTTTTTAATTAATAACTATATTTTAAAATTAACTTTAAAATATATATTTAGCTTAAATAAATTAATTAATTTTAATTTCCTTCCAAATTTTATTAAAAAACATCACTTCTATAAATATAAATAATTTTTAGAATATCCAACCCTTAATACTGGAGGTTACCCCAAGGGCTGACACAATCCTTAAATTTTCAAATAAGATCTTTTATAAATAATTAATATTTTATTATTTTATTATATTAAATTAAAATAATTTTAAATAAATATTTTAATAGTTCCTATAAGATATGCCTTATATTTCAACTACCCCATAATAAGCCAAAAATTATATAAGATAGAGGATATAAAGTAATTATATCTTAAAAAAGATATTAAAATAATTGAATAAAAAAATTAATAATAAACTAATATAAAATAATTAGGTTATAGATAATTTTTTATAAAGACCTTATTAGCCTCTTTAGAACCAGACCCTCCAAGTCTCCACAGCTCTTTTGGACATAAATAAGCCCTCAAAAGTTATCTTTTATGTTTGATTAGCTCAAGTTCTCAAGTATAAAATTGTTAGTTTTTACTAAAGATTTGTACAATGAAATACATAGTGAACCAGGGTAGTGTGATTAGGTAATAAGAGCTACCCTGAAGGACCCTGTTGACCCCCCCCCTTCTAAGGTTTACACACGTTCTTTTGGATATAAATAGGTCTTTAGGAGTTGTTTTCTTGCCTGATCAGCTGAAGTCATACATAGTTCTTCAGAGATCGCCTTTATAGAACTTCATATGAATAATATACACTTTGGGCCTATAACCTCATCGTACGCGCTACCATTGACAAGCAGTCACCTCTATTAGATTCTCTATCCGATCAGCCTATTCCCCTCCTCAGGATATAGTCACCTTGTATCCTCGAGCTCATACAGCCTCTGGCTTGCTATGGGTTAGTTGAAGTATAGGGCATATCCTGCAGGAGCTATTAGAGCTCCTGTTCAATAGTATATCCTGTAGGAGCTATTAGAATTCCTATTTAATATAAATAAATCTTTAGAAGTTGTTTTCCTATTTGATCAGTTCAGGCTCTCAAAAATAGAATTATTAGTTTTGTACGATAAAACTGCAGGGCATATCCTACAAAAGTTTTTATTCAATTAAAGCTTATATTTAATATATAAGCCCTCAAAAATTATTTTCCTATTTGATTAATTTAAATTCTTAAGGATAAAATTATTAATTTTTAAAACCAAAGAATTTCGTACAATAAAAATATAAAATTAAAGCATATCTATTAAAGTTTTAATTTAACATAAATAAACTTTTAAAAATGATTTTCCTATTTAATTAACTTAAATTTTTATTAATAAAAAAGATACACCTAATTATAAATATTTTCTTAAATTTTAAATTTTTAATATATTTTTTTATCCCTTATTAATTCTTATCAACTTTTATCAATTATTATTAATTATTTATTAATTTTTTATCAATTACATATAATAATTTATTAGAAGAGTTTTAATATAATACACTGGATTTTATCCTAAATTATTTATTTAAAATTTTATAAAAATAATTTTTAAAAAACTATATAACACCTAAACTAATCAAACAAAAAAATAACTCTTAAAAACTTATTTATATCTAAAAGAAAATATATAAACCTTAAAAGTAATGGTTAATAAAATCTTTCAAAATAACTCCTATTACATAATCACACTACCCCAATTCAATACTAATTTAATATTATTTATATAAAATTGTATAAAAAAAATCCTAAAAAAATTATAATAAACTTAAATTAATTATATAAAATTTATAAAACCTCAACTAATTAAATAAGAAAAATCATACTCAAAAGCTTATTTATATTTAAAAAAACTATAGAAACCTTAAAAAATTTAACTTTATAAAAATTAATAAAGTCTTTATAAAATAACCTTTATTATATAATCATATTACCCCAATTCCATATATTAAAAACTTATAAAAACTTTAAAAATAATTATTCTATAAAATTAACAGACTTTTATAAAATAACTTCAATTACATAATTACATTATCCCAATTCTATATTTATATAATTAAAACTACTTTATAAAAATTTATTAATTTTTAAAAAATAATTTATAATTAAATTTTTATAAATTTTATTTAAATATTAAACCAATATAAAATAATTAGGTTATAAATATTACCCTATAAAAACCCTATTTCCTCTTTAGAACTAAACCCTCCAAGGCTCCACAACTCTTTTAAATATAAATAGGCCCTTAAAAACATAAATTCTTTAGATTCTAACTAATCAACAGAAATTTATTAGGTTTTATAACTCAATTTCTCCATAAAATCTTTATATAAAAATATATAATTTCAATTTCTTCCTTAAAAATACCTTTTTAAAATATGTTATTATTAACAAATAATCACTTATATCTATTCTTCTATCCAATCAGCCTATTCTCCTTAAAATATAAATACTTTATATCCTCTAACTTATATAATCCCTAATTTATTATAAGTTAATTAAAATATAAGGTATATCTTGTAAAAATTATTAAAACTTCTATTTAATATATTAAATTAAAGTAAATAATATAATTACGTAATTAAAACTACCTTACAAAACCCTATTAACCTCCATAGAACCAACCCTTCTAAACTCTCCATAAACTTTTTAGAATATAAATAAACCCTTAAGAATTATTTTCTTATCTAATTAAATCATACTCTCTACCAGAAATTTAAATAAAATAAAAGATATAAAATAACTATATCTTAAAAAAAATATAAGAATAATTAAATAAAAAAATTAATAAAAAAAACTACCTACCAATAATAACACATACTAAAAATTATATTTAACAAAAAAATAAAAAAACATATATTATCAGACAAAAACTTTATAAAAATAATCCTTTTAAAACTATAATAAACTTGATTTAATCAAACAAGAAAACAATTCCTAAAAGCATATTTATATCCAAAAAACTTATAAAAATTTTAGAAAGGTTAGTTCCATAAAATCTTACAAAATAACTTCAATTATATAATTACATTATTTTAATTTAATAATTCTATAAAATTTAATTTAATTAAATAAAAATCAACTCTTAAAAGCCTATATATATCCAAAAACACTTATAAAAATAAAAATTAATAAAATTTTATAAAATAATTTTAATTATATAATTATATTACCCCAATTTAATATACAACTAAATATAAAACTAATCAATTAAGAAATATTTAAACGTAAGACTAATAAAGCTAACTAATTAAAAAAAAACTAATAAAATTAAGGTTAATGGTAGATTAATTAAAGTATGGCTGATTAATTAGAATAACTTAAATATAGCTAATCAAATAAGCTGTAACTGGGCATAAAACTAGCCAATCAGAAAAGGCTAGCAAAGTTGGCCAATTAGAAAAAAGCTTATATATTTAGTTAATAAAATGTAAATAATTTATAAAACCTTTAAAATCCAAACTTTTTTAATTTAAAAAAATATTTTAATATCCTAATAAAATAAGGAAAATTAATAAAAATTAAAAAAATTAAAAATATAAAATTATTTAAAATTTAAAAATTATAAGGTTAATATGTAAGGTTATCATACTAAATAAAATGCCATTTTTTTGTTACCTATACATTTTTATTACAACAAAAAACCTTAAGAAAATTTAAGGCATTGCTCTTTTTTTTTTACGTTTTTAATTTTATCAATTTTGCACTAATGGTGCACCATAGGTTCAGGTATTACATAGTGCAAGTACGTATTGTACAATATAATAGGCACCTAACCTAGCAGCCTAGGTAGTTACTAGTATGGATGTGACAGGTCTATGTAGGTTGTTAGACCTACCTACCTATGCACTGGGTACATCCTTCTTGGTACCTGCTGACTGTATTGTACTCCTTATGTATGTACGGGTAGCCGGGACGGGTTCGGGCGTCGAAGCCAAGCCGCTTATGTAACAGTTCAACGAGGGGTGGTGGAATGATTGGCAGACCACATACGTGCAAATTGACTAGCAGACTAGGTAATAATTGGGCTGATTGGGTACATACAGATGTATGTACCTCCAGTGTATGGAAACTTACCCCAGGTACTAGCTGACGGCCTTGACCTATCGAATAACCGCTGTCGCAGATCCTCTCATAGGCTACAGCGAGACCGTGGACAGCGCACGGAAGGCGCCTTTACTTTTATGACGTTAGGTAGCTTGATTTGGGGAAGTACCAAATAGATATTCAACTTTTTTATCATGTATCATGGGACTTGGTCCAACTTATCCTCATCCTCATCTTCATCTTCATCCTCAACTTCGTTCCCATTAAAATCCTCGTTACGAAATCCAGGTACAAGGTACTCAAGGTATCTACAGATTTTCGGAATATTTCTATCCGGCGTTACATAGAAACGGAAGGTTTATTTACTACTCAATCTCAATCATTAAGAATAGTATCCCGAAATAAAAAGGGGGCGAGACGAAGCAGCTATGGCGCAACCAATAGCACCAGTTACAATCCAGGGCCGATATTTTTGGAAAAGCAACGAGCGGGTATGTCGATATCACTATTAATCATGCGATCAAGAGCTAATTCTCGAATACATGGTTAGTTCATTTTGAATGGTGTCGTATACCACCATCACAATAGTCACATGCCGCTATCATGCGTGGATATGCTAGTTGACGATCGCATAGAGGAGCTTGAACGTGCTATTCCACTATTGAAGGATCTCAATATCAACACCTTGTTCGTTAGTGAGTTCGTCCGGACACGCACTCTATTTCCGACCTACGAGGGAAGATGACAAAAAGGGGCTTACACCGATACTAGACCACATTAGCGAAACTAGAAGTCATGCTGCTTGTATGAACTTATTAGCTGAGAATGGAATACACGTTATTGTCGTAAGTCATTTTCCTCGCGTTACCCTCCACTCTATAGGAATATGCAACCTTGCTATCGCCATGCTCACACACGGTGGGCAATATAGTCCATCGAATCCATATGTCACAGCTCCGAAACCAATACGCATATGCAATCATATACACCAAACACCATGTACCGCTACTTCCAGGCCATTGATAAGTTAGCAAGCTATCCTAACTTACTAGGGTTTGTCGTCTCCAATGACCTCATCAAAGATTCGAGATCAGCGATTCTCGGACCTATTATTCGCGCCGTTGTGCGCGATATTAGACGATATATTGCCCTTCTCGCTGCTAAGAAACGGCAAAGGGTTGTCCCAGTTGGTGTGCTTGCGATGGATATCAGGTCTATAGAGCAGCAATTCGACTACTTCTGTTCGGGAGATGATAGCGAAACCATAGATTTCTTTCTTGTTAGTACCCCACACCCTTTCACTTAATACGAGCGTCAGGGCATAACGTGTTGCTGACCTGTCTCTCGCATAATCTAGTTTAATAACCTTACTTGGGGCCCTGAATCAACTATGCAGACATCCGGATACTCCAAGCTAGTTGAATCGTTCTCCCAGGTGCATGTGCCAGTGTCATTTATGTATGGAAGGAGGCGTGCTCAACCGTGGCAGTTCAACGAGACTCGCGCGCTTTACTCAGACCCTGGAATGTTACGCGTGTTCTCGGGCGGCATCGTGTTCGATTTCTTGAACAATATAAGACACGGCCTCGTACGACGGTCAACAAGGCCGGAGGATGGCAGCGTACGATACAAGAAGCAGACGGACTTCCGAAATCTACGCGAGAGTTTAAATCAGTCCTTTAGTCGTATACCGCCCTCGTTACTGGTTCGCACACGTGTCTGCGTGGCGGGCGCCATGTCGGGAATAAAGCCTGACCCTCCTATTTCTACTAGAAATGGGCTTATAATAGGACCGGCGCCTCCCAGTCCGGTGGATTGGACCGAAGTTGGAACGCAAATTATCGACGACAGCGACTGGGTTGATGCGGGTAAGGAGTGGTTAGACATATCTGTCGAAGATCTTGCAATTTCCATGTGGGACAGACTAAACATTGATGGAATAAATCCCTAGGCGGCACGTGGGCAACGACGGGAGTAATTCGACAAATTCCTACGACATGCTCAAAGCGGAGTACGGCGTTTAGTGAGCGATGGTTTGCTTCTATAAAGAAGTGTGTGTTATAGCGTCTGTAGATATTATAAAATCATATCTCTTAATTCCATAGAAGAAAAGCGAAATGGAAAAGTCTAGGTAAGTAATTGGCCTCACTAAATGTTGATTAAGTGGTAATATGGCCAATGTCTGTTTATTCGACATATACTTTCAATAGACATACTCCTAGCTAGAATCATGGTAAGCCTTGGGACGTCATAACGATAAAACACTTTTTATTCCTGACCACAATGTAGCTCCTAAATCCATTCCCCAAGCCATAAGCAGGTATCTTCATGCTAAAACTGTAAATCATCGACCCATGTACCCAATTCTCCCCTAAGCGCCCTCAGTCTGCGTGGTGTCATTTCCGTTGGCAGCATCTGCCTCGTACCCCTCCGTCTTCATATCGAGAAGTCCGAGGTCTTCTTCTTCCTCTTCCGTGCGTTTGTAATCCTCCGTCGTGATCTGGGGGTCGACCTGGTCTGGGTCGACGGCCTTTTGGACGTAGCTGCTTGCTAGAGGATCCGTCAAGATGATGGTAAACTTCTTATCACCCTTGATGGCGGCGTCGATATCTGTAAAGAACCGTGTCCATTGCGACTTCTCGTTCTCACTTAACGAGTCGCCTCCTTCCGAGGTACCCGTCTCGAATATTTGGCTGTGCAGGTCATTTCGTACTTGCGTTAATAGACCTTCGACAGTTGTGAATCGACCACCTAGTGTTCCGGGGTTCACTTGAAGGCTAAGTTCAGGACACTCAAGCGAACAGCTCTCGCTCTTTAAGATATCTCGAGCAAGGTCCTCCGCAGTCTCGACCTTTAGCGTAATCTTCCTTCCCAACTCTGGTATTTCTCCTCCAGTCTTAACGTCGTTCGATCGATATCCACAGTCGGTGCAAACAGTTGACATCAAGACAACAGCCTTAAAGTGAGGGATATCCACCATCTTCATATTCGTTGTGCAAGGGTGCATACATCCGGGACAAGTGGCCGGAAATTCGTACACTTGGTCTGGGACAATGTCATCATCCTCGGAAGGTTGACCAGCGCCATTCGTTGGATTCGTAGGGGCGAGACCCAAGGCTTCATTCTGTTCCGGAGTGCGGATGTATTCACGTTTCTCCCATTTTCCAACGCCGTCACGCATATTAGGAGTGATCCAGGAGTTCCCGGCTGGATCGTCAACGGAAAGTCGGAATGGGAAAGCCTCACCCGCCAACATTGCTCGGCCTTTCTTGATAATCTCGTCGATCTTGGCATAAACTTCCGGTGCTTGCTCTTTTCGCGCCTCCTGTCCAAGTTCAAGGTCATCCACAACTGTCGTTAGGAGACCCTCTACGTTCGTAAGCTGCCCGCGACCTGGGGGGACTTCCAGGTCGAGCTCGATAAACTTGACGATGGAAGTATCAGACTTGATCACCGTCCTTTCGAAGTCGGCCATTTCGGTTAGTCGTAGTATGTAGCTTGAGCCTTTAGGCTGGATAGTACCCGCCGACTGGACCTCAGAATTCGAAAACCCGCATTTATCGCAAGAAAAAGACATGAGTATGACTTCGCGAAAATAGGGGATCGAAGTGAGAAGCATGCGCGTTGTGCCCTATAGAATAATGTCAGTATAGTAATTATTAATGGCGGAAACATTTAGCAATGATGCATACATTTTCATGGCAATTCATGCAGAGCGACTCGATTTCCTCCACGACCTTCTCATCGTCGCCATTCGTATGCGCCACGCCATTTGTCCCATTTGCTCCATTAGTAGCGGGGGCAAGATGCCCAGCCTTCTGACCGATGGACTCGAAGAAGTCGGGCGATGAAACGGTTGTTGAATGGCCTGGTTCGTCGGCTGCAGGCATTTTGAATCGTATAATTCTGTTCAGTTCTGGATACTATAAAAAATAATAAAAGACGGTTTGGTTGTTTACCCGATAGCAAAACGCGTTGATTGTATTCTTTTATAATTTCTGGTTGACGCAAAATTAAATTTTGGAGGGGCATTTGTCGCGGAAGCGCGGGGTTATGACATATCCGCACAAGCACGGGCTAAAGCTTATCAGTGGTACTATGTACCACAATCGCCTGAGAGCTAGTAACTACTCGCCCCTGTTGGAAGGGTCGAGAATTCTCCTGTCGTAGCATCGGAACTTTGATAAGCAACGTACCTAAGGTACCTAAACCTAGGTAGATACTAAACTTTATGCTAGGCAAGCCTTTATTAGTTAGTATGCACGGTCACTTCGACATGAAGTCGCTTAAACTTAAGCCAAGACCATTTTGGGGCCTCGATGCAGAAGATTGAGCCTGCTGGAGCAGCGCTTGGAGACCTTGTTTTCTGCCTTTCGCTCTCTTCTTACTGCTAGCACTTGATGAGAGTTTGGCCGGTTCGGGAGGCGCAGGCGCGTGCGCATCGTGGTGAGCCACGCTCAAGCTCGAAGATTTTGCTATCTTAGGTTGACGGCGCCTAGATATAGGCGTTGCGGGAGGAAGCACAACGTTGGTATATCGACCGCACATCCCACAGGTAAACCTTTTTCGATGTTCAGCCGACAATGTATTCTTTCTGGTTGAATCTGCCGAAGCGCCGCTCTTCCTTTTCTTCTTTTTTCGTATCAAATTCATGTTAGTTTCTATGCTTAACTCGCTCCCTTGTCCGGGAATCATGATATGCCCACAAGCGCCGCACGCATGTTGCCTCTGTGAATCAGACTGTTCCAAATCATTATGAAATAGCAGCGAATTTCGTTGCGCTATAAGATACGCCGAGGTTTCTGGTGCCGTCTTCACGAGAAGGTGAGCGGCGTCGGTGAGAAAACTAAGGCTTTGCGGCAGATTCTCGCTTGCCATCTTGGAAACAGCGGTTGAAGAATAGGGGGTTTTGTTATTCTATCTTATTAATCTCCAACCAGAAGAAACAGACAGCCAGAGGAGCTAAGAAGAGCGGGAATTTTCGGTGACCCGCTAAAAAGTCCTTACGTCAGTACGCCATCGCACCATTTAGCGCATACACTTTGAATATACATAGTAGGTACCCACCCCACATAGGATCCGTCATGAAAAGACTGAGCTTAGGAAAGGAGTTTATTCTTTTCCCTCCCGCCATAAATACCAGGTACCTACCTAATTACTCTTATTAATTATTAAACTTCCCATAATTGTTCGGATAGTATTATATCACATAGTCACGTAACAATATAGATAACAATATAGGAAGCGGGAATCGCTATGATTAATTATTTGTTCAGTTAATTACCAAGGTACGTACTTGTGGCAGCTATCCCCCATGATCAATCGATAGTAAAAGGACCATTCCTTTACATATAATATACCCTTACATATTAGGTACATATCGTGTCCTAGAAATGGCATTCTCCTTAATTATACCTTCGTATCGCCAGTTGCTAACTTGCTTGTAGGCCGTAATGGCAATTTTGCAGCCATATATGCCATGTCGATCATCCTCGTGGTATTAATCGAATCGTTACCACTCACCCACTGTTGTGCTTCGCGTCCTCGGACTCGATTAACAAACGCCTCCAGCTGGTACCGATAAGTTGTCCAGAAAGGTTCGCCTGGCTGATCGATACCAGCTTCTTTGAACGTATAGGCCTTGATTGTCTTGCTTTTAGCCCATCTCTTGACGATGTTTCCAGATTTGTCTCCGATCTTCCTGATCAAGAACTCGTCGTCGATCTGGATGGAATGGAATATCGTGGGCATGACAAAATTTGAAAATTTAATCTTCCGTGTGCGCACCAGTTGCTGGTCCGGGGACAACTGTACCCCGGCGTCTGCGCCAGATACCACTACAGGGTGATGTTCTACATAAATATCAGGCGAGATACGATCGAGAGGAGCTTTTAGATCACCCTCCATTTCGCCCAACCCGCCACCTGGAAACCTATACCGCGCCTTGTAGAGACGATCACATTTTGGGTCGACTGAAGATACCTGAGTGAGGCATTCTTCGCATTCTTCTGCCACAGTGCCAAACACGCGGGTAAGGGCACTCGCCGTATACGTTCCAAGATCCATTAGTGCGCCCCCTCCTAGACCGAACTTGTATCTAATGTCGTCGTCGGCGAACTTCCATTTCGGAACCCATAATACTGCTCTTGCCTTGGACACATCTGCCGGTGACACGTACGACATGAACGCAGTCCAAGCTGGGTGAAAAGCATAGTGTGCGGCCTCAAGTAGAACTGGCGATTTAGGGTTGCCAAGAATTGGATGCTTAAAGAGGACCTCAGCTTCAGTTACGTTATCCGTCGACGGTTTTTCTAGCAGAACGTGCTTCCCAGCTTCGAGGGCTCGCACAGCCCATTCGAAGTGTAATCCATTTGGTAAGGGTATATAGACGCAGTCAATCCTGGAATCATCTAGCAAGTCTTCAAGTACCAATGCATAGTAACGATTAGTCACTTAGTCTCAGTATAATCTAATAAACAACGATATATAGAACCACCTACCTTCATAACTCGGAGATGCTTCTGGAATACCATGCTTCCGAGCATATGCTTTGGCCTTCGTCGTGTCCCGAGCAGCTACGGTCTGAACCACAACATCCGGATGAGATTTCGCCGTGAGAATAAGAGCCATCGGCCCAATGTCAGCAGCGCCGATGATTCCGAACCGGAGTGGACCGGCCGACTTGGGCACTTCGGGAGGATTTAAAACCAGCCAGTTACGGCGAGCGAGACCGAATATAGACGACATAGCAGATAATGATCAATCGAGTTGATCAAACTTATCTGTGTTGGTTGTTGCCGTGGATATAATCGGTAGGAACCACTACATGCATTCTAGCAGACCTAGGTTGGGTTAAATACCCATGTAAGCCAAGAGGTAGTTACGCAGCAGCCTAAGGTAGTATAGAGCTAGGTCGAACTGTAAAAGCCGCCTTGACTGCTACCTTACCGCGGATAGCTACCCCGGTACTTGGAGACGACACCTCGGGCACACTTACAAGAGGGACACGCGTCCAAACTTCGATATTTTCACGACCTCGACCAAGTTAACGCTTACGAAACCCCAAATCGAACTTTACTAGTTATAAAAACCTAGAAACACGGCAGATCAATTACGAACGCACGAACTAATTCCGGACGGATAATGGTAGACTATCAATTGAAGATTATCGGCTTGCGCGCTGTAACTGTATAAATGCCAAAAGGTATCCAAGCATCTAATCATGAGCATGCAAATATCCTGCCCGTAAACACTTTTCCAATCACTCCTCCACTCAACTACCAACCACGACATCAACTACCACACACTACACTACCACGGGGTGCATTTATAGGATGCTACCGAGGATACCACCGACCAGCTTGAGAAGACCACCAACAACACCCTGGAGCTGACCAACAAGGCCGTTGATCTCATTGGCAAGAGGACCGACAATGCCACCAACAGCCTTGAGAGCAAAGCTGAGGACGGGCTTGGCAACGGGTTCGACGGTAGAGAGGACGAGCTGGAGCTCAGGCTTGACAGCCTTGAGAACATCTGCAAGTCGTGTTAGTATTAAAACGCGTGTATTCGTAAGGTATTGACATACCAGCAGGGACGGTCTTGGTAATCTGGTCAACGGTGGACTGGACACCAGTGGCGATGGACAAGACGCCGTTCAGGAGCTCGGGGACGGCCTTCAGTTCATCCTCAAGTAGCTTGGGTACATCCTCGGTAACAAGAGGCATAACATCGCCGACGATCTTGGTGACTTCGCCAGCAACATCCATGAGGGCATGCTCAAGCTGGGGAATCAGAGCAGAAGTGTTGAGGTTAATGTTGACGGTCAACAAGTTGTCTATAATCCGGTTAGATACTGGGTACACCTGCTGATTCATACCAAAAACATACTGATAGACTTGAGTTGGCCATCGACGGTCTTCTGGACGGTGCCGACGGTGGCAGTGGCAGTAGCCAGGATCTCGAGAGCACGAGCATTGTTCTGGTGAGCCGGGGCGGCGATGGCGGAGCCAAAGGAGAAGGCAGCGAGAGCGAAGTTGGAGAAACGCATTTTGACTGGCGATGTAGTTGATCAACGGGAAGGGTATATATTAGGCGATAAAAGCTGATAGCTTCGGATATCAAAGAGTGACTAAGTTGGAGAGTAGAGAACGACTGGGTAAGAGCACCTGAAAGCTGATCTTTGTTGGGATGAGGAAGTAAGAGAAAGGTTCGTGATGTTGCTGACAGGCGATGGTAGATATATACCCCCCGAGGCTGCCGACTCGCCCAAACCCATCGCCCCTGAGTTTTGCATTCATCTCGGCCATGTTGATTCTAACTGCCATCCACTTTGGTAGAGTCTAACGTCCCTTGTGATGTCGTCACTAGTCAGGGACTAGAATAGCGATGAACATTTCCTTTCTTTCCATTTTGTTGGCCAGGGAGATTCAGGATCAAACCTTGGCGAACATGGTTAGCACATGGTAGGATGGATACCAGCCGGATGGATTCTACTAGGATTTGCGCCGTTTTCCACCGGTTTTCCACGAAGAAGCTTGTTGTCGAATTGCGGTCGAATTGTTTTCCATTTCCAGGAGAAGTGGATCTATCGACCGTGCGCCGTCGTAGTCCAACGGGGCGGATACTAACCTAGGGGGTTATATTACCCCCGCATGGACCAATATCGCTGGTCGACATGGTAGAAGAGACGATCACAATGTTACCTATCCGCCCCCATGCCGACGACTCCGTTGCTGGCCATCCTTATCATTTATGCCAACGGAGTGCGCGATACTGAAAACGCATCTCGTCTGTAGCCTCGTTACGAGCTAGTTACGCCAACTACATATTCAGTGCTTCAAAGCTCCCAGCGTATTGCAATTCCCATTACTGGGAGCACTTGGGTATGTAGGTACTAGTCAATTCGACCGTGAAGCTATCGTAGTGTACACCTGCATTATCATGCAAAGCCAGCTCGAATTACTAGTCGAAATGACTATGCCCACTCCAATCCACTTCAGCTACTTAGGTTAGGCTATTTCGACCCGAATGGTGAAAAGAGCCATAGTGTCGACTATCAAACGACCAGGACGACCTAACGAGCCGATCACAACTGGTTCCTGAAAGATAAAACGGAGACGTCGATATAGCCTGACAGCCCTGCAATGTCAGGAGCTTGACATTGGCGAGCACATGCTGATACTGAGGCGACGCGAAGACTTTGGGCATGTTATCGTCGGCGATCTTGATACTACTTGAATTCATGCTGATGCCATTTCATTCACCTACAAGTACCTAAACATTTAACATACCCAGGTTATGTATTGTATGAGCCCAAGTAGGCAAATTACCTACTCACCGACCTCAAATTACCGCTATTGATTTGGTTTTGCCGTATTCAGGGACTTCGATGGGCACCTTACCCATATATTGACTCCGTCGTAACTATATTAGTACCATAGTAAGCTTGAAGGTATCCAATTGTCTAATTGACAATTGTGACAAGAGTGACAAGAATCGTGCAGTTGCATATCCTTTAATTGAAAAATGTGATTGACCGGTTTGATTGATCCTGCGGAATCACAACCACTCGTGATCGTCGTCGGATTCTTATTATTATTATTTTTTTATTATTTTTTTTATTTTTTTTGTGAAGCAAACGAGATGCTCATATTAACAAGTATTATTTCGTCTGCTCTCAGCAATGACGTAAATATTCAAAGTCTGGTTTATGACATCGGGGACTAATCATGCACGCGGCATCCCCGATGTTACTATGTTTCAACGGAAATGGATAAGTCTCCCTTTTAACCTTAGTGAGTTTGAGCAAGGGGGTAGAACTCCTATTCTCCTATTCCTAGTGTTGACGTCGACTTGATAATAGTCTGTCAGCATTTTCTAATTACCTCTTATTAATGCTCCTCAGCTAGCAACGGGTTAAAGAATAGGTACTTACTTGTATTTCCTTTAAACCTCGGGGGGAAATTGTGCGAAATATCCGCATGGGTTCGTGATTAAAGCCAAGATGATTGCGTACGTCGACGTCGCCTAAATTCATCTCAACATCTAAACGAGCGACTGCACCGCCCCCAATAATGCTATCCGTTTCAACAGGAATAGAGACACTCCGAATTAGACGAGTACGCGGCTTGAGAATTGAACAGAATACCCATGTAGCGATACCAAAGGCCTTTTAATAGGTATTTTCTAATACCGCAGCGGTATCCCCATAAGGTTTCCGGACGCCGAAGACGGGGGCCGAGGGAGCCGGTTCCAATATGTGCCGGATAGCGGATAGATACTAGAGGGCGTTGTCTTGAAATATCGTATGAGCCAATCGCGACATATCAGATAATCCCACCTTGGCTCGATGCTCGAGTCCGAGTTACCTATTGAGCGAGCCCCGATGAACCTTGCGATATTCCAAGTATCACCTACCTAGAGATGCGGCAAAGCCTTCACCAATAGATACTAGTTAAATACGAGGATAAATAGGTATACACGTATTCCTGAAACCCCCGGTATCTCTAGATTGGCTCATCTTTACGAGAAGTATGAACAGCTTGGACTTTCTATGTTTAAAAATTCATAGTCGACGCATTAATGTCGTGGCTTACGCCACAAACTATTATATATACAAATTGTCCATAATGGGTGCCTATGGCGGTATCTGTATAGGTATGAAGCTGCGCTGCTGGTATTACAGCATCCTCGACACGCCTAAGGAGCTCGAGGGCGCTGATAGTGACGACGAAACCTATACCCTCCCCCAATCTACTTCTAGTCCTATCACGGGGGACTTTTCCGTGGGTACGGCGCCTAGCGAGTGGACAGCCGCGGCAAGGACAGAACATGATGATGGACGCACTACGACTGGGACGAGCTGCAATGATTCTGTGATTTCGTTGAAACTTAAGCAGTCCTCCAACAGCCAAGTTTAGAAACAGGGTGATGTTTTCGTTATAGGAACAGTTATATATTATAGATTCTCGTCTCGTATTGGGAGCTCTTTTACATATCCTTTCGCCGAAAGGATATATTTAGTAATAACAGCATAATTGAGTAGTGACTGGCGGCCGCAGTTCCGGCAAAGGCACCAAACATCGTTAACGTATAATTATTGCTTGACTTTGTCATAATTGATATGGTCATGCAGCTGGTAGATATGAGCTATTCTCTTGCCTGATCTACCTCTTCATGTCTGTCCTACACCTGAAGGTCGAAGACAAATACAAAACAAGCATCCGTCTACTAGGCAACTTACCAAGAGATCATGACTTCCCCGAGTAATGGCATTGAAGTTCTAATAGGCCTCTTGCTCCATTATTAAGCGATTTTCAGCAACCAGTTTGGAAGACAGTTGCTCAACCACCTGCGTATAGTAGAAGCGGCACCCCGCCAGACAGGCCCCCTGGCACTACCAAGGATATCGCCCACCAGCTGGCGTGCTAGCACATCAACGTTGGTAATCTCAGGTTGTTTCTTCCCTTCCCGCACTTCTTGAAGGATCGGAGGGATAAGTTCGTAGTAGGAGCCAGAGGGCATCTGGAATGGGCCTATGCGCGAGTTTTCGAAGATGTGAGTCTCGACTCCGCTGATGATTGATGTAACCACACGCACACCGAGGGTCTTTAGTTCAACCCGTAATATTTCTGATAGCTATTTGACTGCCACCTTAGAAGTGCTGTATATACCTCCTCGCGCAATGGCGAGGTTCCAGACCACAGAGCTATAGTTCATGATAATTCCTCGCGACTTGATGACCGTGGGTGCGAACGCCTGGGTGGCAGCCAAGACACCCCAAAAATTAACGTCAAAGTGCTTCTCGGCCTTGCTAATGTCCACGTCCAAGAGTGTCATGAGAGAGTCGCGGCTGGCGTTGTTTACGAGCATGTCGAGGGACCCGCTGGTTCGTTGTCACATAGTCTGCGCACTGGACGACTGAAGCGTCGGAAGTCACATCAAACTCCACGATCTCGATATCGCTTGGGTCTCGTAAAGTGCCCGCCTTGCATGTACTACGCAAGGTTGCGAATACATAGTAATCCTTCTCACGAAGGATCTTGGCCATAGCGACACCGATACCACCATCGCTGCATTCTGTGATGAGCGCTGTCTTCTTTTGAATCGGCATGGTACCTAATTCGCAGTGTTGGCTCTGATTAGGTATCTCTTGCCGTGGGGGAATTAGAAAGACGAAATAAAACGCCTTGGATCGCGGTTCATTCGACATGTCATTCTTGGTACCTAGGTAACTACTTCGTATTTGATGGTCTAAGTACTTACTTTTAATTCTTACATTTTTGCTTAGAAGGGGGATAATCTGACATGTCACTCTGAGCACTCGAGTAACTACCTCCTGATAGTATTTGGCTAATTAAAGGAGAGACATAATCTACCTTGAATCTTTATATTTCTGTCATACAAGCAAACGGGTTAATAACTACCTACCTCATGCAAACCATTAATGTCCAACAGGAAGGAGACTCCTAATTAATCAAAGTTTTAAGGAGAGGGTATTATTATAACCCGCCATCTTTTACTCTACCTTTGCCAAAACTTCATCAGTCCAAGACCATAACTCACGACCTAATTCCTCGCTCATCGCCGTCTTATCCAACTTCCCCTGGACACCGACGGGTTTATAGTATGCACCGTTAACTAATTCGTCTCTTTTTGCACCTGCTGCTGCCCAGAGTTGGTTAAGACGGCCTAGACTCTCGTCCACTACACCACCACCAAGTATCCAGTTCGCACCGTACACAAACGCCTTTTTAATCGGGGGCAAGCTGTTTACTAAGTCTGTAGTGACAACCCCAGGGTGAATAGATACTGCTTTGATATTAGGGTACCGCCGCGCGATCTCGGTAGCATAGATTATATTTGCGATTTTGCTTTGCCTAGAGGGATTTTGCCTAATCAGTTCTTCCGACTTAACCACTTGATACGCTTAAACCAATTTCAAAAGTTTATATCATATTTTGGTCCTAACCAGTTAAAAAAAGCCGACTTACCCATATCGAAGATGAAATCCAAGCAAAGTCAGGTCTTCTTGCTTAGTACGGATCGTGGCGAAATCTATACCATTTTTCGGGTGTCCTCGCCAACCAGCAGATGTGAGAATAACAACTCTCACGTCGGAATCAGGCACATCTGCAGTCTTTTTCAAGACGGGTAAGAAGTGCTGGATAATCATACCGTGTGCAAGATGATTGACCGCAAAGTGTATCTCAAAGCCATCTTCGCTTAGGGCCGGTGGTTTATCCATAATGCCGGCATTGCACCTATTTGCAGTTAGTTTCGTGTCATCCTCCCCATATCGGATAGCATATAAAGAAATGCAAATATGACCAACATAAGAATATCGAGACGATCATGGGTAAATTGAGCACAGGCTTTCTTGACCGAAGACAAGGAGCCCATATCCATCCTCAAAAATGTCATTCCTACGGATGGGTTGGTCTTATTAATATCCTGGATAACGGCGTCGCCAGCTTGTGCATTGCGGCCGGTGAAGTAAATATGAGTAGGGTCATGCTTTGCGAGGGCTTTAACTGAAGCCCGCCCGAGACCAGCAGTGCCTTTGCGGAGTTAGCTAACTTCAACACACAAAGTACAGAATACTAGTGACAGCATACCGCCTGTAACGAATATAACCTTGCCTTGGAGAGATGGTATATCCTTATCCGGGTTGAAATTTACGAACCCAGATATCGCAGGCATGTTGGTTGCTAGTGATCCAAGGTTTGAGATTTACCAAGAAAGGTTTAGCTGTGAATATCGATTATCTTCGAATTTGAGTTTTCTTTTGCCTTGATATGTCGCTTGGCTTGTTAAGCTAGTAGGTAGTGAAGGGTTTTTTTTATAGGATTGAATAAAGAAGACCACTGCCGGAGAAAGTGATCCTTTTATAATTTCTTGTCTTCATTTCGTAGCGGTACTAAAGCGGGCCAATATAGAAGCCGTTGCTAATAGTAATTCGCATATTCTCTAACTATCCTCCAGCTTGACTGGTTGATGAGGGTCTAAATCTATCGATTATTCGATCTATAATATGGAATTGTAGATTCTAAAACTAGCAGGGGTATATGCAGGATAAGCAAATGACAGATACGCTATCCCCGTTATAGTTTAGACTCTTACCAAGACTACGGCTTTACAGCGCTAAAGCAACGCTCCCGGGGGCCGAGCTACCTAAAATAGAAATTAGAAGGACCAACTGTTTCTCATCCGGATAGTCGCTTCGCGCCGAGGCCGTTCTTTTTAAGTTTCCGGGACACATATCATACATCCCGAAGATTCCTAATAAGCAGAGTGCATGAAAGTCTTGGAATACTTGCCGCAACCCGAAATTTTAAATATTTTCTCCTGTCCATAAGGTACGCGACTCAACAATATCACATTGCAGTATGGCTTTCCCGGTATCATCAATGGCACAAATGCGCGAGGTTCGTGGTATCCTGTCTTTAGGGATAAAACTAGCAAATCATTCATGAGAGACGTTGGGCTGATGCGTTTCTAGGCGCGCGTGGAGGATGATAACTGGACTGGCCTGACTAGTGCAGCCGAAAGGAGGAAAAGACAGAATCGACTGCATCAACGAGCTTGGCGTAGGTTGTTGCGTTCCCCATATATATTGAGCTAGAGTCGCTTATGCATTTGTACGTATAGGTCGAAAGAAGGCCGCCCAGCAAGCAATTGGTGAGCAGCATCAGTCCGGTGATGAATATGCATCCCGTGGACTGGAAACCCATGGACAAGCGAAGCTGTCTAAGCCAGATGTAGATAATCCATTGGCAAACGAGGTTATGAACCTCTTAAAAGCAGACCCCCGCGTGCCATCCCACCTTTATACAAAACTCAGGCCCTTTGCTTATTGGGAGGAGTTCCACGCACAACTTAATGCTACAAACGCAATGCATGGGATACCAGACCGTCCATGTTACAATCTAAACCACCGGCAAGGCCTTGTACATGGCGCGAGGGATAATCTATCGAGCCCCGGACGACAGGCGATTCCACCCATAATCCCGTATCTCGACAACCGCAGCCGAGCTGGTGCTACCATCCCAGATTTCTCCTTCCCCATCTCGGCCGATCATCGGCTCCTTGTACTAATCCAATACAATGTTCTCCGAGCGTTTATTACCAATATGTCTATCCTATCCGTCCTCGAACGGATGCCCCTAGAATGCGGCGCGGCTCTTAACATCAAAAGCTTGCTTCCTCCGCCTGAGACTATACCTCCCAACCTAGTATCGACTCAGGTCCAGAAATGTGTAGCGCATGATTTTTGGATAGATACCGTCCCATGGGGTAACATGCGTGATAATCTGATATTAAATCATGGAAAGTACGACGAAGAAGACCTCTGTGTGGATATATCTGGCGGATTGTACGAAGGCTTTGACGAGGTAGAAGCTAGAGGGCTAATCGTATGGGGAGATCCGTGGTCGGAAACGGGCTGGGAAGTTACAGAGGGTTTTGCGAAAAAATGGGCATTGCTCTTGAAAGGATGTCATACTTTGATTGAGTCTACAAATAGGTGGAGAGAATCCAGGGGAGAAGAGAAATTGATCGTTGATGTATAGGAGGTATTCTTTTAAGTTGGAACGTTTGCGTACCTTTTAAACGAATTCATGAACAGAGTAGACTCGCACTTAACTACCTACCTATTGAGCTACAGAGTAGATCCTATGATTCTTCACCCCAAGGACCTACTCCCGGGCCCTTATAAATCTTCCCACCCTTCCATACCCATCCAATAGTCGTTTTCTCCTGCAGTACCTTCACATCGTCAACAGGGTTTTTCAATAAGCCAAGGACATCAGCCTCGTATCCAATCTTTAGTTGGCCTGTCTTGGGAGCTTGTCCCTTTACCGTCAATGGACCATTTGCCGTCGCGGCTTTGATCGCATCTAGGTTGCTTAAGCCGGCTTGCACTGCGTAATCTAGCTCCATGGCCATGTTGAATCCCGGTGCCGTATCCGTCCCCAGCGCGATCGGCACACCTGCCTCGACAGCTAGTTTATATGCAGCGAGGCTGTTCTTCCCGCATCGTTGTGCTTTTTCCCACTGTTGTCGCGATAATCCTTTGCCGCCCGATTGCAGCAGCAATTCAACGATGGTACGCGTGGCAATATAAACGGTACCCTTTTTCTTAATCAGTTCGATGCACTCTTCATCCGCGAATGACACATGTTCCACAGATGCAACACCCGCGTTCACGGCAGCCAAGATACCTGGTTTTCCATGAACGTGAGCAGCTACGACACGATTTTGTCGCGTCGCCTCTTCAACAATAGTCCGCAGCTCCTCGGGACTAAATTGTGCACACAATGGATCGTCATCTCGCGACAGGACGCCCCCCGAGGCCATGACCTTAATCACACGTGCCCCACGCCTGATTTGCAGACGCACTGCTTTACGGCACTCATCTACACCGTCGGCTATGATCGACGTGCCGGCTCCGAACTGCCCCGCAGACACGTTCGATACGCCTAGATTCAAAAGCACGTCCCCCGCCGGCAGCGCAAAGACGTCCCCGTGCCCAGCCGTTTGGCTCAGACACGAACCCGCGCTGTACACGTTTGGCCCCACAATCGTCCTGTCCTCAATCGCGCGCGCGATCTCGCATCCGTACCCCGCCAGGTCGCGCAGCGAGGTATATCCTCTCTGCAACGCCTCCCAGCAGCCCTTAGCGAGGCGCGCGCCAGCCGCGGCCGGATGCTCGCTGATGATGGGGAGATAATCGTTTTTCTCATCCTCGCTCTCGCCACCGAAGTGCGCGTGGCAGTCCCAGAGCCCAGGCATCAGATATGGCACCGAGTACGACTTATGCGGTACCTCGGTGAATCTCGGCGGGAGATCTGGCTGCGAGCCGACCCACGAGATGAGCTTGTTTTTAATGACCAAGGCGGCATCCTTGATGGGTTGCCCGTCGCCGGGAATTAGAAGGCTGGCGATAATGATAGTTGGAACTTGCTCCCTATCGCTGTCGTTGTCGGGTGGATATACAATGGAATATTCACTCCTAGTACGTATAGCGATGCCGAATCCCGTGGAGAAGACGCGCTTTGGGAGGGTCTGAGATTGAGGTTGGATTGTACGTAGGGTCATTTTGGTTAAGACTTTGGTCTGTTTCTGCTTTCTCATTGGTGTCGGTGTTGGTGTTGGTGTTGAGATATCTCCTAGTAAGAAGTAATCCTAGATAGGCTAGGTAGTTAAGTGGATAGTCATAATGGTAACACCAACTGTAGAAAGCCGATGGTAGCTAGGATGATATCTATCTACAGGTACAGTAACTATACGAGTATGTAACCTTGTCCAGTAACCCCTGACATATTATGTAGACAAGGTCTCGTGATCTGTCTCATTAACCACATGTGCGCTTAGCTTATATTGCCTGATATATTTAAAGCACTATAAAGCACTATAAAGCAATATAATATATTGAGCAAGCTATACATACACTGCTTCCATTTACACTCCAGCTTAATTTAGGCACAAGCCAAGTCGTCTTGATAAACCTCCAGATTCAAGTCATTATTTACTTCCATTTAGTAATGCTTCACCACGGTAGAAAAACGTGCCTAGTCAAAGCCCATATTTCCTTTTCATCTTCTTTATGTCTTCGATAAACACTTTACTGCTCCAACAGAGCAAGAAAAGAATTCTGGAGCCGACAATGCATTGTCAAATACACGCCAAGTTACTTTCTCTAAGGCGGACAACAACGAGGGTAAACAATGAATAACGTCCTTAACATATTGTCCCTAAACCTTCCACCTAGGTCGAACAATTTATAATTGCGCATGTCCGCCTTGTTTTGAATTCCACGGCGCTTTGAAGACAGAAGTACCTAGGCTACTGATACAGGATTCGACAATATGTCCCTACGCGGTGAATTGAGCCCGAAGGCGATGCTTTATTTCCAATTAAAAGCTGACAAGATCGCAACGGAACCAGTGTGGCCGTGTAGTTTATGTGATTCCCGTTATCGGCTCCAGTGTACTCATCTTTCAACTGAGGATTACGCAACGTTGAAGGCCAAAAGGAACAAAGCTGCTGCCAAAGATGCGAACAGCCAGGACATAGTCGATATCTACGAATGTGGTCATGTTTACGGTGATTGGCACCATACAGGGCACGATGGTAATGAAACGAGGAAATACTACAAGGGGATGTGTACAGAATGCCTATGCGAATGGGTATGGGAAAACCGGTCTATTCGTGTAGGTAAGTTAAAGGGCGACGTACGCGCTCGCCAAAGTAGAAGTAAGGTTGCTACAAAGTCGCGAAGGAAGCGAGAGGGGGTGATGAAGAAATGGGTCCTGAGAGGTGCTATGCGTGGAAAGGCGTGACAACGTAGATATATTATGCTTTGGTAGCACGGTGGTTATCGCCTCCTAGGCACATGCGTAAATAAAATATATTGATTTATTAAGGAGTGAATATCTTCGTCTGTTGTGCCAACATGAACTACCTACATGTAGGTGTTCCGTGTTCCTTATTTCTTATATACTATTCAAGTGACTAGACTCTCTGTGCAAAGGTTAGGTAGGTAGGTAGGTAGGTAGGTAGGTAGGTAGGTATGTTTATGGGAATAATTGGTATTGCTTGCACATGCTCAACGCGTCCGCATACGCCGTTTCCGTAGACGTAGGGCTCCCGTGAGACGTGTATTAGGCCATATCGCGGCCACATCGCAGCAGCGACAACCTCGCGACGACTATTGTCTCCTGATAATAAGCACACGGCGCACTTGCTCTTACCTCCTTAATGTGATCATGCGGCTCGCAGGTACCTGATTACTTACACATACTAAGGCATCCACCTAGACAACAATATCAGATAAGCTGCTACTGCCTTGGTCCTTGCCCTTCTACCTTATCGGCGGATTATGAAGGAAGGTGCTACCCCTTGGGAAATATACTTGAGATGTGTAATCTGTTACTAGGTAGGTACATACCCGCCTGGCTGCCTTATATGTCCGCATACGTGTAGGCATTCACTCCAATGTACCTAATTGCAGGCCTTAGAGGTACATAGGCGGCGGCTTCCTTGTGACTTCCTTCTTCACTGTGTTTGCTGTTGCCCCCCTTATTGACTTGATCGTTCTTGCCTAGGCATCTACGTAGTTTCCTTACAATAGTTTGGTAGCCTTAGGCGCCTGTATAAAAGTATCTACAATTCCCACTTGCCATCAATCTTGAAACTTTTCTTCCCAAATTACATTCCTCTTCATCGCAGTTCCTGGCGCCGTCAATTCTCTAGTTTATCACAAACCTTCATCTTCAGAACGACTTCCGCCGATCTCGTTGATGCAAGCCGCCTGTGACTCCATCTAATAAATATTCTTTTCGCTATTGCGCGTCGCCGATCGTTGTTTCGTCGACGAGCACTCGATACTCCTCGCGTTAACTATTGTTCTTTCTTTTCACCCCAGACTGCACTGCCAACAATAATATCTTTTCTTCCGCTTGCGCGTTTTAGTGACACCATGGCTGCACCAAGCAGTAGCCTTATCAACCTTGACGACGAGAAGCATCCTTATGCTTACATTACTCGCATGAATCAGGGTAGCTGTCTTTTTAAGAAGTTGCCTCTTGAGGTAAGAACGTTGTCCTTTGGCTTAAAATCGGACCGGCGCCGGTAAACTCACAATATTTTCAGATTCGTCTAGCCATCTACGAGTACGCCGTAGCCATTGATAAGCCCGTTCGACCTAAGCAGAAGGCCCCTCGCTCGAACAAGTTTATATGGGGTGACTACCTAAATGATCACTTCAGTTACTTATCAATGGATCTTATCAATGTAGAAGAGCCGTTGGCAATCATTTCTCTCAGCCGCACTTGCCGTGCAATATACCAAGAGTTAGAAGACCACCCTGTCTTCTATCGTGTCAACGAGTTTGAATTCAGATTGGCCAAAGATATCCATGCATTCCTAGCAGCCATTGTCCCTAAGCGTCTGGAGATGATTCGTACCATTCGTCTTTTAACTCCAGGACCTTTCCAAGAAGATTGGTCCGCGCCACGCACTGGTTCCATTGACCATATCCTAACCCTTCTAAGTCGATGCTGCGATCTCAGAAAACTATATCTCGTTATCCAAGATGCCCCCGGCATTAACTCGAAGGCCTGGATCCGTGAGTGGAGTATCATGGCGCACCGCCCTCATGACATACCTGCTTTGATCAATCTGCCTGTTTTATGTCCACTCGTTCAACTAATCTGGAACGGAACGGAGCTTCACCTGAAAAAGTTTCTGGAAGAAATGCCTGATCACCCTTTTCTCCACCGAGATCTGGACACCAAATCGCTCATGCGTAGCATACTTGGCGGTTGTAAGTCCTGATCCCCTATATTCTATTTAGCTTTCTTTGCATTGCAATGGTCCACCTCCCCTCCTCAATAATACACGTCATAATGGCCTATTTTTCATTTTTCATTTTTCATTTTTCATTCTTTCATTCTTTCATTCTTCATCTCGTAGAATTCTCTAACCCTTTTGTACTGCAGTGAATGAACGTAAAGAAGCATTTGCACTCGAAAGCAAAGGCCAGCATAGTCATGACAGCCGACCCAAGTGGCTGAAGGATATGGCGACTAAAGACGCAATCAATGCCGCCGTGGTAGCAGCACCGGTCGACTTCACGGGCAGAAACCGTATTGCACAGGACTTCTCTCTTATACGGGATGAAATCTCGTCCCGCACTAGACGTAAATCCAAACACGTTGATTCACTTGGTGTCATACGCCGCGATGTACCCAAATATAACGCCGACGGCTTGTTAGTCTGGGAACACGATGAAATCTTGGGTATACGTTGGAGCGATTCGGGAGAGGCAGAAATTTCATTGAGCTGGGTCGGCTCTATCAGCGTGCGCCAACCTTCTTGGGAACCTTTTCATGCTTTCGTAATGGACCGTCGAGGAGAAGAAGGAGTGCTCAGGTACTTCAGAGAGAAAATGATCTATGGGGGACGCGGGAAAGCCCATCTTCAAAAGATGAAATCAACCCCTTCTGTTTCAGACATTGCCAAACTCGCCGGTGGGCTGAAAAGCTTCCTTGGGAAGAACAGAACTCAGAGGGGACACAATAGAATCGCCGCCTGGACTTACTGGGCTCAGAAGTACGATGATCTTGTGAAGAGACTAGAAGCTGAATATGGGTGGGAAGAGGCTGAGAAAGAGGAAAATGATGATGAAATAACAGAGAAAGAGGAAGATGATGAAACAACAAAGGAAGAGTAAAGAGGCTGCCAGCGAGAATTTCGAGAAGCCTACAAAAAGAGAACTCAGAAATGAACCGCTAAGGGAACTATTGGAAGTTGATATGAAGACGCATGGTTCTTTGTTGGTTCGTTGCACATCACAGGAGAAAAAAGCACCTAAAATCTGTCGAGCTTGGTTGACTTGACTTTAGCATCAGTGGTCGTAGCAGCCGCTTAATGCATGGTAATGGTCAAAACAATTCATTATCGGTTTCTTCAACGAAAGCAGCAACGAAGACAAAATCAGGAGTGGAGCTGGTATGATGGAGGAGTTTTAAGATGTGAAAGGGAGGAAACAGGAGGAGAGCAAAAAAAATCAAAAAACCCAAACCATACGGGCGAGCATGTTGTCACAAGGTCACATAATAGGGTGGAAAGTGGCCGATATTTTTTTTCTTTTGTTTTTCTCATCTCGTTTGCAGGGTCGCCGGCTGGTGTTGATATTTCGCATTCTGGCTTGGCTAATTTGTCATCCGTCAAGGTTGATTTAATCCTTCTCCTGCCATTTGCGAGGATGGTTAATATTTAGGGATACCTTCAGCCGACCGTCACGAAAGCATCTGCCGTTAGTTTCATCTTTTGTCGCTTGAGCTTGCTCAGGTATCACAAAATCGACAAAGCAGAAATCGTGATGTCCAGGTTTGGCACGGACTAGGTAATTCATGGATGACGACCCTTTGACCTATGTTTTCATTGTAACTCAGATAGTTCCATACGACTGCCTTCTAGTTTAATACGGTTGCATTCTAGTTTAATATGATTTTCTTCTGGTTTAATATGATTGTCTTCAAGTTGACGAATGCCTAAGCTTTAAAATGGTAGGTTTGAGCTTGAAATTCTCTTGAATAACTCACCGATTTTGATAGTGCTGGTTGCTTGACCGCGGATCGCGTAATTGTGGCATACCACCAACGTACAACCGACGGTTGCTAGACTTATTCTTATACCTGGTAAAGGGGGAGAATGGATTTTCCTGTTCCCCTGAGTGGATATTCAGGTCCAAAGATGTCACATTTCTATTATAATTACCCCAACGTTTGGCGTCCTCGCTGATACTTGGGGGGTTGAGAGTTATTGGTCTAATATATCTATAGGACCATTTTATCGCAGATTTGCTGCTGCTTCTTAGCATTCACTCTACGGTTGATCACCATCAAGGGTACTCTCTGGCAAAAGGAGTCAGCCTGGGCGTCGGCCCTAGCCCAAATAGGTAATTAGCCTCCTACATAAGATGGGCGACATCCTGGGCACTTCCCGGCTAGTGGTTTGTGTCCTCACTAGTACAATTATTATGAATAATGGCCGTTTTTTTATATAAAGGAAAGGGGATGCTTCTTCGTTGACATGCTGGCAGAATTCTAAGGGGAGGGTGCAGTGTTCTGGCTTTCACTGAGTGGGTCTAGGAGCTGTAGTAGTTCTTTTGAAATGATATCGCCCATTTTAAGCTAGCAATGGATAACGCATCTGTTGTGACTTCTATTTTTTGAGCAATAATTCCGTTACCATGTGACATGTAGGTAGTCCAGCATTCACGTGGTCACCAAGGAAATTATTCTAACCACTCTGCAAGAACTGAATTAGTAATATGGTAAGTAGATACTGATGTATCTTATAGCCATTCTTGTCTACAACATTGATTGCTTCTACATGAAGATAAAACTATTTACCTCTGGATGGTGTACCTAAAGTATATTGTATACTAATGTAAATGGGTGGATGGGTGACGAAGTATTTATGTACTTAGGTACTTAGCCTTATGATTTGCGCTAACTACCTGTGTTATGCACCTGAGGCTCAAATGGACCCCGCCGTTAGTCAGTACTTGGGTACCTGCAGTAATACAATACCTAGGTAGGTACAATACAACATGAATTAGGTACATACATAGAATGTTTCCTGCGCGCGCTTGCCTTCAATACCTAACTGATACTTTACAACTGTAGGGAAGTCGCGGCATGATTTCATGGGGTACATTAGATTGTTTTTTTGTTCGCGTCCCTACCTGTCAACTTTTCCTCTAAACACAAACCAACTTCCTTTGCTTCAATCATCCTAAACCTTCTGTTCTCTTCCCGTAACGTGCCGCAACTTTAACGCAATGGCGCCTCCCAAGATCATCAAAGCTTTGGATGAATCGGAGGTTATCTGTACCTACGATGAGAATAACAACCCCATCGTCCCGAAGACGACCCTGAGAAGTACCGTCAAAGATGTTTTGGATGTTTTTCTTCCGGCTGGGTACCCTCACAGCGTAACGCCTGACTACACGCCGTACCAGATTTATGTATGCAATCTCACCATTGTTTAATCTGCACATGTTCCAACGGCGTGCCTATGTACTAATGCACATGGTAGGATTCACTTCAGGCTTTCTCTAGTACCATCGCCGGTCTCCTCTCGGCCCGAGCCGTTCTTCAAGGTTTCGGCGTCGGAGACTCCACTTCTTCAGCAACAGCTGCCGTACTTTTTGCCGTGCTGCAGGAGTCAACTGGCAGGCTCGCTACTATTCTGTTCGCGCACCGCCACGGCCGAGCGATTGAGCCGGAGTGCAAGTTCTACCGTTTCCTGGCTGACATTGTCAATGATTCAGCTTTATTCCTTGACGTCCTCTCTCCGGTGCTTCCTACATACCCCAAGATCATTGCTATTTGTGGGGCCGGCATCCTTCGCGCACTTTGCGGTATCTCGGGCGGAGCTGCCAAAGCTTCGCTCAGCGCTCACTTTGCCAAGAACGGGAATCTAGCTGAGCTTAATGCTAAAGATGGAAGTCAAGAGACTGTCATCTCACTCCTGGGCATGCTGGCTGGCAGCTTTTTCGTTCATCTTGTGGATGGAAAGGTAGCCGTGGGGGCTTCGATGATCGTCCTCGTTGGTATCCACCTCTGGACCAATTACCAGGCTGTTCGCTCAGTGCAGATGCGCACTTTGAATAGACAGCGACTCACAATCATACTAGACGAGGCATCCAGCCACGGCGTCATTCTTCGTCCGGATGAGGTGGCGGCCAAAGAACACATTCTTACCTGGACTGGCCCATATATCTCGTTCGCCACCACGTTCCCCCGGCTCGATGAGATTAGCAACTTCAAGAATCAGGCGTACCAACACCGCGAATATGTAATTGTTGTGCAATCTATGGCCACAAAGATCTTTCTCAAACAAGGTGCCACCACAATGGACGCTTTACAAGCATGGGTCGAGGCTTACGAGGGACCGCGCTGGGCGTCGGACAGAGGGTTTTGGGAGACTCTCAAGGCTGCTGGCTGGGATCTCGAGACGAACGCTATGGAGACGGGCCCTGCTATACGCATCGTTATGGGCGATGAGAAAAAGTCGGCTTAGTCGGAGCACTATAGACGGATGCCTTGCGTATTTTCTTTTTCGTTGATTAAGGGGTTTTAAGGTTCAAGGACAATCGGATGGAAACCGGATGATACCCTAAATATGCGTTGCTTTTCGGGCCAAAGTGTTTATAGGTACCTAGGTAGGTAGACAAGAGGCGCAAGTAAAAAGTGAAACTTTAGATCAATATGATATACTTGATGGTGCATGTGAATATTGCAGATGAACGGGGATCCCTTCTATAACCAAGCCAAACGCCATGCTATCATATGCGAATAACCACCCACGTCTTAATTAAAATACATTAGTCTATACATAATAATACTCGCAGCTTTGTCCTCTATGCTAGACCAGCAGCTCGCATAGCGCGCATCTTCACACCCTCCCAAGAGTTCAGCTTGGGCCGTACGTCCAGATAGAAGGATAGTTTCCCATCGCTGGTGTTGCTATTTCGTCCGGCGTAGAAGTCGATGATGTACTCGATCTCCTTACCGCACCTATCTACAACCCAGTCGTGCCGATCGAAGGGCGCCTGGTAGCCTAGGAGGGTGTTTATGCGAGCGCGGGGGGACATTTGCGTGCTCAGGCCGGAGAAAGAGTGGAGGCGTGGGCCGCCGCAGCTATTTCCGTGTTGCCCATCAGTACGATGCTTCTGCTAAACTAGAACTGACACTTGGAATGGGGTTACAAGACGCGACGTACCTAGACCCTCTGACATACGGCTCCTCCCAAGCCTTGATCTCGGCCCACGCGCGCTCGTTGACGGCGTTGTGAATGGGCACGACGGCACGCATGTCCGCGGCGCGGGGGTCGTGGCCCTTGCGCTTCATGGCCTCGAAGAACATGCGCTCCGAGGGGTACACCCAATTGCCCGAGGTTGCGTCAGCGCCCGTTTCCTGCTCCGTGTTGGCGGGGCGGGTGGTTTCGGCGTCGAGGGGTTTCGAGGACCGCGGGATCGTGGAGATTTCTCGGGATGTGCCTAGGGAGGGGTGGTTTGGCGGTAACGCGGTTTGGGACTGGGAGGTTGTGGAGGGGGAAGAGGAGAAGAATGGTATGCGAGGAAGGTATGATGTCCACGAGGATGAAGTCGAAGTCGAAGTCGAAGGAGGCTGTTGGGAGGACGGAGGAGGTGGGGGTGCTGCTCGGCCGGCTTGTTGAAGCCATGCTTCGCGCGCCTTGTGGTCTACGGGACAGCTTTCGGTGCCATCTTTCGAAGCTGTGTTCGTAATTGAGGGGTGATCTGGTGGTAGGGATTGCGACGGTATAGACGGGCCCCCTTCAGCGACGCCGGCGGTTCGGGCTTGTGATAGCCATGCCTCTCTACTCTTGTGGTCGACGGGACATGCGGATTGCGATTGGTCTGACATTGTAATAGGAATTTAGATTGTCGTTTTAGCTGTATAGTATATATTTACGTATAATATTGTACAAGTAAGAGAAAATTAGACTGAGCTAACCTAGACCTTCTATATTATAGTCGGGGTCTTGGCCTAGAAATCGTTGGATTGCGGTCGCACTTTGAATCTAACCTTTTTTTTTTTTTTTTTTGGTGGAGACTTTCAGCTGCCAAATCGGAATCTGCTGATTACCTCATACATTAGTTAGAAAACCGGGCGGTCGGGTCAAAGGGACCTGGGACAGGTATTCGGAGCAGTACCGTCCCGTCTAAATTGACATATCATTTTAATAAAAACCCTAAATTGCTGGTTTAAATTTTGGAAAATTCAGATGATTGAATGCTCAAGTATTTAATAATATTAAATGATTCTATGCCTCAAATCTTAAGTCGTTTCCGTCATCTTGTAACCCCTGAAACCGCTCTCTATATGTTCAAAGCCAACAACAAATATTTGCCATGTATAGGTAGGTAGGTAGGTAGGTAGGTATCAAGTAATCAAACTCCCAACCTAATTACATCGCATTTAGGGGTATTGTTTCTATCGCATTAGTGGTTTTATACCAAGTGCTGATCAGTTTTTATCGGTCCCTCGCCCACTCCGGTCATTATGATTCTGCTCACGCCTTCTTTAAGCAGGCTTGACGTGGTCTCGTCTAGTTGCGTAGCTGCCGAGCTGTAAGACTCAGTGCCGTTCTTCCAGCCGTCCGTACCTCGCAGTAGGCTGTAAAATGTTCCTACTACGGGGGCGCTATCCTCTTCTAGATAGTACACCACAGCATTCGGGCCGGCGTCGAACGTATATGCGGCCACGGTTTTGCCTGCGGCCTCGTTGATCGCTTGCACGGCCCTGACGGCAGCTCTGGATACGTCGTTCATGTAGTAAATGGGCGGGTAGGTATCCGCACAGCACGCGTGGAAAGAGTTGGAATCTTTCATGGTAACCTCGGCGAACTTGGCAAAGTCCCTGTCCTTGATTGCAGCTTCCATGGCATCCATATGGGCGGGGACTACGTTCGCAACACGTCCTTTGAATAGATCGGATGTAGCAACGGTCTGTTGCATGCCTGATGTCGAACTGACACCCTTCTTAGCGGCGGAAACGACAAGAATGAGGGCTTTCATGCTCGGCCAATGAGACGCGGGCGCGACCTCCACGGCCCTGGAATCAAGTCCGTCATCCCGCTCACCAGCCCTCCAAGCCACGTAGCCACCGAAAAGACTACGACAAGCTGAACCGCTACCCTGACGAGCGATCAAAGAAAGCTCGGTGGGTGAGCTTGGTAATTCGTATAGATCCGCAATGGCACGAACTAAGGCTGCAAATCCAGCAGCAGACGAGGCGAGACCGGCGGCTGTCGGGAAGTTATTCTCGGAGACTATACGGAGAGGCATCGTGGACAGCTTGGGAAGAGACGAGTTCTCGGCCTCGAGAGCGGCTCTTCGGGTGCGCAGTTCCCGTAAACAAGCCTGGGTACGGGCACCTTTGATATCGGAGGGTTCGCCATTAAGGATAAGGGAGTCTTCCTGACCTTGGTAGGTAGCTGAGCATGTAGCGGTTGTGAGGGTTCGTAGATCTGCTTGTGATAGAGTAACGGACAAGGAAGAATTGGTAGGGAGGTTTAATTTGGGATCCCGTTTTCCCCAGTATTTAACCACGGCAATGTTCACCGGGGCGGTGGTGCTAGCCTTATATATTGTTTCAGCCATTGTTATCAAATTCTGTACGATGCTTCGCTAATGATATGAAGGGGACGGTCAGAATGGGTTTGTTTTTTTCCTGGTTTTTTTTTTATGAGTGGAGGGTAGAGGAGAGAGTACAGGGGTACATAAGATGATCGCCAGGGGTGACCTAAACAATCCGTACTGGACCATTCAGGGACTTCCCCACAATGCACAAACGCTAAATAGGCCCAACATAAATCAGTTGGCAGGAACCTTATCAGTGAGTTGAGACTACCTTAGTACCTACCTATCCCATCCACCGACCACGCTAGTAAGTTTAAGAAGTGCTAACTAACTACCTAACTAACTACCTAACTAACTAGGTACCTTACATAACCTAACTAGTTACCTAGTTACTCGACTCTATTCTTTTAATCAACGCTTTCGATATCCACTACAATATAAGTATAAGTCTACTCTTTAAACTATAAAAACAGAGGAAATCCTCTAACGGTTAGTTGATTCCTCTTTACAAAGTGAGCGCTATCTGTCTTCTCAAACCCTTTCTCAAGCCCCTTCTCAGCTCACGTAGTTAATATATTCAAAGGTGGGTCAGATCCGCCAACCCCTTTAATCGACGTTCTACCCTGATAAGTGACGGTTTATAGTGTTGCTTCGGCTTTTTTAACCCTTCTTTTCTGGCTCCTGGGTGTTTTTCGTTAGTTTGGACGTCTTCTTGGCTATTATACTTCCCACCCGGAACGGTGCTATCATATTTCTCAGCCGGAGGGTGTAGAAACTCCATGACTCCTATTGTCGGTATCATCCCGGCCTCCACCACACGCTCACTTACAAAACCCAGAAAAGTCCGAGCAACGTCTTCCATCCTCTTCTCCCAATCGTGACCCAATCCATAAATGGGAATCTCGTAGTACTGGTGTGGGTCAGGGTGGAAACCTCGGCTCTCCTCAGCTAAGAAATCGGGTTCCTTCATAGACCACTCCTCCCATATCATGTCGCGTGTCACGTATGGAAGTTCATCTAGGTAGCTCTTGTCCTACACCCCGAGCTTGATCTTCCCACAGACCTCGGATACGAAAATATTGGCCTTGAATATGATTCTGCATACCGCGCATGACATTGGCTGGGGGCCGAAGACGTCCTCCGAGTGACGTGGGACAGAGCTGTACTTATGTCGACGCCATGGGCAATTATCCGCCCGACCCGGAATAGGCAATCGAAGCCATCCACGTGTCGGTTCGTAGAGTTTCTTTATGTAGTCGTTGATGAGGCTCTTGGTCGCAGCATCGGTTCCCGGTCGGTAAATAACACCGGGGGCCACTGAGCACCTGCGAAACGAACCTGGAGGTGGAGGAGTTGGTCTCCAGGGATTAAACTTGGACTGGGATAGCAAAGACTTAAAGGAGCCATAATCTAGTGCTTCCCACACGATCTCCTCTAAGGGGAAATGCTGATGTGGGTTAATACGTTGGAATCGGTAAGGGTTGGTGACTCTGAAGCCAATTCTATCATAAATTTCGTTCCAGACTCGGTCCTTGGTAAACTGATTGTGACTGTCATCGTATAGTACCTTAATTTCAGGTGATACGCGGGCGTTGAGCTCATGGACTATCCACTGGTGAGATAGATACGCGTCATCGTAAGGTCTAAAGTAGCTGCGGTGGCATCGCCCATTACTCTCTACTTCAAAATGCTTGAAAACGTTGTCATGTAGAAATAGGTGATGATAGTTCATCATATCTAGGGTCCTGGCGAGTTCTACTCCGCTCAGTAATGTAGTAGGCGACTGTTCAGAAGAAGCATTTTCGTATAACACTGCTGGTGAGGCAATCGATAGCCCGTATGAAGACATGGCAACGAAATAAGAGCTTTTATTTATATATAAAAAGGGACGCTAATAATCCGGCATAAATAAAGGAAGAGTTGAAAATATATCATACCGGAGAGTGACGAATGGAGGACTGATAGACAACCCCCACATCCACTCGCTGCATATCCGCTGTATGTTTCCGAGTCATCATCTAGGAAGCCTGGATCAGTGAAATTAACTTACAGCTGCTTGCAAATTCTGCCAAACCTTGATTTCCATAGTCTACGATCAAGGCAGCGCCTTCTCCTGTACGACGCGAGCACCGCAACTATCTGTACGCCTATATTTATGAACGTTGAAAGAAGGAACAGTGTATTGATTAAATTATTTCTACCTTGACTAATTAACTTAAGAGTTACTATGGTTGCCTCTGAATATAACACAATGAAGTTCATTCATATACTTGTCGAAGAATTGCCTACGTTCTGCCCCTTATTAGCGCTATGAGTTCCTTGAACATGCTACCTTCCTAGGTAGCTGTGCACAAAATTATAGACCAGCATATTTAAACCATTTGCCGGTCCAGGTGTCATATGTAATATTCGATCTTGTAACTGTTCCGCCCTTTAAGCTACCAGCTTGCGCATCTCCAACAGCGGGCGATCCGTTAGTTCGATGTAATCTATTCTCTCCAGCGACGACTGCAAAATTCGCTAGAGGCATTTCAAATCCGTTACGGTCGGCGTTCGTCGGTGTACCAAAGAAGGCAGCATCTACTCTATCCTGGCTGATGGACAGCTCGTAGTAACCACGGTAGTACAGGTCCTGCCATTGTAGTTCTTCGTTTGCAGCTGTAAGCCACTCTGAGTATCTAGCAGCGGTCTCCAATGTAACGTTTTCTCCGATTGGAGACGGGGAGGTGACGGCTGAGCCAGCAAATTCTACACCTACAGACCCGATTCCAGTATCCGGGTCATAGGGATGTTCGTCGAGCCAAACAAGATCCGACACCCAAGATGAGTGGGAATCTCCAGCCAAGAAAATAGTATTGCCTATATTGTTCTCGTATAGTGTTTTAAACGTGCGGTTGCGGTTCGCTTGGTATCCATCCCATTGGTCGTAGTTGAAAGGCAAGTCCTCACTATTAGCTAGGCTTTGGTTCATGCGACTGAAAACGATTTGATTACCGATGATACGCCACGTAGCACCTCGAGCAGAACTCTCGCGTAAAGTACGATAGAACCACGCTTCTTGCCGAGGGCCCATAAGAGACCGACTGGCATCGTTATAGATGTCGCCAAGGTATTCGGTGTTCCAATATAAATCGGTAATAGTCCGATCATACTGTCGAGTATCAAGCATAACGAGGTCGAACAGGTTTCCAAACTTGAAGTCACGCCAGATCCTCAAGTTGTCGTCCATGTCGACTTGTCGAATTGGCACTTTTACAGTCATAGTTAGCTCGAGGTACCACTCAGGTAATAATCCCGGACTCACTCCATTCGAAGTAGGCGCGAACCGCGTTCATCTTCCGCTGATCGACTGACACACCACCATCCATTATAAAAGAATCCTCAGTATTGTTCAAGTGTGCAGAGCTATCTCTCCAGGTATTGTCGGCTACCTCTATTGAGACTATAGTTAGCACCAGAAACCACAGGTCTATACGGCTGTCATACCGTGGTCGTCCCAAACGGGTATCCAGGGGAAGTTCTGGTGGTTCGCAAGTAGGTCAAGATCAGTCTTATAAGTCGCGATACGTTTTCGATAATCGTAAAGACTACAGGTCAGTCAGACAAGTCAGGCCAGTCACACGGTAGAGGGTCACCAACGTGTATATCTCATGGTCTGGGAGTGGAATCCGACCTAGGGAATCGCCCCAGCCATAGTCGCCATTTGCGTATTCGTATATATAGTCACCTAGGTGAATAACATAGTCAACGGAATCCTTTCTGACCGGATTACCGTATGCATTGAAGAAACCAAATGCTATATCAGGGCGTTAACCACTAAACCGATGATGAGGATCAACTGGGTTGCAACCTACGATAGTTGCTGCAAGAGTACACGGCAAGTCTCACCGGTTCCGATACCTCATCGTTTGAAGAAGGAATTGTCTTAGTGCGGCCAATAGGGGAGGCATTCTTCGAATTGCACACTTTGAATTGATAGTCTAACAACGGCCATGTCAGCGAAATCTCAGGCCTGTATTCACGTCCGCTATTTATAAATCGTGTCGCCTACAATAAGTTGTAAACGGCTGCAACTTTTTGGCTTCAACCTATGAAAGATGTTAGCATGGTTATATCAATACGGCACTAAAAGTACGTATTGGCATAGTCCTACCTTGACTGTATAGTCGATGTCGGAACTAGTATAAACCCTCCCTGAATCTACGACGTCTTTCAATAATGCGGTAGTGCCTATCTTCCAATCCACGCAAACCGGCGCGCTGCTTTTTGTTACGAATTGCTTGGTCGAGTGATCGTAAAGAGCAACATGACCCGAAACAGTCACGTTACTCTTGTCATTATCACTAAAAGGCGCGATCCTCGTCCAGAGAATGACGCTATCGTCGTATGGATCGCCAGAAGCAACGCCGTGAGTGAAGTTGAGCTGGCATGGTTCCCATTGCGCGTTCGTCGCGGTTCTTTTAGCTACTTTGCTAATCGATACGCCCAACGACGGATGACGCCTCGAAGGAGAGAAGTAATTAATATTGCCAGTGAAGGCGGCCGAAGCGGCACCGGCGAGAAGGAGATAATATATACTACAAAACATGATGGATTGCGATATCTGGTCGTATTCTCTACTGCAACATAAAACGGGAAAACCCTTCCTTTAAAAGCTACTGCTCATCATGTTTGCCCGCAGTATTGGATCTGCTTCCTTGACCAGCTAACGTCACTCATTGCAATATACCGACATATGTCCTGCACGCTGTAAACAAAGGGAGGAAGAACTGAGAGTAATCAACTAGATATGATTGGGTAGAGCTCTACATAGGAAGCTCAGTAATGTTCTTGGTTAATTGAAATGTAACCGGGAGCTAGTACCCACATATCTTCCGATTACGATGTACATCATTACTAGTGTATCCAGTATGTACTACGGATGGTACCTAGGTAGGAGGTAGGTAGGTAAGGACCTAACCCAGTCGGATCCCGAGAGAGCCTCACAACGTGAGCAATCCCGCAATCCTTATTGGGCGATAGTACATGTGTTTTATCAGAACCTAAGCCGTATTAAGTCATACGATACATCGGCTGCATGCGTGGAAGATTGGAAGACTTCGATTCGATGTTCGGATAGACTAGGTACCATAAGGGAAGTCCCGAAGACTTGGGTACCACCTTGAGACTCTTATTAATTAGTAGAGTAGAGTAATAGGCAACTCCCACCCAGCAAGGGGTTACAAGGTTTTTTCGTACGTGCTTGCTTTTAGAGTAACCTTAATAAAGTTGTAAGAAATTGGTTTATTTAGGCCCATTTACTTCCGTCTTCCCCTCGTGTACAGTACAGTACACCAGACCTGCTTATTACGTTGACTGCAGTGGTCCGTGCTGTGAACTAACGCTATTGATAAAATGGCAGCAGCTAAGCTCTTGGAAGCTTTTACTCTCTCCTTCATCCCTTTGACGATCTTATATGTCATCATATTATCGACTTTACTATTGGCTACTCTGACTCTTGGCACAGAAAAGTTGAAAACATGCTCAACGACATTTCTTGGAAATCCGATAGAAAAAAAGCCCGAGGTCGAGTACCTAGACAATCATGCATTGGCTCGTTTCGGCTTCCAACACAGTCTGGAATTCCTGTATTGCCTGACCGTCAGTAAAAGTCAGTATGATCGAAAAAGAACAAAGAACAAGTCAGACAGGACGCGGGATGGCAGCGACCCCTGATTTACAGACTTCCTACTACTACCCTAGCTACTTTAGGTACAATACCCAAGGCTATGTAAGTGGTTAGGCCAGGTACCTTTATGACCACCTACTATAGGCCGGCTATAGCCTGTGGATTAGGATATCTCCAGCGGACGCTAAATATGTGGCGTGGGGCACAGAGAGGTCCCTCGCCCATGAAATTGGCCTATCAACGTTAGACTTGGGTAGCACGAGGGTTAGCACGTACCACGAGGGTTCCTCTACCTTGATACGTATGCTAGCTCAGCTTATCTCTGTATGGCAAGAACACCTCAATGCGCTCATACCTACCTGCCTAGAGGTACCGGTCATACTAAAGCTAAAGTACTCCGTTGATTTGTTTTTACAAGCTGTACCCCTACATAGACCCTATCCGTCGCAGTCGATCTTTGCTTACTTGCCTACATAGGTACCTAGTTAGGAATCCTTCGTCTTATCTCTTGGTAAAGAAGCACCGAGTCCTCGTGCGCTGTATGCGCTATACCGAACGAGAATATGGACATTACGTAGTTGGTCAGCCGCTTATTAGCGGGACTCTTTTCATTTTCGATCTGGGGACTTATTGTCGAAGTTATCGGTCTGCTGTTTCTATCCCTTGTTCTATTATCTCGGGTTAATATACTATCCATTGTCTTTTCTCGATCCATCTTTTCTTCCTATGATGCTTAAGTAACATAGATACATATATACTATATGGTTTCACGAGTTCGTTCTTATCCGAATCACTCTACTTCCCTCTATGTCACTCTCGCGTAGTGTATTTTAACCTTGGTCGAAGTGGCCCGTGGGGGTGCTTGGTTCAAATATGGCGACAGAAGAGAAAAGAATCGACGGGGGCTTAGAAGATCCCGGCCTTTTTGAAAGGGATGTTGGAAGTACTGAGAGTTCCTCCGTGGGTGAAGCCGTGGAGGTTCTGGCGCTTCAAGATTTGGATCCTGCTCTTAACGCAAAGATGCACCTTGTCAATAACGTGAGACTGATGCCACGAGCGTCGCCGATGGCTGGCGACTACATTACTAATACCCTTTAGGCCATTGATGAGATTGGTTGGACCAATTATCACTGGAAATTGTTCGTTCTGAACGGTTTTGGGTAAGGATATCATCATCACTTGAAATTGAAATGCCACTCAAGACTCATGCGACCTCATAGCTATGCCGTCGACTCTTTAGTGCTCCTACTCCAAAGCAACATAGCCGGCCCAGCGTTCAAAGAGTTCGGCCAGGTTGGGTATGACAATGCTCAGACTATCGCCACATACGTCGGGATGCTTACCGGGGCGCTCTTCTGGGGCATGAGCGCCGATATTATAGGACGGCGCTGGGCGTTCAACATATCTCTTTTTATATCCGCTGTAGCAACAGTCGTCTCGGGCGCGGCTCCTAATTGGGCTTCCCTGGGCTTCTTTACTTCTATGGTTGGGTTTGGGGCTGGAGGCAATTTGATCTTAGACACCACCGTCTTCCTCGAGTATCTTCCTAGTAATAAGCAGTGGGCGTTGACATTCTTGGCTTGCTGGTGGGGTATTGGCCAAGCTGTTACAGGCTTCATCTGCTGGGGCTTCTTAGGTGAGGATTGTCTCAAGTCACGGACTGCCGGGATTCTCATATGAATATACCTAGTTCCGTCTCAGTGGAATTGCGAATCCGCCGATAATTGCCCAAGAGATTCCAACCAGGGATGGCGATACGTTATGTATACCTCGGGAGCCCTCGTGTTCGTTATGTCAATTGCACGTGTCACCGTCGTCCGTCTACGAGAAACTCCGAAGTACCAGTTAGGCGCTGGAGAAGATGGCGAGTTAGTCGAGACATTACAATCGATCGCTAAAAGATATAATCGACGCTGTACGCTGACCTTGGAAAAATTGGAAGCTTGTGGGACGGTGAAGAGTGCGCATAGCCAAAGCCGTTATTCGATTCAAGAGGGCTTTATTCATTTTTCTGGACTCTTCGTGACGACGAAAATCGCCATTTCGACCGTACTCATCTGGTTATCGTGGACACTGATTGGGCTCGTGTAAGTTCAACCTCGGCGGTTTACCTATCTGACCGAGAAGCTAACTGTTATTCTATAGATATCCTCTCTTCTACGTCTTCTTAAAGTATGTTTAAATGTTTGCCAATCAAGGCCTATATCTAACTTTGTAATAGTACGTATCTGGCCAGCCGCGGTGCCTTGGAGGGCGTGGGAACCTTCGAAACCTGGCGTAATTATACCCTTGCGAATATATCCGGCATTTTTGGGCCAGTACTAGCAGCGTATATGTGCAATCTCAAAATCCTCGGTCGAAGGTACACTATGGCGATTGGAGCGCTAGTCACCATGGTTTTCTTCTTCGCATATACCGCTGTGTCAACCCCAGCACAAAACGTCGGGTTCAGCTGTGCTATTGCGTTTTGTCTCAATATTTACTATGGGACTTTATATGCGGTACGTAGATTCCTCAAGTTGAAAGTATGGACGAGGAAAGCTATGCTTTTAGCACGACGTTTGACGTTTGAAGCCGGACGTCAGAACCCATATAATACGCAACTACTAACCGGATTACTCAGTATACCCCAGAAGTGTTCCCTAGTGCCCATCGTGCGACGGGGAATGGCATTGCAGTAGGTTGCAACCGTATAATGGGCATTATTTCCGCGGTTGTTGCCAGCACTGCTAACACTAGCACCGTTGTCCCGATATATATATGTGCGGCTCTCCTTTTTGCCATGACAATTATTAGTGCGGTGTTCCCTTTTGAGCCGTACGGACGAAGAAGCTCGTAATCTTCAACGATTGCCATGTGCGAAGGAATCTGCGCGTAGAGTTGGCCAAGTTTCCTAGGCTACTCTCTAGTCCTCCTGTGATCCTACCTTGGCCTTAGATGCTAGAACTCTAGATTCACGAAGTAGTAGCAAAAGAAACTTGATACTTACCTAGGTTTAGGTCCGTGTAGTCCACATTCTTGCAAGATGAGGACGCATAGGATGCTAATCCTAGTAAACAGGTACCTATCATATCAGTGATGTGGATGGTAGCAATACTCCAGCACGGATACACCACATATATACGTTGATGCCCAATAGATCTTTTAGGATAGCACTTTCATGTTTTATAAATACTAACGTTGTTATAGAACTATATGTTTTATAAGGCGTATTCCGCTTTGGCGTGTAGGAATGTTTACCTAGGTAATTAAGGCTCAACTATCGATCTCTCGTCTTCCTACTCCCACGCCTACACATGAGGGGGATTTCTTGCTTATAGCTCTAGCAGGCCGCGCAACCGAATAGACGACGATAACATATAATAAATGTAATATGAATAAGTCGCAATAAGAATTCGTTGGTCTAGGTGAGACACAAGATAGAAGGTCTACCTATATGATGTCTAACAAATGCGGTTTAGTGTAGGAATACTTAAACCTTTGGATAGATTTAATGCAAATCGTACCATAGTCGCGGAGACAATGATGAAATCGCGATAACATAGCTTTTAAAGGGTTACGTTTTCATAGTCATCCACTTACATTGATCTTCGTCAACTAGTTAGGAGAGATATACATACTACACACTCAGATTCTCTGCATGGGTGGACGGCTTCTCGTCGCAGGGTTACCAAAATCCTCGAAAATAGAGCCTCAAGTGGGCATAGCGTGGCATAATAATCCGTAAGACCGCGTCATTTATCTGTTCCGATCCCAAAACACGCTGTCGACCATGAGAGGTATATAAGATATCAAAACGCCGTCCGAGAGGGGTCAGTAGAATAAATATACCTGCCCAAAAACATAAATTCCGTAAAATTGGGAATATACGACTTACCGTTGTATAGGTAGGTAGGTAGTCATTGCCCGGCTATATGGTACCTAGGTTGAAGTTACTAACGTGTATTAAAATTTCATGTAGAGCGAGGCAACTCATTCCCGCTTTGGCAAGATGTGGTCTCGTCCCCTCTTAAGCTAACATTGCGCTGGTCGAAGACCGAGGTCAGATATTGCACGATATGCGTTGGCGGATGAATAGTAAACTTCATTACCAGTATATCCCGACGTGCAACTCATTGTAGGTAATTATCTCTACACCAGGCAGAGTGAACCACATCTATCCGAGCAACCTCCAATCAGCTAAGCCCATCATCACTTTCTCCTCAACCGTCCTTCTCCCCATTCTCAAACTCAAATTTACTACTCTCCCTCAACCAAGTCTCAAAGTCCTGCACCCGCGGCTCCTCCTCCTTCAAAGCCTGTATATCGACCCCGTACCCATCCGTCTCGAACCAGCGAAACATCGACCCCACGTTTCGCACGACGAGCCCACGCACGGCCCACCCGACGATGGACCACGCCTGCGGCAGGGCCGTGCCCCCTGATACTCGTGCGTATGCGGCGCGTGCTTCCTCGAGGGTTAACTCGTCTCCCGCGAGGCCGATGGCGCGGTTGAGGTAACGCGGGTCGGAACGGTGGAGGAGCGCTTTGGCGGCGAAGAGCCCGATGTCCCGCACGCTGACGAGTTGGAGCTTGCGCGAGGCGGACATAGTGTTCCAGAGACTGGCGAAGACCATGCCGAATGCGCCGCCGGGGTTGACTGTGGGGTTGTTAGGATGGTCGTTGCGCGGATACGGGGATGGTGGGGTTTATCGCAGGGGATGTTAGAGGAGTGGTTAGAGGGGGACGGGGAGCGATTGGTGGTGTGAGGCCCTTGTGAGAAAGCGTAGAGGGCAAATTCAACTTGAGCTTGTATAGCTGGCTTGTAAAAGGAGACTAATCACTTACAATTGTCCATAAAAGCGACTGGCCTCAATATCGTGTAAGTAAGCTTGCCGCCCGAGCCCTCCGCGACTGTACGCAGGTGCAACTCCACATTGTGCTTCTCTGCAAAATGCGGGATGTCGGTAGGGGTATCCCAAGACTTTGGTTCGCCGCCACGGTCCACGCTCGAGAAGACGAAGTGCGTTGGTTTCTTAGGCGAGCCATGTGCGCACGCCGCATCGATGAGATGTACGGCCTGCGGTTCCTCGTTTGGCGGCGTCGTATAGCTAAACACGGTATCGATGTTGGGATGCTCTTTGAATATAGATTCTGGGTCCTTGGCGTCGCCTTCCACGACGGTTAGATCCAAAGTAGGGTACTTGGACGCTAGGGCTTGCGCTTTAGGTGAAGAAGCCGTGCGAGTTAGTGCTAGAACTTTAATCTTGGCATGGGATGTAGTCAAGAGCTGATGAGAGAGCTCAGCGAGAACGGAACCCCCTTGTTGGCCTGTTGCGCCGACAACGAGGATGGTGCATGGTGGTGTAGACATGGCGTTGCTATTGTTCCAACGGAGAGGAGTGAAAATGGATTATGGGATAAGAATATTGGCGGTAGCAAACTGGCTGGAGTTGGCCAAGGGTTAAAAGTTGCTGTTGAACGAAGCAGATGGTCCGTGGAAATGGATATTAATAAAGTTCTGTCAGGTTCGGATACCCCTAGAGTTACGCGGTCCACGAATACGGTCTAATTCTTTAGGGTTTCTCTTTACCAACGATTAAGATTTTAGTGATACGCATCTGCCGTGTGTCCTTCTAATTGTAAATACAATCTTCGAGCTGAGATAGAATCGGACGCATGTGACACCAGCCGGACAAAGCTGGCCCGAAGTCCTCCAGCTATATGTGATGATTTATTGGGGGCGCAGCGCGAAACAAGGGCACGGCATAAACCTATCGATGAGGTCAATGATCCAAAGCCCAACCGCGCCACCAATTTAGCTTGGCCTCGATTTCGGTCCCGAGCTTTAGGTAGGGTGAATCGGGAACTTACCTACATACCTTACCTACACAGGGTAAACCTATGGGGCGTTTTAAAGATGCCGGTAACGAATTAAAGGAATAAAGGAGCACGGGTTGCGAGCCATACGCCCAAAGTTTGCTTAAAATCGTGCTGTCAATGTTTCGGAACACGCGTCAACGATCTTTAATATGTCTTGCGCCTAGGTAGATCTGTGCGTATGATATACGACGTATGGTGAACATCGCGCAAATCCCATACCATTAGGTAGATACCTTAGGTACCTACTTATCCAAAGTCGTAGAATATCGTAGAATATCGTATAGTACTAGACAGGTAGTCAAGTTGAAATCTGATTTAAAATCCAAATCTAAGCCCTTCGCTCTCTCCGCCATGCATATGCACCAGTGCCTCTCGTAATAAATGCATGCAGCGCCCGCACCGAGTCTAAAGTCGTTATCAATGCGCCACTGAATGCAAGAGTAATGAAATCGGTATCATTAATCGTCGTTCTGCAAATATCTTCACATGGATGGACCGTCCCACGCGTCTCTCCTAAGTCGGCAGAGCCATGCTCGTTTATGCGGGAAAGATATTTCCCTTTCTTTCGCGAAAGCTCCGTTCTGGAGGTGCTGAATAAATCTATGCACGTATTAATAAACCGACGGAGATCCGCGTGTGGTGGTAAGACTCACTTCGTATTGTCAACCCGCGGCTCGAGGCAGATATTCATCGTACGGTAGTCTGCCTGTAAGCACCAGTGAACGATGCTCGATAGCCAGTGCTGAACTCTTCCTCGCGCCCACTCTTCACCAATCAACACATGAATACCTCTATCAAAGTCCTGTGCATCGTTGCCCATATAGCGTCCTAGATGATCTTCTTTCACCCAATAAATTTCGAAATATCCAAAAGGCACGCCGTCCCACATACCGATAGCAGGAAAGGAATGGCGCGACTGGAGAGCATTTGAAAGGAAGTTAGGTTGGTAGTCGCCCCAAAAGGCCTGGACTCTAGGGCTTGAAAGCCACATCTGAAGGAGGGAGGTGTCAGATAAGGTATTTAAGTGTGTGTTCTCCCGTTCGTTGGGCCCCATAGGTCCAAGGCAAGGAATAGGCTTCGGTGAGAGGGATGCTACTCGAAACGACAAGTACTTTCCCACACTAGGCACGAAGCGAGTATAGAAGACCTCACCCATGTGCGGTGGTTTCTGTCGCAGCGGATGCCGGACATTGTTAGTTATTATGTACTGCAATGGCGCGGGAGGGTAGTAGGTTGGGAGATGGGAGGATGAGTGATAGGGTCCGATGGGGGAAGATGGCGCTTCGATAGCTAGCTGGTTGGATAACGTAGCTAGTTGGCCCACGTCACTTCTAACTGGGGAAGTAGGTCGGCTGCTATTGGGCGATCCGGGATACGAAGAGCTATGCCTCAGCGGCTGTAGAGTGAATAGAAATAGGCCGCTATGGATTTGCCAAAATGCTCGTCGGGTAACGAACATTCTGTCCCATCCATGATTATTTTCGCTAGAGCTCTCTCCGACGGCTGAGTCCAAACTTGATATCAAGCCCATTCGCTCTAGCTTCGGAATCATATTCCGCGTACGCAAGACGCCCTCCCGTTTGATCCTGATGCGCCACTCGCCCCTTGGCCTTGCTTCCGGAGGGGCGTACTTGGACTGTTCTGTTAAGACATATGGCGACGGTTCAGGCTGCTGGAAATACCAATAAAGAGTTACCCACAGGAACATGGCTATCTGTCGGGACTGACTGGCGTGAGGCTTATACTCATTACTTGAGGGATTCGAGATGGACGATATGAAAATGGTATCGTTTTGCAAGGTCGGCTTGCTGTACTTGTGAATATGGCTGCGCCTAGAACGGGGTTCGTTCCCATCATCTTTGAGAGTGAGATCGTGAAGATGATCCTCGGGGTTATCTTCACTATGTATAACGACAGTCCAACCGACTGGGAATGGCCCGTGGTGGTGATTAAGCTCGTTGGATTTGAAGAATAGGCCAGAGAATACAGGCTGAACTGTGAAACTCTGGCCGTCTGGCAAGTGGACAATAGACGGAGCCATTTGGTTTGTGAGAAAGATTAGACGATGAAAATTAGTTTAAGGTTGATATTATCTTGAAATCGCGTAGAAATTAAAATCTATATGAGGTGGGGGTTATCACTCATTTCACGACAAGGGATTCGCTGATAACGCTCAAGTACTAAAATGGGTAGCTCAACAGACGTCGTGCTCATGTGATGGATATGAGTCCGAGGGGTATTCAATAATATTTCATCGTGAGAAGTTGTAGAAGCCGAAAGAGAGAAGGGGGGAAAATAAAAATAAAAACAGATAAAAAAAGAAGATAAAATAAAATAAAATACTCAAATGGCAAAATTGGATTTATGAACAGGCAAGTTAATGTCATTGATAAACTAATGTGGGACGATTTCTACATAATACCAACAAATACAAACGGCGACTCCGTTTCGTTGACTTGACTTTTAGGAAACGTCATACCATTCGACCTTGGCAAGTGTGGGAAAAAAAAAAAGAAGGACAAATGTTAGCGGGGGTTTGCCAGTTTGCCGGGGGTTTTGGTGATTACGGAGACTTCCTATTAAAAACTTGTATGTCATGAGAGAGGGGGAATCAGGGGATTGTGGTGTTAGTGATGTTTACCTAGTGATGTTTAACCTAGTAGGTAGTTTTAGGGCTATTTAGTATAGGGCAGGTAGGGGTCTTGGGGTCATCTTTGATCCAGAATTTCCCCAGATTCTTCCCTCCCCCGACCCTGACAGCCGCATGCATCCATCATCACATCGTAGTTGCGTACCTAAGTACCTATGTAATCTACTAATCTACAGCCCTAAGGGCAAACAGAAATAGTGGCGTATATCATATCATTAGTACCAGACCATATCCAATAAAAGCTCGATTATTGTTAAGCAATGTATTACCGTAAAAGTTGAGCGTACAAACACCATTTGGCAAACGGAAGATATTAAACCCTCGGGTCCTTTCCCATCAAGATATAATCAATAAATTGGCGAAGCCGAGAATATAAGTTTGCAGCTGACACTATTTCCCAGCAAGAATAAGCATGCGCAAATTAGATACCCGCGGTACAATTTATAAAATATTTTAGGTTCCGTATATTCGTTTTCAAGAGATATTAATGATGGATAGAAAATCGGTGTTTGCTCAAATTAGAATGAAGCAAGGAAAGCAGGATGCGGTTTTCAGCCTAGCAGCCTAGCAGCCCTATTTCGATATCGCCTTCTGTTAATAACCCCGCTAAAATCTCGTATCTTCATACTAAAATGAGGGGTGATGAGATATGCAACAATTGGATATTTGTGAGGGGTGGAACCAATTTTTTTACGTCTGTCTCATTTTGATAAGTTGATAAGGGGACAAGGGACCCGATCATCGACCCGATCATCGACACTTCTTCGTATGAGTCACCCAACAACTTTATACATCATCATAACCCGATCGATACCGCTATATTCTTCTTCTCCCTCTTCTCCGATAAGCGAGCAGCGTAAATCATGGCGTCAAATACTAAACCCGGAGAGAATATGCTATGGGGGGGCCGCTTCACTGGTACGTGGTGATACCTTGTATTTGTTTTTCTACGATAGTGCAACCACTTCGACGAGTGGCAACAACATTGTACAAACTTACCTGCAAATGTCGTGATCGAGAGAAGTTTTCACTTTTTTAGCATAGTATGCTAATACTTGTCCTAGGTGGCCTCGACCCTCTCATGGTGTCTTACAACGAGAGTATCCACTTCGATAAGAAGCTCTACAAACAAGACATCCTGGGTAGCATCGCCTTCGCTCGGGCTAACAAGAAGGGTGGCATTATAACAGAAGATGAATTCAACAAGATCGAAAAGGGCCTGCAAGCTGTCATGCAAGAGTGGGATAATGGCTCCTTTGTCATTGTACCCGGCGTAGACGAGGTGTGTATACGCATTTGTATTGATATTTGCTCTACTTGAGAATTTCAAACCCGGGGTAGGAGAGGCAAATCAACTAATCTTATATGAAAAGGACATACACACAGCCAATGAGCGCCGACTGGGCGAGATCATCGGAAAAGAAGTAGCTGGTAAGCTACACACTGGACGTAGCCGCAACGAACAAGTGGCATGCGACATGCGTATGTGGCTGCGAGACGAGCTGCGTAAGATTGAAGGCCACATCATAACCTTCCTCCAAGTCGCCGCAGACCGTTCCGAGAGCGAGGTTGACCACGTCATGCCCGGGTACACACACCTGCAGCGTGCTCAGCCGATCCGCTGGAGCCATTGGGTCATGTCGTATAGTTTGGCTTTCGCCAGCGACCTGGAGAGACTACGTGAGGTTGTTAAGCGTGTCAACAAGAGCCCACTTGGATGCGGTGCTCTCGCAGGTAACCCGTTCAACATCGACCGCGACATGATGGCCGAAGAGCTGGGCTTCGAGGGGTTACTGTGGAACTCGATGGGTGGAGTAGCGGATAGAGACTTCGTCGCGGAGACCCTGCAGTGGGCGTCGATGCTTATGCAGCACGTTTCGCGATGGGCTGAAGATCTTATTATTTACTCGACCGCCGAATTTGGCTTCGTGCGGTTAGCCGACGCATACTCGACTGGCAGCTCACTTATGCCGCAGAAGAAGAACCCGGATAGCTTGGAATTGCTGCGGGGTAAGAGTGGCCGTGTGTTTGGCCAGATGGCTGGTTTCATGACAACCCTTAAGGGTCTGCCTAGCACATACAACAAAGACCTACAGGAGAGTTGGGAGGCCATGCTGGACACAGTCAAGACGGTTAGCGACAGCGTGCAGATTGCGACAGGCGTGCTGGCCACCCTCGACATCAAGCCCGAGAAGATGCGGGCTGCTCTCGACCCCTTTATGCTCGCCACCGACATTGCCGATTACCTCGTCCGCAAGGGCGTGCCGTTCCGCGAGACGCATCACATCTCAGGCCGCGTAGTCGCCCTGTCGGAGAAGACCGATACACCCATGAATGAGCTTACATATGATCAACTCAAGTCGATCGACGCCCGTTTCGAGAAGGATATTGCGGAGTATTTCGACTACGAGCGTAGCGTTGAGATGCGATCTGCCAAGGGTGGCACTAGCAAGGAGAGCGTTCTAGAACAGATCAAGGTTCTAAGACAAATTCTTAATGCTTAATATTATGGATTTTTTTGGTTTTTTTTTTTTTATCGGCTAGGCGGTTTCTATATGATAAACTCCGGAGGATGAGAGTCAAAATCGTGCGTTTTTCCTAGGGGCAGTCCCCGTGATCTATAAAGATGATGGGGGGGGATAGGTATAGACAAAAAACGGCTTTTTGCCCCAAATATCGGCGGTTTATGCGCATCACTATTCATGACACGAGATTTACGAATTCGATGTCAAGCAGAATAAGTTACAAGCTATTCTACAGGTATGTTCTATGTGTATGAGGCGGGTATCATGACTCATTATCGCTTTTGTCCGGCTTATGTCTCGCATTTTCCTTGCGATCCTTGTCCTCGCGCTCGCGATCTCTCTCGCCCTTCTGCTCCTCGTGTTCGAGTACTTCCTTGACATCTTGACCACCGAGATCCGTCATTTCATCCCAATCGACGTCGTATTCTTCCGCTATGGTTCTAATCTCCTGCCTCAATGAGTTCGCGTCGTGGACCAAACTCTCCCACCTTCGCAGGTCAAATCCGCGTTCTTGGTACAAGATATTTTGCCTTCGCGAAACCGTAATCCTGAGCGCGGCCTGGTAGCTGAGGTCCTTGCTGATGAACAGGAACCACAAGTAACCGCCCATGATCATCGTTAGGCCGGCAAGATACGTAACAGGCTCCATCAAATCCCAGCCAAGATCAGTCTGATATGCATGCCATGTCAGCTCTATTCTTATAACTCTCAAGACTTCACAGTTCCATGTCAAGCGAGATACAATGGGGGTTGGTGTACTTACGTGGAATGTTAGGAAGTAGACGGTCCCCCACCAGGACGACAACGCTACGAAACCGGCTTTTGCAATCCGATGCGCGCCGCGGTGCGCCAACATATCGCATTCGTGCTTGATCTTGGAAAGCTCCTCGATTTTGCGGGACATGCGGCGTAGCCGGACGTGCATGTAATGCGTACGGTCGTTGAAACTAGGGACACCGACGCGCATCTCCGTGTTGTGTCCGGAAATCTCAATCGCGAACTCGCGGCCGCGCGCCGCGTCCCGGATGAAGTCGCCTATCTCTGTCGAACTACTCCAACGCACCCAGTCCTTGTGCTCGGCGGGAGTATTCGCACCCTCGCGCCCCAAACCCGAGTACGACGCGATATTGGGCTTTTCTGTCCCAATACCGATCTTCTGCCCCGTCTCGTCGCGCTCGGATCCCTCAGCTAGGAAGTATACGCTAGGCATCTTCTCGCGGCCGTCACTGTCACGAACGGGCGGGAGCTCAGCTTGGATCAGGCGCTCGAGGTAGGAGAGGGGTTGTTGGGGGTGGACGAGCAGGGCTAGGGGTTGGATGTCTTCGTTTTGCGCGAGGGAGCGGAATTCACCCTTGTTGCCGTGCTCGTCGTGGGTCGCGTCGACGGGGAGAGGGAGGATCAGTTTGAGGAGTCGGGTTGGTGTGGTTAGGAGTTTGCCTAGGCGACTATTAGTCCATTGGATCGTGTAAAGGCCAACGGAGCGTATGGAATACCCTTAGTCATGGCCTTGTTCATGTTCCGTCTCGACTTGTTAACAGGAGGCTCGTCAGCGCCTTCCCGCTGCCAGGGACGCTTGATCTGCTGTTTTGTAGCATCCTCAATTCCGGCCGCTACTTCTTCCTCGTGCGCTTCTTGGTCTCTTTGGTTTGTTTCTCTTGCTGTCTCGTCGCTAAGCTTTTCTTTTCTCGTATGCGCCGTGACCGAAAAACACCGATACGACAGAGGTATCGTTAGATTCGCTTTCTGTATCGGAATTAAATTCGAGATGCATGTATTGGCAAGACGACAGCTGGCGAACTGCCGTATGCTCGAAGCTGTCAACTGCGAGTACGCTCTAAACGCATAGCTCATCGCGTTCTATTTCCTACGATGTTTCTCTAGTTAATTATTGTTATCCACTCATTCACAAGCCAATTTTCTTACCTCTTTGCCTCACTCAGCTCTAGAAAGCTGGCGGATTAAAAGCTCCAGAGAATGTTTGACGTCGCAGAATGAATTGTCCTTGCTGGCTGTTTCGTACTTGTTTCGCTCATGACGTCACTCGGCGTTATCTCTTTCTGGTTTCTAGACTCAGTAAGGTTAGAGTAGTCGATACAGCACGTGATCGTTCTTCGTTTTGCCCTTGGTTAATACTAGCAGAATTACATAAGCGGTAATTTAAACGATATTTTCCAGATTTATAGCGGGTCTCGTTTTCAAAAGCTTGACAAACGAAAATCCAACGAAGTCATAAGGTAGTTGTCGATACTCGATACGCAACGATGCGCTGCAATCATACCTAGGTAGCTACGGCGCTCCATCTTTGTGCATATATTACGCCATTAGGGATCAATCTTGTTGCTTTGCTAAATTTAAACTGTCGGTACGAAGAATCCCTTGGGCGAAATGCATTTCGTCTTCAAAGGAGATCTATCTCTTATGCGAGTAAAGGTGCGCCACATGTAAGGCTTCATTGATCAACCGTCTAAGCCGAGCGCCACAAGATACTTGGCAGCGAAATCAGTGAAGGAGTCAAAGGTTGTTATATTAATCTTATTTGTTCAACTTGGCCAGGCCTAATCCCTTACCGACGTCGGTTTCATATAACTCAAGTCTTAACACGATGTTAGTCGACAACGAAAGAATGTTGTGAAACTGCTTGCGCCACTTTGAAAACCCAGTAAAGGCAGCTGGAGAGATCACTGGCGAAATGAACTGCTGGTTCCAAAATCCGTTTGGATCTTGGCCTCACTTGGCTTCGTTAGGCTACCCGATAGTCGACTTTACGAATAATTTAGTAACTATCAAATCTCTCCAAGGGGTAGTAGTTATCACGATGGACGAATCCATATTTGGATATATATTTTTTTACGAATTCAAACAAATTCTAACACATTTTAATGGCACCTGTTATATAATTAGGCGAGTATCAATTTGTTAATCTTTTTTTCTTTTTTTTTTTTTTTTCTTGATCTGGCGGCCCTTGTCGAGGCGTCTATTTATAGGACTAGTCGATCCTCCACCTCTGCAGTACCATAGCCCTATGCCGTTTACCAATCGAAGAATGGGCTGTGTCTCATGACAGAACCAATCAGAGCCAATCATGAATATCCAAACGCGCGTTTCGCCTAGCGCTACATAGTCGACCCTGCTACCGTCCTACCATTCTTATTCCAGGGACATATCTGCTGCCAACACGGCTGTCTCGGATACATGTAGGACTTTGCTAATGTTATTATATATGAGACATAGGTACGCTTCGGGGGCCGTCAGGCGAGCGTCGTTGGAGATCTAAAATCGTACATAGGTAGAATACCACCCGTAGCTAGCTAGGTAGCTCTTTGATGTATTCAGAGTTACTACCTACAATAACTACAGTAATAAACAATCCTACCTTTATTCGACAACCATTATATTCTTTGAAGATATTCTACGCTGTTCGCTTTATACCCGTTTTCATTATACAAAGAGCCTCATCCAACAGGCATCCGCATCACTGCCTAGTTAAAGTGGCCTTGCTGACGCCTTACCTAACACTTCGATCCAATATTATTTCCTATTCTTACCTACCTCTTATTCTTACCTGCCTATTCATCCATCTTACGACTTCATCCCATATACCTTTTCTATCGGTATTACTACTGAGTACCTAGTTATAGACTCGCTTCGCTCTCATATATAATACCTTGACAATCCCGAATATACGACAAGATGTCCGACGCAGTGGGTTCCATGACTGTTAACAGCAGCTTCCTAAAAGATTTCATCATCGCCATCGCAGTGGCAGCTGTTTCAACTGTCGTCGTTCTAACCATCGTCTGTCTCCTCGCACAATGTGGACCGCGATTTTTCCCCCGAATCCGCAGGAGAGAGCAGTGGCTTTCTCCAACACTCGAAGAGGGATACCATGGACAGTCCCATCCAGATCTTCCATTAGTACCAAGCGGTTGGCAACGGAAAGAATATTCGTGAAAGCTTGATCGATCGGTCACCACGAAATAAGAAATTGCCGCGCCGACTATTAGTCAACGAGCGCGAGAATGTCATCGACTGGTTGACATGGTAGAGATAGCCTATCTATCTTTACCTACCCCTCTACGCGACACGGCCGGTGAGAGTTTCGAAAGTTAAGCGCCGGGCTACCTAAGCTATATTAGGCTCGACGTTAACTTCATTTTACCTCACTCGCTCCATGCGATATTCGAAACAGATATCACAAGCCGTCACTAGTCTCAAAACAGAAAGAGAGGTTGTTTCAATCGCATAAAATCAGATGAGCCTAAGAAGCTCCAAGACATCGCGATTATATTTGTTGGTCTTTGGAAGGAAGGCTCATCCAATAGATGGCAACTAATAGGGCGAATATTCGTCTGTGAATCTGGAAGATTTCAGGGCTGGTCGTATTTGCGAATGCTATCAGTGGCAACTCATAGCGATTTGTTCTATTAAGACGTTATTATCTATTTGCCGCGGGATAGGATATACCCCCCTTCACATAGACATGGGAATAGTTATGGCATGGGAATGGTTATGGCATGGGCAATGCATTTATATCAGGAGATAGCATATGACATAGCATATAGAAATAGATACCTGGCTCTCCGCGAGGCCAAAGAATAAATTCAAGCTTTTTTGTCTTCACCTTTTCCACTTAGTAACGAGGCTTTGTCCAACTATGTCTTTGGTTTACGGGCTTGCTGTCTCAATTCTCCCTGACGTTAAATATACCGGTCAGCCGGCCGAGTTGTTTAGAGTGATCCCCCCTCAGCCCCATTGTATTGTATGATACCAACCCCGATCGACCGCCCTTATCAAATCTCACGAGCGAATTGAATAACAAGTCTTGTCTTCGCTAATGGCGCGCGAAACCTTGCTAGCACCCTGACATTTGTGGTTAGACATCTCCCTAGGGCAGCGTTCCAACTTTTCATAAAAGCCTGCCACTGGTTTTTTCGTATCACCCTCCGAGTCTATTTCCGTTCTATCAGCAAGGTGGCCGTCCCAGTCCAGGCAACAGCAAAAGACCACTATAATGCAAAATACATGGCAGTTAGTCCATTCACACGAGAGGCATAATTAATATCACATCGTTGAATGATCCGTATAAAGCCCTTCTTGGACTGATTGATGATGACCGGTACTAGTGGACTGAGATCACAGACTATTATTGTAGCCGATGGTCGACGTCAGCATACTTGAATTAATTTAATAGCACGAACTGGATAGGACGAGTTTCGACCTACGATCAATTTGTCCTAAGAACACTACAAGTTCGGAGATTTCCCGTGAAAAATACGCAGGCTTGTAATGTGAACCCACCCTAGCAACGCTCTGAAGCAACCGTGAGAACTTCGCTCCTCCACCGTCCAACTTATCACATATCCGACGGCCCAGGTCGACGCCCAGTGGATCGAATAAGTAAGTAGCGAATAAGTCAAGAAATGTCCCAATTCCCCATGTGGGCTTCAAACATCTTCGCCTAGTCTTAAGATAGGTATTCAACGTTAGGGTCAGCCCCTGAGTCCAGTAGAAACTGAGTCAAGGCCAGATATTCATTTATCGATGAACGAAAATTTCCCGTGGAAGAATTGTGCCTAATGTAAAGCCAGAGGATTTCCTTAAGGACTAGAGTATTAGAGTCATATAATGAACCTGGAACGGAAAAGTATAACTGACATGAAGTAAGGTAACCCCGTCCGAATCTACGTCAAGCGCCGATGCCTGTTGGGCGCTGAATAGATCGTTCAGGGTAGATATAAGACTATTTAACCGTGAGGAATAGTTCTCGAAAGGATAATGAGGCGTCACGAGCTACAATCCTCTGCAGGCCGATTTCAAGTTTCAAATTTCAAATTTTCGCTAGTGTTTTTAGAAGAGTCGTAAGAGATGGTGAGATTGTCAGTAGTTCGTTTATATGCTATACTCTCGTTAGTAGTTCTTTTGATGCGATAGCTACGGCTTTCGTGCGTACAGGTTTGCATTACCGAACCACAATAGGACAAGGTCCCTTTGCTCTTCTATTTGCTTACGGTGTTGTAAGATATTGCCATTCTTGTGAAGAGTGAGGATAACGCCCCATCCCTTGCGGATATACTCTTATTGGCGTTATCCATTAAATGCTGAAGCAGTCCGAGTAAGCTCTACCTACATAGTGTCTTTATAGCATCCTATGATGGTAATAATATCGACATCTCTAGTTACCAAAATTCGCCGCTGCCGCAACTGATTTTCTGATATACTTCAAACTGGCGCGATTTGCTGAGTTTATATTATTTATGTCACACTGACAATTTCGGGTTGGGCTGACCCATCCTTCGATGGCCATGCAAAAGAAGTATTACTTATATGACGACCTAAGGCATATGTATATGTACCTCAACGACCATTGAAGGGGCCTACCTATCTGTGAGATATATTAGGTCAGCATTTATTTACTTTCAGCCTCGCCCAACCAATCATATAAGGCGAGTCTTAGATCATATAGAATTCCTATGAACAACTTAGGTATGTATAGATCCGCTCCAGACGTTGAAGTTAGGTTTTGTTTTAGTTCCCAGACAAGCACTCTCAGGAATGATATAGGTGGCCTGCTCAAGATGTGTATACGTGTCACAAAGTCAGGGTGAATGAGGCAGTTCACGGGGAGAGAAGAATAGATGCTGTGTCACACAATTGTAATTTTCCAAAGCTAAACGAATGTGGTCAGGCCATGACAGGTTAAATAAGAATCAAAAACTCATAAAAGAGTCCGTTTTGCTCCATCCTCCCCAATCTCCAAGTCTTCCAGTTGCTCACGTCGCCAACAGCTCCCTAATACATCCATTGACTTTCACTTATAGGATGTCGACACAGTTGAGAAGGTTGAGGTTGAGGTTGATTAGGCCACCCTATTAGCGTGAGATATGGTTAATAATTTACGGGCTATTTCAATAGGAATCCGCTTTTGATAGATTTAACTTACGCTGCCGTTAAGAACATCGTTGTTGCAGCAGTAGGCTTGGCCACCGCAGGGGTTGCCCAATGTAAGCACACAGTCTAAAAGGAGACCAGAGCAGCAAATCTCGTTCGGCTGGCTGTTACTGCAGGATCCAGTGCCTCCAGTACGGGGCTCGACGACCTCAGCGGGGGCGGCAGTGGCAGCAGTGGCCAAGGCGAGGATGGCAATAGTGGTGAACTGCATTTTGAATGTTGAGAATAGTTGAACCTGAGAAGGTAAAAAGTGCTTGCTTGTAGTGAGCTGAGGAGAGCTGTAGAGACTGAAGACTGAGGTTTGATGGTTTGTGATGATGATTATAACTTTGTGTTTCGAGGGAATCCGGGGGGCTTATATATGCATTCTCGTTTCTCATTTATCGGTATTAGTTATATTGCAGCATCTAGTCATTGCGCAGTCGGACATGATTCTCCATGATGGCGCTTAGGTTGTCCCCGATACTACACGCTAGTTACTTCTTTCCCAAGATGGCGCTCCTCTCCGAACAACGCATTCCCTCCGATCAATTCGATCTTGCTAAGATTTTAGTTAAGAGAGCTCCACGACGGCGTCTCGCTAACGAGCGGCAACCCCTTGACAAGGCCTCTTCATTTCACCGTGTGACCATAAATCGTATGTTTACCGAGTCGAAGTAATCGAGATTTCTATAATCTATGCAAGCCACTGAAGCAAGCCTAACCTACCAAGTCATCGCAAATCATCCTTCAGCCCTTGCGGTGTTACCCAGCTCTAGATTTCAGCCACGCAGCTTTAAGTGCTGCAGCTTCAACATCCTAGAACGGGTCTCCACAATGTACTCCGGATTCTAGGCTAATAGGCGTGATCTTTAACGGGAATATCCGTTTGGATTCCAAGACTTGATCATAGTTGGGAGCGATCTACTATGTCACACGAAAACCGTTATACCTAATGAACGAGATTACCTAGTTAAATGAAGAAATTATGCATCTACTTCGTGTGAGACGTTCTTAATAACGGCCGGGCATCTGCTACTATTGCAGTTCTTAATCTGGACATGTATATGGTAAAGCATTCAGTCTGCAAGAAATAGGGATAGGCAGCTTGTATAGTTGGACGAGTTGGTCACCGTGCGGTTACACCGTATATTACCGACGGCAACGTCATTATTACTCCCGGGACTCGTTCCTAGTGTGCAGACTACCTACCTACTTGTGGAAGAAAGCGGTCAGCCTTATCTCCCATCTACCATGATTGGTGATAAAGGTAGATACCTAGTCGCTCAACCCATGTAAGCCTTATAGGATGTGCTGATCAATTTTGATAGCTTCCAAGATCTAGCGGTTTCTCACTTGTCGACGCCTTCAACTTTTTAGTGCCATTTCAACCTGTTTTATCACAACTTGGAATATCAGCTGAAGGTCTAGATTATGTCTTCATGCCCATGTCGTTGGAGATTGCGTGGGCGTGCGCTGGGATTCTGGCGGCAGGCAAACAGTGGATATTCTCATCGAGATTTCCAGATGTATCGAAAACTGATTCCAAGATCCGCGTAGTTAGCAAATCTAAGATGGATTGTAGTCAACTAGCTAATAATAGAATTAAACCGATTCACTCGTAAGCTAGCCAGGTTCTCCCAAGCCTGGGTAATCGTGTAATTCTTTAAAACATGTTCTATTCAAATTCAAAAGTAAGGATTCTACGATGGAGGCTAGCTGAGCGTAAGTAAGCTCACTTCTCCCCTCGAGGAGTAGGACACGTCTCCGCTTGGTCCGATGCAGATTCGGATAAAACTAGCCAGCTGGCTTCTCATTCTACTACTTCGGATAGTCCATCGAAAATGGAATGGTCCCCATTGAGGAGCTCGTAGGCGTGGCGTTAGTAGGTATTTGTCAAGCAGGAAACGCTCAGCAGTAAGACCCTATTCAACAATGGGAACGAAGCAGGCCGTTTCGCCAGGGCAGACTACCAGCTCCAAAAAAAGGCCCCGTACGATACACTGTATGCTTTTACGTCTTGGAAACACGATTTTAAAAAGTACCCAAGTCTTTGGTTCTCCTCAAAAGCGGCGTTAGGAAACATGCACCGTCTGATACTGTCGTGCGACGTTAATTCGGCTAAATACAATCAAACTATAGGAGAACATGTATATCTTTTTCTTCATGACGCAGAGAGAAAACGTTAAAACCAACGGTATCTAGAGGATGAGGCTCGGTTGAAGTAACATGCAGGTAGCCAGCCCTGGATGGAAATGCAAGTTTTCGGCCAAAAGAAGTCGAGCAATTAGAAGTAAATGTACAGGAAGCGCCCAGAGTTGAAGGAAATTATTTTCGGGACCTTACAGTTTACCTAGACATCAATATGGTGGTCATCTATGGTCTTGCTTTTCTAGCCCCAGGCGTGCCTATTCAATGGCCACATCGTTACGACACGAGGACACAGAATTGTCGATTATTGGAGAAAATGAGTTGGACCTGCATCCAACCGGTGAGCCGGGAACATATAAATGAAGCTTGTAAATGTAAGCGCTCCATAATCTGCATGGTCGGTAAGACTTAAGCACGACCTTTACAGATGCCATAAAAAGCAAATTACAACACGAGCGCCACATTACCAGGTTCTTGAGAAAGCAAGAGTCGTAAGTGCACAATAGGATCAGTCTAGACTGGGAATTTTCTCCGAAGGAAAAAGACGGTTCGATTGAGACATCTTTACCGGGACGCCAGCTTATAGACTCCGAGATGCTGGTTGATACTCGACGTATATCTCTGAGATGCCCTCATAACATGAGTGGCGATGTTGCAATCTTCAGTAAAAATCGCAACATTAAGCCAAGGCACAAAACTGTATAACTAGTATTATGAAAAGTGATCAATCAGTATTTATAGCGGGACGATTCTATAAATTCGACCCAGTTCTAATTCGCACGATCAAACACCTAACGCCGTTCAATTTTGCAATTTTGTCATGGGTGTACAATTTTAGTATTGGCACAGTCCTAGCAGAGCTGTCCAGACTCCGAAATTCGCTGCAGGCATTCCACGAAATGGCTCCATCACAAGACTATAACGCTAAATGCTGCATCAAAACGACCAACCATACTAAATACCTATTTATCACGGGCACGCCACGATTCGAAACCCATAATACCTACTACGGTCCCAGCTAGTGCCGAGCTGAACTGCATTGTGCTTCAAATAGTATTTTGATTTCTCCGTATTCGCTTCATGGTTCCTGGGAAGTGGTCACTTGTCTGGGTGTGTAGTCCTGTTCCCCAGAGTGCTAAAATCCAAGATCAGGAATCCAGGACAATGTACGCCTTTGGCACACCCAGCCACGTAATTCCCGTACTTAGTCTAGAGCTCCCTAGGGAACAGCGAGGAGATTCCCATGCTTTTTGGTCCATCCTACCTAGAACAATGGCCACATGATTTCCCAGCTAGTAGCTCACCCCGACCGGAGAGTCACCCCCTAAAACGACGAATTCGAAGCTGAAGTAGAATATGAAGATTCGAATGATATGTACTATATAGGTTACCTCCCAAAATGCTTACCCATACACGGAAGCGTGTACCCTGGATAATCTTCGACACTGACGCGTGTTACTGACATTGTTTAGGGATATGTTCCAAGCAAAGTTTTGCTTGCCATTCCACCCTCCTAACTCAGGCTTTCGTTGTCGGCTATAAATCATAGAATCCCGGGGGAATATAGACACTTGATGGTTGCGAAGCCTAGCTAGAGTTATCTATACCTTTCTTTCTATAGTCGGGTGTCTCAGCAAGCGTGTTAAGCATGGTCAGATTGAGTAAAAAATGCCCAACTCCAGCGGAAGACCAGTATGGCTTTACAGACAACGTTTGAAACAGGCCACACAACAATAGCCATGTATTGAAAGTCTCCGATGAACAGATAAAACGGCTCAGTTTCGGTTGTTTGCCCGATTGTAGAATTTATAAGTAAGGTCCAAAAAGATGGTGAAGACCAAAAGATTACCTAACCTAACTACCTCCTAGACGCCAATAAGTTAACCATTACCTAGGTTAGAAAGTTGAGTTGAAGTTTAAATATACTATCTTATTAGATAACTAAAATAAACCGCGTGCTAGCTCTCCACTAACCTAGAGCTAATAACTAATGCCGTCCGACAGACAGCTGACAGGGCAAAGGGACGTCATTGCTCTTTTGGCCCCACTAGAACTTATTACGTTGTCCCCCAAGCGACCTTAGACCAATCCGAGTTGTCACTAATCTGTCCAGCTGCCTGCACCTGTTAGAACTTTGCATCTTCGTAGGGACTCGACCACAACGACAATACTAACAACTATTCACAAATTCAGGTAAACTTCGAAAACCGCCTATAAATCTAACATACACTATATCATCGCATCCTTGACTCCGAAAATTCTCTTCTCCTCACCAAAAAAAAAAAAAAAAAGAAAAAAAAGGAAAAAAAAGGGCCCCTTCTTCAAAACTCATCAAGCCGACCACCAAACCAAACCAAACCAACCCCACCATCACCACCACCACCATGAACCGCCTCTTCGGCAGCGCGCCCAAGGCGCCTAAACCCACCCTCAACAGCGCCATAACCAACCTCGACGGACGCATCTCCTCCTTCGACGTAAAAATCGCCTCCCTCAACGCCGAGCTCGGCGCGTACCAGACCAAAATGGCCAAGATGCGCGAGGGGCCAGGGAAATCCGCGCTCAAGGCCAAGGCGCTCAAGGTCCTGCAGCGCCGCAGGCAATACGAGTCGCAGCGCGACCAGCTGCAGTCCCAGGTCTGGAACATGGAGCAGGCCCAGACCATGCAGGACAACCTAGCCGGCGTCATGACCACCGTGGACGCGATGAAGACCACCCAGAAGGAGCTTAAGAAGCAGTACGGCAAGGTCGACCTCGACAAGATCGAGCGCATGCAGGACGAGATGGCCGACCTGATGGATGTCGGGAACGAGATAAACGAGACCCTGAGCCGCGGGTACGAGGTCCCCGACGACGTCGACGAGGCCGAGCTAGATGCGGAACTGGAACTGCTAGGTGCCGAGATGGAGATGGAGGGCGCAGGTATGGAGGCCGGCGGCGTGCCTGATTTCATGAGGGACGAGGTACCCGAATTCATCGACGAGCCCCCGGAGGCGAATAATAAGGTGCAAGAAGCAGCGAGGTGATATCGTAGAACGAGCGAGCGAGCGAGCAAGCTAGCTTACTTTTCTAGTGGGCGGGAGAAGGGAGTTACAGGAGTTCACGCGACGTTACGGGGGTTTGGGAGGTCTCTGTTTTTCACCATTATACTCTATTTAGTTCAACGTCGCTGCATCGATGCCACATTTGACCAAGCTACAAGTATTCATAGTGTCGTATCCACGTATATTCTTTATCCAGTGCGGTATCTAAAAGGTTCTACTCTACAGTTCCAAAAAATGCGGATGCTTCTTCGAGCTCCGGGTCCCCGTTACAGAAATCCCAGCCAACGATAGTACTTGTTTGACTACAACAAATAATCCGCCGTGCGTCGAATTGCAACTTGAAAATCCTAGCGGGGCTTGTATCCGCTTGTGGAATATGAGGGTGCTGTTGTTGCTGGCCCTGTACTTGGACTTGTGCTTGTGACGTTGTAGCTTGCGGTTGAGGCTGCGCCTGCTGAACCTGATGTTGGATGTGCGGAGTAGTAATATTTGCGAGACTAGGAGGTGGGCCGCCACCATTACTCGTTGTAGCATGCCCCGTTGTAGAAATGTTGGCTGAGTTATGCTGGCCGGTTGCTTGAGTTGACGTCTCTCCCGGGGTAGTCGTCGACAAAGCTTGTTGCACGGATTCTCTGATGCGATTCTGGGCGAGCTGGGCCCGGTTAACAGCGTTGTTAACGACTTGTCTTAGCTGCGACCGGGTCATGGCGTTAGTTTCGCGGCTAATAGCTGATTGTATGTGGAATTGATATGTCAACATCGTCGGGTAGGAGGCCAACGCCTGCTGGAGGGCTGCTGGTCCTTGTGGGACGCAAGCATCGATCATTTGTGTATAGGATGAAGTTGTTTGGGGAGTAATAGTAGCAAGTATAGGGTGTTCGACATGAGTGAAATTTGGTGAGGCGCTTGCAGGAGGTACTGATAGATTGTGAGTAGATGACAGGGCGGAAGATATAGGAGGTGCTCTAGAAGCAGAGCGAGAAGACGTTTTTCTGAGGGCTGCCGCCGCACCTTCTTCCTGGCGAAGTGTGTGTGCGCTTTTCCAGACACCCTCCCTATCGCGTCGCCAAATTATGATGCTTTGGTCGTAAGAACCGGAAACAATTCGCCCATAAGGACCGCCACCACCGCCGGGGGGAAGCATAGCTCCGTATGCAGTAATATCCTCGGGCCGACGACTACCCGCGTTATGTGGTCGTCGCCTTAACGACTGGACCTCTTGTTCGAGGTTACCAGCATTTAAAGCCTTAAAATATGCCTGATCGACAGCCTTCGCTTCCAACCGATCTTGCTCGGCGCTGTAGGGGAGATCACCAAATCCTGCCTGAACCGTACGGACGAGATTACCATGCGCTCGCAAACTCGCAACTTCGAGGCCCGTTTCTCGGTCGAAGACCTTGACCTCGTTATCGCTACTCCCACTCACAATACGACGACCATCATACTGGACACAGGCGATACCCTTATTATGCCCCAAGAAAGTCCTCTGACAAGTCTGGTTCGGCCAATCCCATACTTTAATATGTCTATCCCCACTCGCCGAGACAATTTCGCGGTCGCAAATCTGGACAGCGTTAACGGCAGCACCATGCCCTTCAAGGCACCCAATCATCGTATATGGTGGTTTGATGGAGGCTTGGTTTAAAGGCGAGTCGTCGAACCCAAAATTTCTGAGATTCATTGGTACAGGGCTAACTCCCTGAGATCCGCCGTACCCCAAGTCGCCAGGGCGTAATGGAACGCGATTGAATATCTTGATCGTCTTATCTTTGGAACATGTTACGAGTATCCGTTTGTCAAACTTGACATTAAGAACCGATTCTCTATGTGCCTTCTTGAGCCTTTGGATGATTTCACCTGTGGAAAATTTCCATAGAATCACGTCCGAATCACTACTTCCAGATACAATCAGGTCTTCCTCGGGATCTGAATCAAACTGTAAGCAGAGAACTGATCCCTGATGTCCCCTAAGAGGCGCTCGTATAAGACGTCGGGTACGTAAGTTCCATATTCGTAGCGTACGGTCTCGGCTACCACTGACAAGGTACTCGGAGTTATACTGGAGGCTATAGATGCATTCGTTGTGCCCCTCTTCTAGGTGATCCGGGTGAGGTAACTGGAAGTTCGTGTACCGACCACGGTCCCAATTGCGTTCTAACCTTCGCCTCATTGTATACAGGTACTTCCAATTTATTTTGTATCTGCGATCGATCGAATCGTATATCCAAAGCGTCGACTTCGGTAGGCTGGACGGGCTAGAAGTAGTCTCAATAAGCGATTCGATCGTCGCCTTGCCTTTGCCTTTCGAACCTCGGGAACCAGATTGTCCTCTTTGGTCTTGCATGGGGCTAGGCGACTTCATCATCAGATTGCCCATATGCTGGATGACGCTGGTATTACTCTGCACTGACGAGCCACTCTCTCCAGGTTGACGGGTGTGGAACGGATTCTTATCATAATAATTAGGTACGGTTCTTGTTCAACAGATGCATGCCTCAAGTCCAACCTCCAGGGGTAGCATTAACTCACATTATAATGGTCAGTCACGGGCTCTTGTGTTACGGCGGCATCGGCGTCTACCATATCATAGTCCTCATCGTCCTGTGCGGCGGGTTCTGACACAGCACGTTTTTTATTCGCATGTCCATCTTCAAATGATTCTATCTTCTGGGACGGGACTTGGGTTTCATTCATCCTTTGTTCTGCGGCTATAACTTCGGATGGCAAGGCCTTCCATCCTTCTAAATAGAACAGCCGCTCCCAAAGTTTGCGATCTAAAGCCAAATCATACCAGCCCCGGCAGCACATGGCGACATGGATCAGAGATACGGGGTCTAGATAACCTAGAATCTTGAGGCATATCTCCGGTGGTAGGCGCTCTACGAAGTTGATATAAAGGCGAGGGTTTAGTCCATTCATAACGATATCGGCGATTACGGTAGTAGGCAATTCGTTTAGTATTAACATCGCTAGGCCTAGAGGTTCAAGAAACCATGTCAGCGTAACAAGTTATTTGACGTAGCTGGAGTAGAACTTGATCGAGAATAGTGGCAGTAAAGGTTATTTCAATTATGGGGAATATCTGGGAATATCTGGGAATATCTGGGAATATCTGGGAATATCTAGGTAGTTGGGAACCGAATTCGTTGGACTTACGAGTCTTCTGTTGTACGGACAATGTGGGTAATTGAGCCGACAGCCATGCCGGTATGTCGGCAGCTGGTCGTTTCGCCGTCAGCAACGCATTATTTGCAAGACCACCTGAATCGGAGGGATTAAGGGGATGCTCGGAATAACCCTCGTCAGGTTCTTGGGTCGGGGAGAAAGGATCCATTCGAGTGGTTCTGTAAATAGCGTAGCCTCGTGATTATCGATGGTCAATTTAATCGTATATTTTGGTCTCAAATGATTCCTTATACATGAACCGAACGAGTAGTATGAGGCGCAGGAAAAAAAAAAAAAAAACCAAGCGATGAGGATAAACTTAGTAAGGCGACATCCAAAATCAGTTCAGTATTGGTTACCGATCGTTGTTGTGATGTATCACCACGTAGATCACGAAAGAGGCGACAGACGCGTAGCGTACGAAAGACGTTCCTGAGTCGAAAAACTCATACAATCCTATTATGCGACAATGTCGCTGTAATAGAATACCTAGATATATCTCACAGTATCGGAGAGGGAAATCGGTTCGCGATTGTAAAGGTAAGATGACCCGCCTTAGGGAATCAGATCAACGTTGTACATACCGAAGAGTTGATGCGTTGATGCGACGGTCGTTGTGGGGATGAGTTTACCGGAGTGGGCATGTTTTTTTAAGGTATTAACACTAAGAAGTAAGTTGCTATGTACTTACGACACCAGTACCTACTGTAGGTAGGGAGGTAGTTATGGGGCTTTGTCTTGGGAGTTGCCAGCACATGGGTCACCAACCATCCTATCAGATCACCTCATCATAAGTCCAAGTACTTATGTAAGCAGATGAGGGGGAGGGGCTACAGAATTTCTAACCCTTGTTTAGGATTAGCCATCAAATGCTAGTTCCATTAATTAGTTTATCTTCACTTTTAGCAGCCAAATTTGACTTCACGATTGCATTTATTCACAATATCCATATAAGACTATATTGGCTACCTACGTAAGTTAAGTATTTTCCTGTAGCAACTATTTCGTTCAAATAGTATCAAACGCCTACGCGCTTAGGTTCTTGGTATTCATGCAGAGTTCTGCTACGCTGGGCCTATAAGAAATAAGCATTGTCAGGGAAGCAAGTTATCGATGCTACCTCGGGCACCCAAACAATAGTCTTTTACAATATCTGGAAGATGGATAAAGCCACGTATGAAACCAATTGTACATTTAACGAACCGTCGTTACCAGGTACCAGGCTATCTTTTCTCTTGTTTCCAAGCTCGTCCATAGGTAGATACATAGGTACCTTATAATGTCACCATGAATCACCGTAAATTAAATAGAAACGCTTTTCAAGTAGTATTCTTGATTTTCTTAATATATTCACAATAAATCTCCCGGCTCATAGGATGTAAAAACTGTGGTCCGCCAGCACCGAAAAAAAAGGGAGAGAGAGAGAGAAGAGGTGGGATTACTTTCTTAATACCCGCTCATCAATAGACCCTTTTCGAATCATACCTCTAATATAGGTACTCGATATATATGCTTATCTGGTAAGAATACGTTTAAGTACAATGTGTCCCGCTCGTTAAAGGTAGTCCCATTTCTAGAACCACCAAAGAAATATAGATCAATTAGCCGGATTAATAAAGGTGCATTAGTACGGACTATGGAGAAGGGCTTTTACTAGAAAGCGGCATGGTAACATGTGATATCTGATAAGCAGGTAGCATGTAGGATACGGAATACGTCGAGAGAAGCATGCATAGAAGCATTGTCGAACATAGGTAGTACGTATATCCCTTTACCACCAATCCCTGTATTGGTTTTCCGCCAGATACAGATGATGCCGTCACACACCCATCACCCTGTATGCACTATACGCCTGCAGGATTCGAGAACCCCGCTTGGTAGGCATAATGTGTACATTCGTCGAACATACCGGAACATCTAGCCCCTTTTCTTGTTGGCGAGGGCATCGATGATTTAAATCGGTTGTTTGATGTTAAGTTTCATCTACACCGTATGGTTACTATGGGTTACTATACTTAAAGATTGCTGTATCACGATTCAACACCATTTCCTACCACCTCGGAGAATAATTATGAACTATGACGTTGATACCTCTCTAAATATCCGAGGCTTTTCATTCTAGACAGAAACCCTCAGTCTTCGCTACAAAGGACCGATCGATGGGGGCTGGCAGCTTCGTGCAAGTAACAACACAAGCAGCCGCCGAGAAAAGATGAGTGCCAGAGTCAGCTGGAAGAAGGCAGACGCTACCAACCTCGCAGCCGACGGTGGCTAATAAACTAGCATTAGCCCCGTGTCGTATTTAGGCAAGTTGATGTAATCTGGGGATATTTTAAGAATCACTTGCAGTAAGGCTTCATACCTAAAAATTTCCGGCCTGCTGGTCTACCAGTAATTTCTATTCAGCTTTACTGTCTGACGACTGGAAGTGTAAGCTTCTTATTTGGGATTGTCCTATACGGAATCCGGTCTATATATGTCGAAAACTAAGAACACTAGCGATCTAGGTAGGTAGTCATGATGAATCCGTCTTTCAAGCTTATCTGAAATACCGCTGGTCCTATCGTCTGTCACTAATATCTCGGTGATATTGCACGTAGAAATCTCCTAGAGAATCTCCTAGAGAAGCTCGGTGGGCGGGATGCGGCAGAGGGGATGTCGATCATGCTCAATTTAAACAGCCCGTCTTCTCGCCTAGTGCAACGGGATTTAGCCACTTTAGGAATAGACCCGGGGATTCGCTAATTTGAAACGACCAAAGATAGACTCTCCATTCCAATTATTGTCCAATTGCACGAGCCCACATATAGAAACTACTACTTCATAGGAAGCTGTTGGATTTACTGTGCGAGGTACACGCCTGTATTTCAGGGTAGTACGTCGTGTACTGGAATGGTATTGCTTTGGAAGAACAAAAACAAGCTATTATGATTTTCATTCCGTTTAGTTACTTCGCTTTTGTCATCGGAGTAGTCGCTGAGATAAGTACCCTTGCTTATCTCTCTGATGCGAATGACTTTATTGGTAGGATATTATAGGATAGACTATATATAGGTATTCATGTTATGTTAAAAGTAGTTAGTTAAACGATAACTGAAAGACGGAATAACTCGTGAAAGTAAAGCTCATATGAAAACAATATAAATTCGTGGGTAGTCGTTGATACCCTCAGTCTTGCGGGACTCTTCTAGGATAGATTTGTGTAGAACCACTACTTGAGTAGGCCAAAGTTGCTATGGTTTCTGATGCTGACGGGCAACTACTAAAGTATTGTAGTCACGAGTATTACGTGGGAGCGTTTAGCTAACAATATAAGCTTCCTAAAAGATATAAATTTCAATAATAGCTAAGTTGCTACTAGGACTAAATTTATTGAAGAATCAAGGACTTTAGGGCTGATAAGATTGTTCATATACACCTAAATTATCTTAGATGCAATTCTTATTAGTAGTTCTTAAGGTTACTTGTGATTGGGGACTATAAGAGGCGTAATAAAAATATATAAAAAGTCAAGTTAGTCATATAACATCAATAACGAGGTTGTTTTGGTCTATAGGAAAAGCTGTCTATTAAGTAACCGGGTAGGTAGGGAGTTGGTAATTATGATACTTTAATATAGTTAGGATAAATTCAATTAAATAACTACCTACTTCCCAAAGCAATAGTTACCTCACAAATACCTGATGCGTGCTGACCATGTATTGGCAGGTAGTCAAATGGAAGACGAATATTTATCCCCTGCCCATTTATGGGTTGAAAGGCACCGCCGTGGCTAGCATTAGGGAGATAATTAAGGCCGAATATATTCTGCATAATATCGGCATTGTCAATATTGGCAATATAGAGGTTTGGTAAGTGCCATCTTTGAGATACGTGCCCATACGCATATGAACACCTGAGTAGGTACTTCGTAGGTTGGTGCGAAAGACACTGTGTTTTGTATTCCCTAGTAGTGCTACTTCGTACTTCGTCCTTAGGAGTGTTGCAATTACATATATTATTTGTATTTCGCTATTTGAAGATTTATTAGCGCAATTGTAAAAGTACATCAATAAGATAACTATAACTACCACAATAAATGCTACCAAGTATCTACTTTTATATAGGGATGCGAATTTCATTATGTGCTTAGCGTATAATAACGTATAATAACTTATAATAACGCATAATAGATCTATTATGCGCATAACGGATTTATACCCCCCGATTATCCGGTGTACTAATACTAAAAGGGATAGGTTTCAATATTGAAATATCATAATAAAATTATATTTTACCTTATTTTTATAAAAATTTATTTTAATTAATAATTTCAAATTAAATTAATATTAAATTTTTTTTTTAAAAATTTTATTATATATTATTATTATTTTAAAATATTATGCCATTTGGTAGTAGAATTTCCAAGGGGCTATTACCTAATAATCGCATTATATATGTCGCATTATGTACATAATAGGCGCAGTATACATAATAACGCATAATAGATCTATTATGCGCATAATAGGCATGCCTACTTTTATAAGTACCCATAATATTGGCAATAAGATCGCAAAGTTAAACGGGTACATTGAAAGGGTGAAAACAAGGGTCGGTTAGGTTTGCAACCAGAACTAACCCAGATAGGATAATTGATCATTGAACCAGCCGGACGAGTTCGCTGACAAGTCAAACTTACAAGTGCTTTACCTGCCCAAGTGCCTTTTTTACAAGCCTACCTAAACCCAACAAAACTCCATTTCAATTCATAGTCCGTCGCAATCCACTATCTAACCATCCACTACCATCCACTACCATCCACCGTCCACCGACCGTCGTCCACTACCACTACAAATCCATAACCTACCTACCTAATCTACCTATCCATCCGCTATCCATCTGCAATCCACACCGACGATAAATCCATAAATCCACAACGCACGACTACCAGCCAGTCAACTATTTCATCTTACATAGCCCTATGTAGGTACAGGCACCGCAGCCACCCACCTGACCTACATTTGGATCAGTACAAGGAAAAAAGAGGCGCCAGTTCGCCCGCTTCCTTCAATCCTCGTCCCCCCGTAACCGCCCCGAGTGCGGTCGTCTCGACTGTCGATGTTTCAAATCCCCCAATCGCCATAAAGCCGCATTTGCGATTCAATCCGGTATACCGAATCCTGAAAATACCTTATTAATCCGCCCGACAATCGTATTATAATAATAATAAGAAAACGAAAAGCGCAGGGATTATTTGGAATAGCTCGTGCGGGTGAGAAAGTATATCAGGGCAGAAGATTACAAGAGAAGGCATAAATCAGGATATTTATCCAAATTCACCATCCCTTTAGTATTTCACTGTATAACCTGACGTGGAACAAATCCACTTGGAATAAAACCCAAGGACTGCGTCCCGCATCACCAGTATCTCGTGGCGATCTCACCGCAACCCATCTGGCCCCTCCACCGCATCAATCTCTCGACCCCTTTGAACCCCGAAATTCTAAGCACTTCCCACCAACCAAGTCTCTCGAATCGATACCACTCGTCCCGCCTGGACGTTTAGGTACGGTTACCAGCCAAGGCCTGACCAACTGCGGCGAAACTCGTATGGGTTGAATAGTATGGCACATGCTCCGGCACTTTTACGGACGAACACGGCCCCCGTCTTCCCAGCCAGCAACAATTACGGACCTATGTCGGCGTCTACTATGAGCAGCCTCCGCACAAGCCAGTTGTCCGGCTCGACAGCCATCAACTCGTCGAGCTCTTCGCTTTCATCTATGTCGACATCTACCATTGTTCCTGTATCGAGCAACGGCAATGTGGTGGCCACCACGAATATCATCAACCAAAGAGCCGATGCTTCTAGATCGCTGTATCAGATATGTATCGCGCTGAAGCAGCGGTTAACTCGCGTCCCTGGTTTCGAGGTTCATCTCGATGGCTTGCCGCCAAACCACAACGAAGATGGCCCCGTGGAATCACTATGGAACCTGCTGCGGACTGGTGTACCGCTCCTAACCATATTTAACTGCTTACAGCCAGACCCTCCTTTAGAGATTGATCCCAAGATCAGCGAATCCAAGCGACCGAAGATAGCCGTATTCAAGTTCCTCGAGGCCATCATGAAACGTCTCGAGATACCTGCATCCGAGTCTTTTATGATCAATGATTTGATGGGCAACGATACTACTGGTTTTGTTAAGGTATGTTCTGTTCGCGCCATTCGCTCATCTGTCCGGATATTCAGCTTGAATATTTATCGTATACTGCGAATGACCAAGATAACTTACTCGATTAGGTTACCCAAATTGTGAATCATGTTTTAGACCTCGCCGAACAACGAGGTCTGCTTCTGCAAGTCCAAACGTACCCGGAGGAGAGTGGCCCGACGGCACCCGGGTCTCAGATGACATATCGCGACCATATTATCCAAGAGCTTGTCGACACCGAGCGGAAATACGTTCAAGATCTGGAGAACCTGCATGATCTCAAGAAGGCTTTAGAGCAAAAAGGCGTGATTACCGGTGATATTATCCACCAGATATTCTTGAACATAAATTCGATATTGGATTTTCAGAGGCGGTTCTTGATTCGTGTTGAAACTACAAACTCGATGTCGCAGGATATGCAACGATGGGGTGCGCCTTTTGTCACATACGAAGACGCCTTCGATATTTATCAACCTTTCATTGCAAACCAGCGGAAGGCAGGCCAGATAGCAAACAAAGTCTTTGATAAAATTCAATTGGCTGAACACCCCGTGTCATTCGATTTTAACACTTTGGATAGTTTCCTCCTCAAGCCGATGCAAAGATTGGTCAAATATCCTTTGTTGCTAGGGGTTTGTAACCTACCTTCCATACTTGGGAACTGGTGACGCTAACCTATGTAGCAACTCATGAAAAAGTCCGAGGATCAAGAAGTCAAGGCCGACCTAGCTGCGGGTATCGGTGCAGCAGAACGAGTTCTTACGAAGGCAAACGAAGCGGTCAATCGTGACCTCCTAGACGAAGCGCTAGAAGAGCTCACCAATAGGGTGGACGACTGGAAGAGCCATAACGTCAAATCTTTCGGACGATTATTATTGCATGGCGTATATACTGTCATCACTGGACGCAGCGAGCAAGAGAAGGATGTAGGTCTTGCAAATGCTATTCTTCTTCGGCCTAGAATGATGCTAACAATAATTTAGTATGAAATTTATCTGTTTGAGTGCATTCTCCTCTGCTGCAAGGAGGTGCAACCGAATAAAACCAAAGACAAGAAAGACAAGAACAAATCCGCGCCGAAGATCCCGAATAAAAATAATAAACTACAGCTTAAGGGGCGCATATTTATGACAAATGTGACCGAAGTTTTATCGTTCGCGAAGCCAGGTAAGCAGCACAAAAGAAGACTGTACTGGAGAGCTCAACCTAACTTGTCCAGGTTCATATACGGTACAGATATGGTGGAAGGGTGACCCCGGCGTAGAAAACTTTATAATCAAATTCTCCAATGAGGAAACGATGAAGAAATGGGAGACAGGGTTGGTCGCACAGAAGAGAGAACATGCGCCAACCGCGACTATAAGCCCTGACCAATCTACGCCGGATTTTGCATGGATGCGAAACCAGAGCAATCTCGAAAATCCTTACGCTCAACAGGAAGATGATGACGATGACGATGAGGAAGAGCAACCGTCAGTACAAATTACACAACCAACCGATAGCTTCGGCGGCGCTCCGAACGGAGTTATGAATCGGAATGCCTCAAGTACAAGCCTTAGACAGCGCTCTGCTACCGGAGATAGTAACCTCTCTTTAGCAGGTATCGCTCGGGCGCCACCGCCGCGCTTCCCTCTTCCGGCACCCCCAGGGCAGTTAAGCCTTCAAACGCAAGGGGGTACGCAGTCGCCCAGTCATCGTGTTATGGAATCGTATTTTTCTCCCACGGCAGAGTCTCCCGCGTCGTCGCGAACAAGCACGGCAAGTACATTGTTTGTAGCAAATGGGCAGCAGTATCCGTTCCCAAGGACTGGAACGCCTCAAAGCGGCTGGGAAGATAACAACCGTTATACTGCCCCAGCTTTACCGCGAGCCCCTTCCAGGGATGGCCCATCGCCGATGAACGGAAGGAATTCTGCTAGGACGGCCTCGTTTCAGCAACAGCGCAGCCGGTCTTATAGCACCCCGGATATCAATGGGCCACAAAACGGACGCAGGACTAACAACAATACTCCTGTTCCGGCTGTGCCCGGAATCCCACCTCATCTCCATCCTGCACATGACCCAAGCATCCCACGGTCCCAAACAGGTTCTCCTAGACAAGACATTCCTGTCCGTACCAATACGCAAAGCCCAGGTGTACAGCGTGACGGAGGAACCATGTCCCAATTTCCCACCCAACCTATCTACCCGCGCCAGGCAACCCCAGGCTCGGGTACAGCATCCGGGGGAACAGCACCTCCGCCCTTGAACGTAGATAGTCGACAGCCCACTTCGCCGCCACTAGGCACTGCTACACAGGGTAATCCACTCTCGAGCCCGGACTCATCAATCCCTGCGCAGCTTAAAGTCAAGGTCAACTGCGAGAGTGGGAACTACTTCACGCTTGTCGTTCCGTTTAACATCGCGTTCCAGTCTCTGAGCGATCGTATCGACGTTAAACTTGCGCGGTTCACAACCAGTTCAATTGCTAAGGGCACTCTGAAACTGCGATATCGTGACGAAGATGGTGATTCCGTGACAATCGAAAGCGATGATGACATCCAAATTGCATTTTCGGAGTGGGGCGAAGGCGCACGCAATTACTCTGGAGGCGTTGGAGAAATAGAACTTTTCTGCGTCGGAGAAACAAGTTGAGCATGTTCCAGGAGGCTTGGCGACAATGTCTGGAGCAGACTCGATACAAATCTTTACTAATATGGCAGTAATTCATTCACGGACGGCCGAAGCATATCCTCGACTTGAACTGCATCGATATTGTTGCGGCGTCAGCATGCTAATAGCAGATAGACCAATCTCGATACCACTTGTCACCCTTGGAGGTTTTCCATTATACGTTCATTTTATGAGTTTACGATTCTTGCACATATTTTAGATACCAGACCTTTTTGGTCACGCACATTGGCTTTGGGTCCTTGCCAGATGAAAAGGGGCTTTACATTCGTTCGCACGCTTCCGTGCTACAAGAATTGTCGATCGTTATGGATACACCTCCTTCATAGGGATATTGGGGATTTCGCGAGCAGCTACTTTTGTTCCAATCCGAATCTCATATTCTACAATATATCCGACTATCATTACCGTATGAAGCGGCGCAAACATTCAATGAGATTCAAGGGCTCTTGCCGGGTTGGGTAGCATGGCTACTGGCCCATAGAGGGAGTCATGAGAAGGATAATCAGGTATTTCGGACTTTGGCCACTTTTGATAACCTTGCACGGGTCGGCGCTAGTTAAGAATGGATGGCGGTTCTGCTGTTTCGCACGTCTCACTTCGCAAATATGAAAGAGCAAGAGGATTGTTACAGCATTTGTCGGGAGTAAACCTGGGGCTTCAAACTGAAGGTGTAATGCAGACCAGACAGGACGTAGTTGATAGCCATGATGCCTCGAAAGCATGGCGAGCGCACTAGCGGGTCCCCGCTTAGAGTGTTTAAAGGGGTAAGAGTTTGATAGCCAGCTACTTTATATATAGGCGGATTGATGCGAAGATTTCTAAACTATTCTTTCGTCCATATTCTATATTCCATTTTCCATATCCTATGAAAAGGTGTTCGGAGCTTTCCTGATCTACGTACTAGTTTGAGTATACTACCTACTCAAGGTTCTAACATGTGATTTATCTTGGTCTCGAACTAGCCCTACGAAATATTCGCTTGGCTCATCGGAGGAGGTTGAGTGTTAACGGACATAATCTTCCGCATTTTACCTATTTCGTCCGACTGGCTCTCTATTATTCCTCCCTTCTCATCCAAATTAGTATACTGCTCTCCTCCTTATACCCTGCTCAAATTATTTATAGCTATGCAGCGTTCCATTGCTTCGAATACAGTTGAGCCGAATAAATTAACAGGTGGCGTTGTAGATATATACCTATATATATAGGTATATATATATATTGTCTACCTGTAAAGCCGCTCTGAAGATCACTCGCCATCATCCAGGACTCGTAGTTTTGGTTTTATAGTTTTATATAACTAACTAACCAAGTTATTATACTCTTGCTTGCTGCTTCAGCTTAGTAAATATTTATTAATTACCGACCGTTCTTTATTATTTCCAGAGTCCTTACGAAAGCAAGACGATAAAATGCTTTCGTCTCTTGCTCGCAGCTTTCTCCTCATCGCTGTCGCGGCGATTCCGGCGGCGTTGGCAAAACCGGAGCAGATTCGCGCTGTGCAGTCGCCCATCTTTCATTACTATCTACAAGCATATCCAGAGGACCGTACGTTCCCTTTCCCTCTACTCTCAATACCCTATATATTTAGTGTAACTTATAAGGCTAACTGCAGCTCGTCGGATAGCTACGATACCCGTAATGGGTCCCGAGACAAGCAGCGAATATTTCAACATTGGAGGTTGGATCCAGAGCATGAACACGTCGCTATTCCTAAACATCGGAAACGACCAGACCTCATACAAGACGTTAACGTTCGCGGAAGCGACCGTGACTGATGCCTGGGCACTTGAGGTACCGTGTTACCCTCTAGATGCACATATCGCATATCTTGGGTGCTTTTGTAACATCGCTGACTATGGCAACGAACAGGGCGACACAATCATTACAAGCCAGGGCAGCAACTACGGACGTCAGCTCAATTTCCTAGTTTGCAAGCTGACCGGCGATTATTGGCAAGTATATCTGCAGATGGGAAGCGAAACACCCGCGGGCAGAACTTGCAGCAATTATCAGAGCTTGCATCTGCCTTGTCTATGCTAAAAATACGACTTGGAGAGCGTCATAAATCGGGCTACAAAATCTGGTTGAGGGTACAGGTTATGGACAAGGGGATGGAAAAACGTATTTCTTTCCAGCGGTGTTGCCAATGCTTGCGGGCTAGCCAAGCGATTTGTAAATAAAGCCTGGGAAATGTTTAATGGCTTTCGTTTGGCTAGTCTTCCTTTTTTTTGATTGTATATACGGTTGTATATAGCTACGCTTGGTTCAATATTTAGTGGCCTCCAAACTTATAGCCTACTGTTGGGTGACATGTTCAGCCGTGTGTTCAATGCACATCTAATTGCATATGCCTGTTCCTCCAAGAATGAAATCCCTCTAACCCAATCGCACGTTTAAGTATCAATTGGTTGATAGACGTCATATTCAGAGCCCCTTTTAAATCAACCCAGGACGCCGGATTATGCTTTCAATACTAGGAGTTGTTTCATTCCGTGTCGTACAGAAGAGTGCAAGTCTTTCTATCGTATCTTCGTTTAGGGTAGGCCAAGGTTTAATAAGACGTAGTAGCTTTTCTGATCCCAGCCGGTAGATGATGCAGCATCCTCCCACTTTACGGCCATTATTTCTTCTTCTTTTGCGCGTAGGTAAGCTTATCCTTGAATCGGGCAAGGTGGTAGTTGATCTCGCTGCTCTTAGGCTTCGACGGTTGTGGCCCGTCCATGCAATTGCGCAAGGCCTGCTCAACCTGTGCACATCCGACAGTGCTATATCCAGCAGACGCCCAGCATGCTACAAAATAGGTCGAATTAGCTCTAGTATGTAATAAGTAGGGCATCATTGATGTCATTTTTACACGACTAGTGAGATCTAAGAGCGGGAGGCCATTTGTGCATACCTAAAACAGATGACATGAGACCCATACACGGACGTTCCCTCTGGCCGTTCGGATTGCGAACTCGGAGAACCTTCAGCGGAGGGAGGCGGATTGGCTTCTGTGACGCCGACATCTTGAAAGATCGAGCACGGCTGTCGGATCCGACGTTTCCTACCCGGTCGTTGATATTTGCCGTCAATCGTAAATCGCTTGGACCAAAATGAAGCTTTCCGTAAAAAAAAAGGCTTAATTAGATCTAGCAAGAAATCGAGTGATCACGTGAAATGGTTTTTTTTGTGCACAGGCCAAGGAAAGAGGCTCCTGTGGGTTCTGACCTTATGTAACATCATCATCCGTTTAACTAACTAGTTGTATCACATACATGGTACCTACATGTACTTTTTTTCCTTCTCTTTAGCGACGTTACTTTGAAGTTTGAACACGGAACTTCCAACTTAAAACACACCCAACACCTAACATATATGTAGGTAGGTAGATAATCGAAAGGATGAATTAGTAGTACAGATCAAACACAGTGACAAACTTATTACTCTAGTTAGTCCACACCATAGCCCACGCTTCTGGAGACAAGACATGACGGGGATCAGATATCTGCATGCGCATTGCATCAATGCATACCCGTTTTTGGACTTTCTATTCGTACATTCGGTGTGATTGGCATACGACGTCGTACACGCAATCCGCCCAATGGTGGGTTTTCGTGGTAGCGCGCATCAAAGACAGGGAGGTAACCTCGTCGTGGGCTTGCTTACACGATATCGATTACTCCGAATTCTGGCCGCGGTATCGGCAACTTTTTTCTCTTTTTAGCCTCACAAGCAAACAGCCGCAAACCGTCGAAAACCCAGGCGACTTAGGGCGTTACTACACATCATCTAGGTCTCTTGAGGATCTCGAACAGATCGAATGATTCATTAACAACAACCTTTGTGAGATCTAGAAAATTGGTCTGGATGCCAAGTTGGATTTTTTGAGGCCTATCGTCAGTTAAAATAGCCTAGTTGGCTCGCCTACTGCGAGTTTACAACATAGGCATTGTCTGTAGCAGATGGCCTATACCTATAATGACCAGTGATCACCGGATAACATCTTGTTATCAGCTTCTACTTATGGTTACTTGATGTCATGAGCTGATTTGCCTTCCCATCAGATCTGACATTCCGGTTGGTCAATGAGTCTCGCCTTTAGGGGCGTCTCTAGGGGTGAGATCTCCGGCACCACTAGTTACTTCTGCCCTACAGTCATAGGACGTAGGTGGACGCAGGTGGACGTAGGAAAGTCGCGCAAAGCTGAAGAAGATCTTGTCAACATACACAGAAGGAAAAAAAAAACTGCTCCCACGTCTCCACCAACCCAAGGTCTCGACGTACTCCTTAAACGAGCTATTGAAATACGCCAACAAGATCGAGTATATGATTCCCTTCGGCGTCGAGTTTAGTCTTTGTTAGCTCGCGTAGGTTCGCGTTGGTCATGCTTCGATCCTCGGCTGATGGGTACTGATTGATAAGATAATTTCTGCTAGCGTCCCCGTCTTTTCTGCACTGGTACCATTTGAATCGGCTAGCGCACCTAATCGGGGTTGGTCCAGCCAAGATCCCTTGAATATTGGTGGATCGCTAGTTCACCTGGAATGCCCGATGGACCTTCCCTCCTCGGAGCTGATTTTTTTTTTTTCTCAACTAGCCATAAGTCGCAACTTTACCTTTATCCAGGCTTCCCTTCTCAGCTTAAGCATAAGAGGTAAGGAATAGTTTATAGGATGATTTTACGTAATCTACCTTTGTCTTGTCAAAATTAAAGCTGGGTAGAGCACGGCATGTTCCTAGTTTCGATCCAGCATCCGGCAGAGTGTACCTTTCTGGGTATGGGCTTGTTACTTGTTTCTGAATCTCGAATCATACCTGTATACTTCTACATTGTATTACCTTCGGCTTCTCCATTATAGTATAACTAGCCACCCTCCACCTGTGTTTATGATAGTATACCCCACTCTTTTTTTTGTTGCCTTGTTACCCTCATGGCGGCATGGCCAGACCCAGAGATCAAGGTTAACCCGGGTTCTTTCCACTTATCAATCTCCGGTACGGTAGGAGCGCCTACTATGTACATAGGTAGTACCTGGCCCAAAAAATTCACTGATCAGATAAATATAAGGGTCAGCTAATCACCCAAGATCTCTCCTCCCATTAACCCAAGCCTGCATCATTGCGCTTCTCGGCCGAAAATAGACCTCTCTATACATATATACCCAGGTATATATAAGAGCAGATACTAACTCTTCGCTTGGAGTGCATTGCATTGAAATTGTTTATATCGCCGACTCTCCCGTCTACGCTAAGAAACGACCGGATTTGTTATCAATATCAGTCGGTGTCGCGGAAGTCCTTTCTTTGTTTTTCGTATCAAGTCAGAATCACCACTTGATCGGCTAGAATTCTTCGGACCCTGCAGTCACAATGAGAGGTCCGCTCGCTCGGTTCACTCACCCAGCCGAGGTGCCGGTGGAGGAGAAATCCCACCCGGCGAACGACAAGGAAACCGGTGTCGTTGACAACCAGCCGCGGAATAGCGATACGACTGATACTGATGCCGACGCTGTTGACAGCAGCGCCCAGGCCGGTGTTCAGAAAATCGAAGCCACGACTAAAGTATGGACGACGTCTAATCTCATATTAGCTTATGTCTTGTAAGTCACTACTCTGACACTCCCTTAACCCCCTTTTCCATGTCATGTGGGTAAACTAATAAACGCTCATAGCATCTGGATTATCTACTTCGTCGACTCTATGCAACAGGGCATGGGAAATCTTTTGAACCCATACGTTACTAGCGCATTTGCCCTGCATTCGTTGACAGCCACGACGGGTGTCATGTCTGGCATCTTTGGTGGTGTTTCGAAGCTCACTCTAGCGAAAATTTTGGATATTTGGGGTCGACCTCAGGGTTTTTTGGTTGTGGTCCTCCTAATGACTATTGGGTTAGTCATGATGGCAGCTTGCAACAATGTCGAGACATATGCAGCCGCACAGGTCTTCTATTGGATTGGGTAAGTACCAACTTCCGTAGATCCGTCACTATGACAGCACGTACTAATTTAACCCCCCCTTTCAGATACAATGGAGTCAGTTACTCCCTCTCTGTATTCATCGCCGATACCTCGCACCTGAAGAACCGAGCCCTAATGTTGGCCTTCATCTCATCCCCCTATATCATTACCGTATGGATCACGTCTCCCATGGCTGAGAGTGTACTTTCTGGTGTCGGTTGGAGATGGGGATTCGGAATCTTCTCAATCATTACCCCGATTATGTGCCTTCCTCTATTCTTTTTATTCACCTGGAACTACCAGAAGGCAAAGAAGGCTGGATATATCGTCCACACCCCGAGTGGCCGTACTACGTGGGAATCAATCAGGTATTATTTCTGGGAGTTTGACGTCATCTGCCTTATTCTCATCAGCGCTGGGTTTGCGCTCTTCCTGCTTCCTTTCAACATTTACTCTTACCAGTACTACGGCTGGAAGGACCCCTTGGTCATCTGCTTGATTATATTCGGTGGATTATTTCTCATCGGGGCTGTGGTTTGGGAGAGATTCTATGCGCCGGTCAAGTTTATGCCTTGGGAACTCCTCAAAGACCGAACCGTTCTCGGAGCTTGCATTCTTGCCGCCGTTTTGTTCGTCGAATATTACATCTGGACCGCCTATTTCAGCTCTTTCCTCCAGGTTGTCCTCAACCTTGACGTGATCCAAACTGGTTACGTTGGAAATATCTACAGTCTTGGATCGTGCTTCTTCTCCTTCATTGTTGGTTTTCTGATCCGATGGACCGGGCGCTTCAAGTGGATCACTCTTTACTTTGGCGTGCCAGTCACCATCCTCAGCATTGGCCTACTTATCCACTTCCGGCAGCCTGGCACTCACCTTGGCTGGATCATCATGTGTGAGATCCTATACGCCTTCGCCGGTGGTGCCTGTGTTATTGGCGAGCAAATGGCTGTTATGGCTGCAGCGGCCCATCAACACGTTGCCGTTGTCCTCGCTATGGAGGGTATGTTTAGTAGTGTCGGTGGCGCCATTGGAGGCACCGTTTCTGCAGCCATCTGGACGGGTGTTTTCCCCAAGGCACTAGCCAGATACCTGCCTGCTGAGTCCCAGGCGAACCTTACGGATATCTACAGCCAGCTTACGGTTCAACTCTCATACCCTGTCGGTTCTCCGACTCGAGAGGCCATTGTCCTAGCCTATGGCGATGGCTTAAGGTGGATGTTCGTTGCTGCTACGGCTATAACTGCGCTCGGTCTCGTATCTGTCGCTTTCTGGAGGGACATTAAAGTCAAGGACTTCAAGCAGGTCAAGGGACGCGTAATTTAAGACATATTAAGAGATTTCGAAGCATTGACTTCGTTAGCACTAAAACAGCAGAAGTATAAGATATGAATTCAAAAAGGGGTTACAGTAATGGCACGGGCTGCAGCGTATTGAGAATGGGCAGACAAGATTGACGTGTAAGAGGACACGAAGATATATATATATATATTGGAAACCTGCTGGTTCACTGAATCACGCCCATCCCAAATGATTAATGTTGAATGAAGAAATAAGAATAGTTCGGTCACCGTACTTGACCAAATGTTTGTGACTGCGAGTTTGCTCCTTTACCTATGTATAAGACCCCAGTATTTCATCTATCCATCCAAGATAGCAATTTTGCATCTGGTTTTACCTTGGACATTGGATTAAACGTTGCTTATCATGAGTACCTAGACAAGCTGATATGTGGCTTAGAGGCTCAAACCTACCCAAGTACTTCATCCACATACATAGGTACCTAGGTAACCTTAGGTAAGCTTAAAAGGGTCACTTTCCACGGATTTATTTTTGATAAGCCTCTTGACGAATACAACCTACATTTCAGTACAAAGTGCTGAGCCAAAAATTCTGTATATAGCCAAAGCCCGGCTGCTGTGTTTGAATGTCTTCCTTTTTCACTAATACTTAGAAATTTTTTAAGAATTTTAAAAATTTTAAAAAAAAGGTATAGCCCTAATAGAAATAATTCTTAATAATGTATCTTCAATGGCAGCATAAACCTACAGGACTTTGTACTAGGCGCGACGGCGGATATAAGTGGGGCGCTACCTACCCACCTAAGCTGTACGTACCTACGTAGTAACGGGTGCCGGGCCATGGGGCGACAAGGTACCTAAACTCTAAGGTAAGCTTCAACTTTAGATAAACATCAACATCATAATAATTTCCAAAACCTACATCGAATTATTCATATTACTCCAAATATCAATTCTCAATCTCACTAAATTATTCCTTTCCATACATTTCATTTACTCTCCAGCCAAATTTTCATTTTTAATTTCAGAAGTTCTTTATTGTGTGCAAACCCCCGACTCTCAAATAGCATCCCTTTTTTAAAAAAAAAAAAATAAAAAAACCTGATTACAAAAGGTGGTGCTGGGCTAGTGGTGGACAATATGAAGGAACTCTTCCTTACTGCGGTCGTCAAGGATTCAGATTTTGCAATGGCTTGCTCAGTCTTGCAGGGCTGGGCGTGGATGCAAGCCCGCCGCACCATTCATCGCATTCTATTCTTTCATGGCCAACCACGGCCGGGACCCCTCAAAGCGACGCAAGCTTTCCAGCAATCACGTCATATAACCCTCTGGAAAGACCTAAGCAACCAATTGGTGCGATCATCATATGTTATTCAGCTAGCGTATGAAGTCGTACCGGATAGAGACTTGGGGAAAAAAACCAATACCGAACTTAGCACTCTCCCCGGCACTTTACGATGGACGGACTTGCCAGACCCGCTTAGGGAGACCCCAGTAACGCAAAGAAAGAAGATCGAAATTCCAGAGCAGAGTAATCTACCAACAGCTCTCGCTAACAACAACTTCCAGTATGTATTTTTGCCTTTATATTAGCCAGACAGTTATATAAACCAGTACTGACGGGACTACCGCTAGGTACAAGAACGAGATAATTCAAGAGAGTTATACTTACGTCAGAGGGAACGTTGAATTTGTTCTCAGCAGGTACTATCACCTTCCAGAATCCGAAGGGCGTCCTCTGGCAGTTCTCCCTCACTGGAATGACCTTCGACCAGTAGATCCAGCACAGAAGTGGGTGTTGAATGTGAAAATGAACGTTATCGATGACAGTCAGCCAGACAAAATTAAGAAGGCAAACGCCGAGCTACTAGTTGTCAAGGAAGAGTTTGAGAAGATATTTGACTTCAAGGCTATTGATAGGAGGGTCCTCGATACCAGAATCGCACCGCCTCCCGTAATCCCTGGTCAGGGATAAATAGCTCTCAGTGCTTGTGGCACAATCACTCTCCTATATCTAAGCGAGCGTATGGTTTTCCTAACAGTTTAGGCCGCCGAATTCTCCGGCAAGAGACTCCAGGTACGGGGTCATGAAATTGATGGGTGGTTGATATTTTCTTATAGAAAGCTAAGGGGAAGGATGGCAAGGTATAATTATACAGACGCAATGTTTATATGGTATCTAATGTGCTAGGTGTTTATTAAGGATCTTTCTACCTTGACAGCTCAGAGCCATGTGGCAAGACAGGGTACCCAAGTAGGCAGTCAGCTGCTCAGTACAGTAGACCTCGCCGTCTCGCCATGATACATAATGTTCATACCAGCCAATTGTATTTGACTCATATCTCAGGGTTTGAATATCCCGTCCTCTCTCCAAACATGTAGGTGACTGTGATAGCCGCTCTACCCCTGAATATATGCCAAGAATCCCTATAATCCTTATATCGGTTCAATTGCTCTAGCAAAGATTCTAAAAGACCCGATCAAAGAAAGGACGGGACGGGAGAGGTTGGAACAAAACACGCCTAACAAAGGCGTTGTAGTTTTTGTATGCATCGGCGGTCTCTAGCGAGTATCTGAACCGCATTCTACGATGCAACAAGGTCATTATTCTATTAGGCTTTGCTTCCGTGATATCTTTAACATCAATAAAGGTGATTTGAATGAACACTATTTTCTTATTGCGATATTGGTGTACTTATGGGTATCTGAGGTCTCATAAAGACGTCCAAGCTACCTGGCTAATGATTTACACGTCATATCAACTGCAATCAGGCATCTTGAATAAAATTCTCGAGCCGGTATTGGGTATTTGACACTGTCGTACTTACCTTATCTTTTTTAAATCTTTTTTTGCACGGCTCTAATCGTAGTTTCCTTGACTACCTACTTACGTGGTTACCTAGGAGGTACCAAGTAAACCGCACTGGTTAGGTAGGAACGCGTTCCAGGAAAGAACGATGAAATTAAATTTTATTTCTTCACAGCAACTACCTTAGGTGCTTGACCTTAGGCAGGCAATTGCCATCCTTTTTTTTCTCTTTTTTACCTTAAGTTGTCAATCGCCGCCCCAAATTTTCAACTCGTAAAAAAACACAACAACGTAGAATCCTCGTCCGTAACGAGCCTTCTCCTTCACATCTCGTTATAACCAAACCATACAATCATCGCCGAGATCGTCAAAGTGTTTCGATATTCACATTCATTTCCTATTCATCCAATCTGGTAGGCCTCGTTGATTTTATCAACTTAAGTATAGGTATATTGTTCATATCAACTCGATAATATATCCATCAATCATAGGTTGAAATGTCTTCCTACGACGCCAACACCAACGGCAGCGTCGGCGCCAACAAGGGTAATGATGAAAAGCAGCCGGCTACACCTCAGGGCCTCTCTAAAAATTTCCTCGGCTATGGTTCCTGTACTTACCCCATCCACCAACGTGAACCTACTCCCGGCTCGAAACTCGGAAATCAACCTCACTTAGCTAATCTGTCCCATCTACCTACGGGATACCTGCCGACAACCCGGCCTTTTGGCCCTCCGCGAGTGCCTACAGTTGCCTCACACATCGTTCAGCAAGGCACTGGTATGTTGACTGTTATAGGGTCCATCCCGCCGATCCAGACTAACGCATATTACATAGCACCACCTCCGGGACTCGTACCCCCGCCTGGAATCCCGTTCCCCATGCCTCACACACAAAGCTTTCCACCTCTGGGTAGCCAGAATTACGCCTTCCAAACGTCTTACGGGGGTCGTGCGTCTCCATCTTACCATCCCGAGACGATACCTAGCACCACTGTCAGCCCGGCAACCCCTCGAGTTGTCCTCCCGCCTTCACGAGGGCATCAACAACGCCCTAGCTCTCTGACACCTACCCACCCCCGGGGCCGAGGTAAAGGGCAAGGTGCTAGCAGTACATCGCCCCCTCCCTTTGCCCCCACAGGTCCCCGAATGGCGGCCGATCCTCGTCAGACAACGGCTGGTGGTCCGGCCTTCAATAACCACTATCCTCCCATACATACACACACCTTTCAAAACCCATACCAGGTGCAGCAGACCCAGATGGGGCAACCTCCTACGAACAGTCCCGCTCATCCCATAACTCACCAGAAACCCAAGCCGGTCATCGACAGGCACGCCCGCCAGAGAATGCTCGACGAACAAGCAAAGAGTTTTTCTGAGGAGGATGACGCTGCATTCTATCCACATAATAACTAGGTTTCGCGGAGAATGGAGTACAAATGAGATTACACGCCTTGACGATATGTCTTTATCACGGAAATGAATTCATGAAAATGGGAGGCTAACGGCGGTTTAAGGCAGGAGTGCTTCGAGTAAATGCTCAGAGGTTAGCTTGCATTGCGTTTATGCGAATCGGCTTGATACCGGTTGCGGCCAGAAAGAGGATCAGGAGTTAAAGGAGACCACGTCAGGCCTATTGACCATGACATGCCTCTTCAATTATCATCTGTAGGGCCTAATAAAATCATTATCCCAAGTTATACACTGCGTTAATTCTTTACACTTTAATAAAGCAGCTTGAGATGCGCACCGTGCTATAGTTAATTCTTTGGTAATCTCGCAAGGTTCATTGCAGACAAAGAAAAGAGTTCCCAATTTTATATTGGCTTCTAATATCGAATATAGACATGTTTAATATTCTATTGTTCGTATATTGTTCGTAGACACTCTTTGTAACGGGGTTTTAGGTGAATAGTACTGACCCTACGTGTCAACTAAAAAGAATCCCATACTCGCCCCTTTTCTCGGCCTTCTTATTAACCCCTTGTAAAACAAGACTTCATAGTTCCACAAGGGAATTTAACCTAGGGTATTGGTATTAATATTATTTCTATGCTAAATTGATTTTCTATCTAGACGTTAAACTCAGGATCTTCACGTTAAGAAATTGCCACGTTTTTGGTTATTCATGATGTAAGAATGTCATTTATTATGTTGGGGCGTGAGAGCCTGAGCATAGTAGATAGGTACCTAGGTAGGTAATCATATCACTTTTGAACACGATCTTTCAGTTATTCCTAACTAAACCCTTCAGCAACTTTTATTACGAAATCTCCCATTTCTCCTATAGAGATAAATATATATACATTAATAGGTACCTACGCAAGGGTAATGTGTTTCCATAGCCAGAACGTACGCAGCTTTGGTCGTTGATAATGAGCCATCTATGACTACCTACCTATCTAACATTATCTTCGAAGTACCTACAATAAGCTAATCCAAGCTAAGCGGCCATTTGATCCTTTGAAAGGTACAGGTACTACCCAACCGACATTATGGAGATAAAGCTGAGTACCTAGGCTATTGATGCTATCGTCCTGTTCATGTTGGTTTCTCCTTTGAAGCCTCCAGCTACAAAGTCCTACACTGACTCATTACAAATAAACCTACAACATAGCCTCGCTGGAGGCTGAAATGCTTGTTGGTAAAAGGCTGAATAATGTTTTTCGTTTACCCTAGGTGCTCTAACATTGGCTTTTAAAACGAGGGTTACCTCGCAACTAAGATCGATGGACAATGCTTATCAAAGGATTCTTTCTGGGCTCACCGGTGTTTTTCTGGATTGGTCTAATTTCGAGGTGCTTGTCCTTGATGTACCTACTGGTTACCAACAGCCTTCCGGAACAAAGCCTGCTTGCAACAGCTAAGCCCAGCCGACAAGGGAAATGCCAGATCGAGCTATTCGGTACCATTATCAGTTATCAGTGCCTTAGGTAGATAGGTAGATGGAGCCCAGGTATATCGCTACGAGGAGATCCCTGGAGCTACTCGGCTGATGCCGTCAGAAGGCTATTTGCAATTTCCTTAGCAGCCCCAGAATTACCGCCGAGTTTGAGATAATCTGCTAAACTTGGGACCTGCGCCCCTCCCCCCAACAATAGAACAGGAGCGTACCGTAGGCTAATAGTGCCTGGGAATCTCATCTGGCGTTCTCCGCTCCTCTGCGTTGACTCGCATCGCGCAATGCTGGCTGCCCACATCGGGAATACTTGAGACGCCCAGGGGGCTATCTAGAATCGTGATGAGAAATTAGATAAGTCGACAGACGGCACAGCGACGCTCTCGAGTGGAACCCGTTACCCCAAGGTAGCAGATTAGCCCACGGTGTTACATGGAAATTTAACATATGACGCCTTTTAGAGTATTGTGCCGCCCTCATGCCGCTAGCTACATATAGCTTTGATGTCTGGGGAAGGGTCATCATCACGTTGTCCCCATGCTCATCCCCCTATTAACCTCGTGGGCTCAGCTTGTACCACATTGTATCAAACGCTTCTTTCCGTACGAGCTCGGAGGAACTGCTAGGCTTTAAATTTGTATTATACCTAGGCAGCCAAGAAGATCTAGACTAATACTTAGTATTGATTCCTTCTTACAGCATCAGCCTTAGCCGTAAGAAAAGTCTTAAAGCTCCATACGTGAATGGGAATCCTGATGATACCCAATTTCCCTTCGAGAGAAGCATTGCTGGCCATCAGGTAAATCACTTGCGTATTAGGCAACTTCGACGCACCATAAAGCCCTGTTCATGAGAAACATTGGTAGCCTGATAGGATGAGTAACACGACTAAGACAACGAGAACCATCCAGCCCAATAACATGCCGCTTATCTCTTAGCTCAAGCATGTACTACAACAGTTTGGGCATGACTGTACTTTTGAAATCTACATGATATCAATACTGTGAAACAGGTACTGGTGATGATAGGCTAACCAACGTTGAGGTGCTTCTATCTGAACCCCTGAGCAATATGTACAATACATAGTATACGACTCCCGCCTTCTACCCGCAACTAGGTAGTCACTACCAGGGGCGAGGATTCTCATCCTTTGACAGCCATAGTGCGTGGCAATGGCCCCGCTTGACGTGCGCAACATACGCGATAGCCACGATAAAACCACCTGCGCGCCATGCAGCTGTACCTAACTCTGAGCACAACTGGGGATTTATTAGGGTTTCAAGGATTTCTTAAGATAGATTCAGTACCTTCTCTTCGTCGCAGCTCGGATTAAAGGCCCGGCGTGATGCGTCCGAGTAAAGGAAAGGCTTTGCGAGTTTTCTCTGTTCACATACATATGACTTACTATACAGGTAATCTGAAGGAAAGAGGACAGCTGAATAGTTCCAAGTTCAACGAACAAGGCGATGGTAGATCCCGCTAGAATTATCCTACTCCTCCTCTTCCTTCAATACGGCGTGTTTACATCCTGGTACGGCCAAATCAAACATATCCTCGTTCAGAACCCCCTACCTTCTCCCCCATGTTGCTCTACAGGCGTTTCTATGCAATGCGTACGCTCCAGGCCTATATGCGTATGTATGTGTAACAATAACTCTAAAGATCTGAACCGAATAGTAGATCATACTACTACTACTACATTGTACAACTTACATACTGGCAGTGCAGAGAAGAGCAGCTAGACTAAGCTCAACTCGGCTCGGTACGGGTTCGTGCTTCGATAAAAACGGGCAGATATTGGTCACTACCAACGCTACCCGGGGTTTCTAGCCGGATTTAAGACAACAACAATATAGTTTGTATTGCATATACATTATCTGCGTGGTTGTCCGTGCTTTAGACTTTTTTTTATTCTTTATTTCTTTTCCTCGTAAGCTAACGAAAAAGAGAAAAAAGAGTTGCATACTCCTCTCTAAACGCATTCGGCATTCGGTCTAGGTAGGCTCATGTCCCTGCCCACAAATTCCTTCTATCGTACCCGGGTTACTTTGCTAAGGGTGTAAAGCAACACGTTTTTGGTGCGGTGTGCGATGGGAAAGAAAGAGAAAAAAGCTGTAGCTCGAAAGACTAGGAGGGTTTATGGATCAGGGATGACGATCCTTTTGCCCGCCCACGCGCCTACGGCGCAGTTGGCATAAGCGTTGTTTCCAGACGAGCGCTCTGCCGTTGTTCGCATAGCTGCATGGACTTTTGTGCTACACTATATTGGAGCATATGGGCTGGCCGAGTTCAGCTCGCGGAATCCTTTTTTTTTTTTTTTTTTTTTTTTGTTCCGTTACGGCGCCCTCGTCATCAAAGTTCGTCCGTTCTTTTATTAGTTATGCGTTCTTAGGTACGATGATGCAGAAGTCACTCAACTAGCTAATCCCGCTTGGTTACTTTACTTGTACTAAGAAGGAACAGGGTCTATTGCTAATCAAGACGTATAGAATCGTACGAAAAGGGAAGCGTTTACTACTATGTACTAGTTAGTTATACAAAAGCCCATCGACTCCCAAACGTGGTATCATTCTTCGTTCCTTAGGTCATTGCCGATGCCCACCTACCTACCCACCTTATGCTATGTGTACTATGTGTACTATGTGTATTATGTATACTAAATCATGTATTGTTCGATCCTCTGGCTGATCAGAATATTTTGGGGTAATCGTCTAACCGGTTAGTCGTGAACGGGCATTCCGGTTCTACAAGAGTTGACTGGGAAATGCCGCTTTCGAACTTGAACAAATGAGGCGGTGTAGATATTAATCCTGGACAAGCCGGCCACTTTTCGTTTGCATCGCGTAACGCAACCAACCGCTTGGGTCCTGTACGCACGTAGATATTTGGAATCCTAGACTCGCCACGCATTTTTTTCGAATCCTCCATCGCACAATAGATGATCGAGGCATCCGCATTTGCACGACGATGATTGCTTCTAGAAACACGGGAGGATGAAGTAGCCGTGGCGCAGTAGCTCGTTAAGGGAACGGACTAGAAGGCAAAGAAGCAAGCAAGCAAGCAAGCAAAGCACGTATCAGCCGCATCCAGCACGTACGTATTGTATGTAGATACATCCATGCATATGCACACATAAAACGAACGGCCGAACTGCAAGAAAGCAGCGCTCTGACGATCCGTCGCCGGGATCTAGTAGGTTTCACATCCCGCGTCCTTTGCAAGTACCTACCCGATTCCTCACCAGTACCAACACCTTATTCCCTCGTTCACGATACGGCAGTGATTAGCATGTTTACCTAAGTAGGTTCATTACACATTAGTACATAGGAATATCTAATATCTAGATCGGGAAAAGAAGTCGAACCAGGTGTGCATAGGAAGAGGTTCCGGAACTCCGTCCGAGTCGCAAATAGACGGAGAACGTGCGTCGCCGATGTATTTCCAATACCTACCTGTGAATTTAGATCAGTACTCGGGTACACAGAGAGTACGTGCGGTTTACTTTTTTACACACGCAGCAAAGGATCGAAAAGCCACGTTATTTTCCCGTCTTCCGCATGCTGGTATTCTAACTGAAACCGTCGTCGTGAACTGATTTGGTTTTTGCCTGCCGCTGTTATTTTGCGATATTATCCTCGTATCGTAAAACGTCGTCGTAGAAGTCGTCGGAGTAATATCTCTAATAAGTGAAGTCTTAGGCCCGTAGAGGTAAAAAGCTAATAAAGCCGCCGACTCGTCTAGATTAGTACTAGCCCGGTCTCTCGTCTCCAGTTTGGGGGCGGCTATTTTCCTGGCTGCTACGTTCCCGCGTGTCTTTGTGTAATATGAGAATACTATGGTAATGTACTGTTAGCCGCCCCCAAGGTGGAACCAACGTCTGTTATCTGGTAAGGCTGAGACTCTGTGTAAGTCCTATTATTCCATCCGCCTCGTAAGGCAAACGGATGGAGTACGAAGTAGTCATGCTTGACATTTTGATAAATCGAGTACGCAGGGTTCCCCGTTTGCTGACTTCCGACTAACTTGAGCTGCGGAAAGACAGGGGTATCGTTCGACCAACCGAGTTCAACCTACACTACACTAGTAACACTCTCACAAGAGAGATTCAATTTAATAAATTCGTGTTACACGGGGAAAATAATATAATATTATATTGGCAGTTTAAGTGAGTATAGTATAGGTAATCTATAGAAAATTAGCACGAAACATCGAAACATGTTTATGTCGAGTTGCCGATAGGTTTCGAGACTACTTAGGTCTCGACGCCCCAAACTCCACCAAGTTACAAAATACGATAACTAGATGGAATCCACCGTGTACTAGTAAGGTACAAGTACAACACGCAAGCTGGCGCAGCACCTAACTAGGTACCTAGAGATAGGGCAATACTTGAGAGAAGTTCCCACACGCTTAGAGTCGTCTCATCTAATAGCATACGAACAACTCACCTAGCATCTGTCATATCTGTAAAAACCGAACCTGCCTGAACACGGGCCGTTGTTATTCGAATACGGCAAGGAACTTCTGCTAGCGTCGTACCGCAGGCGGCAGATTCACCGTCAGACATAACAAGCTAGCGGATCCTCCAGCTTATGCCTAGAAGTTTCACAGTTAGATCGCCGTCGTGCAAAGACGAAACTTGCAGGTTCCTGTCTCCGCCGTTCCCACTGCCCGTCAGCCTTACAAAGCATCCTTAACTCCTAACTGGCTGGCTTGTCGAGCTAGGGCAGGGTTGCTAACTCTTCGGGGCAGGCGAGGCGAGGTTTGTTATAATAGACGATAATGCGTACGTCTACATCACCTAATGCTTGCGCCCTAAAAATAGCCCGCGCCGTAGGGCAGAGGAAACACGGTGGGGGTAGCTAGGATCTGCCGATAGCGGTAACGAGAACGGGTGTCGGAGCCGCCTCGAATCATTGGGAGACACGAACTAACGCACACGTAGAATCGCTATAGGTACCTTCGTCGTCGCAGACGGTGAGAACCGAGCAAAAGGCCAGACGGAGCATGCCTAGAGGACTCGGCGGGATTCGCATATCCTCGTTGGGCACTCATCTAGCGTCCCCAGCGAGGCTTCCTGACGGTCTTCTCGCCCCGTCCGCAGGAATGCCATGTGTTGTTCATTTTTTTCACGACACTCTTGGCGCCATGAAACGGCACTCGTTCCCCGCCGGCAGTAGAAGCTCGTCCCTGGCATGAAACTTCGTGATAGGCAGACGCCTCTAGACAAAAAGCAAGAGAGTCTACGGCGTGGTGTCGACCTAGCCACCAGCTACGCCGTATCAAACGCATCGCTTATATCACCCTTTCATGGGGTTTAAGGCGCGGGTCGAAGACATGAGACCGGCGATGTACAAGGAATACGATAGATCGAATCCCGATGCAAAAACCGAGACTCTCTGTAAGAATCGTAGCATAGAGGCACAGCACGAGTTGTTGGCACCTCTGGGTCCTTTTTGGGGATTAGCTAATCTCGTTGGCTTTGGTTTATAAACGTCGTCTTCACTTATTAATCATTTCTCCAGTTGCTAAGGGTCATAATAAGACCGAGGTGATGTAAGCATAAGCCGAACATGGGCTATGACAGTATAGGCTATATGTGTTTCCGGTTATCTTTTCGAGGGCCGGGCCAAACCAACTCAATCGGTCCCGGGCCGGCGTCTAAGTAAGTTATGGTTGTTCGGCCTTACTCCGTCGCCGGAGACTTAGGAGGGAGGTGTAAGCGGTGGCCGCCACGACTTGCCGCCACGACTTACCGCCCCCGGATAGGACTTTCTCGCCGGTAGTATTGTGTTACCGGACCATGCAGCCTTTCTGCATCTATCATATGATTTATACGCACCTGGGACGATCACGTTGAAAATTTCTGCACCGTCGTGGAACACGATAGGTAGCCTACTCGAGCCTACTCGAGCCTACTAAGGCTTAGGTAATTTTCGAAATAAAAGTAAAAGGCTACATCCTGCAGTCAGCAAAGCGTGCATGCATACATATATGATCACAAGACATTAACAACGCACTCTCAGGCTCTCAGCCGAACGATCGACGGCGGGTCGAGGCCCGTAGTCAGCTTCACTCTTGCGCGCCGCCGTGGTGTAGCGTCGTACAATCGTTCCAATAGCATGGAGCTGTGGAGGTCCTACATACTATGTACATACCTGGTTAGACGTTGTGACAGTCGTGGCAAGCTGTAGGTAACTACTATGATAGGCCCGGCGACACGAGGAGGTGACCTTTGCGAGTGGAACCCGGACGGATAGATCCCAGGGCAACGGGATGGGCCATACTATTTTCTTATTACTACGTATTTTCCTTTGCTTGTTTATGGGATTTACGGACCACGATACTCTTTGCTGACTTTGGGATTCGCGTATTGTACGCCAGCAATTACACTAAAGTGTAGGCTAGTATGTAGTGTATATGTTCTACGGCACCCCAATATTGAGCATGTAAATCAAACTTGCAAATCGAGGTCCTATTGGAGCATCCCTTGCTTTCATATCCACTTCCAGAACCATACCGCGGGGCCAATATTCTAATGTGCCACTGGGCTCTCGAGATTACGTAGACGTGTGAAAAATACAATGCCCCCACAGCGATTCATGAGGAGTTACTGGAGCGAACATGTACGAATCAGGCTGAGCGAACCGTATGTATGTACATAACGTAAGTCTATGCGCTCTGTACATAGTTACGCGGAAATAGATCGTAAACCGGAACTGAGCATCGATACCGCCAGCGGACGATTCACTATATCGGGGCTAGTCGAGTGGATTTCCCTGGCCAGAGCGTCCAGAGCGTTCGCCCTGGTTCACGACCTGGACCCTTGGAGCAAAGAATCTCTTCTCTGCCTGCCGCGGTGGAAAACCACAGACCGCGCAGACCGCGCAGACCGCAAACCATCGTCGCATCGCGAAGCAATCGAAATCCCCACGGGTCCTCGACGCGCGCGATGAAACTCCTATCTCCTAAAAGTGTGGACTAGAGATAGTTACGCACTCCACTCGTATTAGCGAATAAAGACTTCGAGATCCGGATGGAGCTCGCACTTTTAGGAGATAATGCGAGCGCCCCCCGGTTATTGCTTCGGGTATTCCATTATGTATTTATGTAGGTGTAGTAGTTATATGGTATGTTAGGAAGCAGACTACTATGTATGTACGTGTGCCAGTACCGTACGATATGCAGGAGCGTATACATACCTAGGTAGGTATCTACATATATAGGAGGTACATGGAAGAACTCCTCTTTTTGCTTCGGTGGGACGGCTGGACAATCGTTTGCTAGCTAGTCAGCTACTAGTACAATAGGGAAAGTAGTGTAAATGCAGCAGACGAAGCGGAGCACGGTAGTGAATGACATATGCACCTAGTTTGTTTACGGAAGACTTCTTCCAACATGGTGACGCCTTGCATACGACGATCCATAATGAGCTAGGCAAGCCGGGCGCCCGTAGTATAAGGCCTAGCGTCGAAGCGACAGATCTTGCAGCTGAACAACGCAGTCAGCAAAACCGTTCGCACTCATCCCTTGGTTACTACGAGTAAATAGCCGCTTCCCTTACCCACAGCACCCGAGGTGGTAAAGTGGCAGATTGGAGAGATTGGAAAGTCCGGGATGAAGTGTGCGCGTGTTGTTAACTTGTTATAAGCAATCGGTCTCTTGGATAGGCTGACCGGCTGACTGGCTGACCATCACGGCTTCACTTGGAAGAGTAGGGCCGGTACTGTATGCAGGGAGATAACATGGAAGCTCATGCGAGTGGAGATAGATGATGGAACTGGACGGGATCAGGATTAGGATCTATCCACGCAACGTTTCTAGTTTCCATGGTTGTCATATACCGACGCCTTGGTCAGCCTTACGAGAGGGAGAAGGTTTTCTTGTAATCTAGGATTCGCTAGCAAGATATCTTCCGGCGAAAAGTAAAAAATAAAAAAAGGGAAAGGAAAAGGCATGGATAATCCCAAACCCGTTTTCCATTTTCCCGGCTGGAGTAGCAGCAAAGTTGATCAAGCCTAGCAAATTCACGTTGGGACCGAGTTCTCGGAATCGGAAAACAGACCGGCCTGGATACTATGGAGATATTGGTTAGAAACAATTCAAAACCCTCAATTTTCCAGCTAAAGTGGATTAAATGTTGAGCTGTAAAATTTCGTCCCAAAATCTCCCTACGAGAAATAATTCGATGATTGGCCACGTGCGAGATGTTTGGCCCCGTTAAGTTAACCCAAGCAGGGCCAGAGCAAGTCTCTCTCTCTCGAGGGGATCTGCATTCGCACGCGGAATCCAGAAAATTAATTAAGGGACAGTAAGCCGGCAAGTTTGAGTATGTCATTGTGCATCTATAGTCGCTTTATTGGCGACGGCAGAGATATGTAGGTAGTCTGTAGGTAGTCTTCGGTTGTATACACTAGAAAATTAACTACTTGGGTATATCGAGATTCGAGAACCCTCCTCGCTGGGAAAACAAAACCAGAGAGGTACGTATCTTTATAGAGTGACCTCAGTTGATCAATATTCTGGAAAATCGGCCCAAGTTTTCTCCCGAGCTTCCTGGTTAGGAAGGTTAGGAGAGAAGTGGCCCGCGGGAACGGAAGACTCGGTAGCCTATGTCGCACAAGGGACCAAGAGTTAGGTATGTGTGTTAGGTATGTGTGTTATGTACCTATATGTAAGGTGCGTTGTCATCGCATAAACACATCTTGGAGGGGAAACAGTTGGTTTGTTTGTTTGTTTTTTTTCTCTCTTCCAAGACACCAAGACAAGACTGAGTCCGCGGGGCGGTTAGCTAAAGAAGCGCCCATATCACGATAGGTGAAGTTTCTGCAAACTGCTAAGCGACGGTCAAAACTCACTCTGAAACGTTTCGATATTAAAAGAACCATTACATTCATCCTCCCGTGGCGTTGATAATGTGATGGCTTGGGTCTTGTCCGTTGGCATATGTTCGTTCTTGGTGCTACTCTAAACGTACACATACCATGTCACCGGCAGTGCGTGATAGGAGCAGAGAAGCCCGGGATAGAGATGAGAAAGAAAGAGAAGAAAAAAAAAAAAAGAAAAAAAAAAGAGCGTGCCGCTGAAGAAGTGGTATCAGATTTCCGAAAGTGTAAGCTATGGTGAGGATGTGTGATGCTAAAAAGTGATGTGCCCTCCAATTAGTCCAAATGATATGGTAACAACGCGCGACGACCCCAGGGGACTGTTCGATAAGGTTTCTTTGCATATGAAAAGGGGTCTAACGAGTACATATTGGACATATTGGACATATTAGACGCACAACAACGTGCCATCCGCAGCTGGAAACAATTTACTCCGGCTGATCAATTATAGTAGCCGGCGAATGGGCCGTCACTGCGGGACGCGTGGGCGATGCTACTGGACATCCAAAACTTATCCATTTACGTCCGGAGGTTCGATAGAAGGGCACCGGGCGCCGGGATTCCTAGGCAAGCCAGCTGGCTTTCACTTTACTTATTTCGATACTCGTCACCACCTATCGAAGCCCGTAAGGTGACGAGAAGAAAAAAAAAAAAAAAAAGTGATAAAACAGGTGGCTGTCGGTGGGGTCACTTATACGGTCTTGACACGACTCTCTCGTTCAGCCATCGACGTCAATACCGTTGATAGCGGCTGAGCCTTTCCTACACCGTCTTCGTCAGGCTCCTTTGAAGCAGCTGAGAACTGATACGTCTCAAAGAGGCGTCCAATTCTGATAAATATGATAACGTTTGATTTGCAACCTTGATCGGGTTTTCGATATACAAGATGTGATTTATTTCTTCTCATCTCTACCAATGATGATTGAGCCGGGGTGGAAGCGAACGAAAACAGGTGCCATTCGGTCTACAGGTCTCTGCGAATCTCCGCGGGCGAGATATCGCACGCACGCGTAGGCTTGCTGCAAGGGGCCATTACGATGCATACTAGAACAAAAGGAAAATGTAAAATTTATTTTTATTTTTTATTTTTTATTTTTTATTTTTTAGTTTTTTATTTATTTGCTTCTTGGTGTCACATATATGGGCCGCCTTATGCATGAGCAAGCAGACTACCTACCTAAACAACCTACTAGTTCCGATACCATCTGTCTCTTATTAACATTGCTTCGACAAGACAAATACCCGCAAAGCCTAGGGAGGGGTGCGAGGAATTGGAACAGGCAAAAAAAAAAAAAACAAAAAAAAAAACGCCTACGGCTTAAAAGGGCTGACGTCCCTGTTTACCGGAAAGAGGAAATGGCACGATGTAGTAAGTACTGGATACTGGAGAAGGTTGGCAGCGTCAGTAATGACAAATGAGACTCGTATGTTATCCCGCTGCATCGAAGACCTGTCGGTACTTGAACCGAGATCCAATGGATCACTAGGTTGTTGTCGTCGCTGTTGCTGTCCATCTAGAAGAAGAAAAGATATGACAACCGCTCTGCTACTTAGACCTAGGGGACAACGAGTAACGAGTAAAACGAAAATGTCTGGACGAAAAAGTGCATGGCATATGCAGCAAGCGACGAATATCGTTGGTCTTCGTCTGGACACAGCCACACAGGCCTGCATATCACGCGGTAGGGAACTCGGCAATAAAATAGACCGGGACGTGCATATGGGTCAGCAGCAATAGGAACGAAGAGTTATGTTGAGGTGAGAAGAGGGGTTTTACACCAACTACATGGAATAAGAGAAGAGACAGGAAGAAAAGATACAGCCCCTCTTTATCAACAACAACAACAACAACAACAACAACGCAACTTTTCCGTAAACGACCGGTTTGCAGGAAACTAGTAATGAGGCCGCAGCCTTGTCGCCTCGTTTTATGGGTTTATGGGTAAGGTACTCCAGCTGAGCTGAGCAGCTCTCCCACGTAGTAACGTATTTCATGCGTACGTTCGCTATCGTTTGCGCGTGTTTGTCGTTCGGCCCCCAAAAAGATACCTGGCGTAGCCCGACAGCCCGACAGCCCGAGTCCGGAGGCGGGACGAGATTTCAAGCTCAATATGGATGCAGCCTTGTAAGGTTACTTGCATGTCTTCGGGGCTGCATGACATGCACGCCAAGCTTAAATACACACTTCACTTACATGCCTAACCTTAGGTAGGTATCTACATACATCCCATGGATTATCTACACGCATATCCACGCATATCCACGCATACATACATGTATGCAGTCGTACGGGCCATGTACAAAATACGTACGTACCTCTTAACCCGACCTACCATACCCGGAATACCTGAAATGCCTGAAATACCTAGGTTAGATGCTATACCTACCTGCCTCTCGGACGCATTACATATGCAAGTGTGCCATTTCAGTTAGAGTCTATTACGTCTATTACGCATCTATCTAACTCGGTACGATATGTTGCATACACTACCTACCTGGGTACCTACCTATGTCAGGAGGAGGTATCTATAGGAGGTAGGTATGAGGTACGTATGTAGGTATGTATGTGTGTATGAGAAAGAATAATAAAAAAATTTAAATAAAAATTTAAAAAGGAGAGGGGTTGGGCAGGGGAAATTGTACCCGAGCGAGAGAAACCATTCCGTACACCTCGAGCTGCCGAGCTACTACGGTATATGCACCCATACGCAGTTACGTCAAATATTTGTTTTATCCTTGGTCGTCCGAGGGTGTCGCCGTAGCACAGACGAATATCGCGCCATTGAATCGAATTGAATTCAGAAAGCCGAATCGTAGCTAGCTTGATTTGGTGATGGTTTCCTCAGCTGAAAAAAAAAAAAAAAAAAAAAAAAAACTTAAAAATTTTTAGAATTTCTTATTAGTGTCGTGCTAACCACTGATAATTCTTCTGCTACGATATTCTAAAAGTCAGCTAGGGCTGCTAGGCGTTGGAGGAGCCTAGGAGGGCTGGCTACGCAACGCGTGGGTGAATGTCAATGCTAAGTTATTAGTTGAACGATTTGGCGCTTCCGGACATGTCAAACCCTAAAGTCTAGGCGGTTCCTAGGCAGTTCCCAGGCAGTCCCCGGGCCAGTCTAGACTTAGATTGCTCACCGTGGCGTATTAGTGGGTTTCGTGTGTCTAGCCTTAAAGATATTCGAGTCGATTCTTACTGAAGGGCACGATCCACTTCTCGTCGACTTGACCGAATTTCTCGGTTTGGCCCCGTACCTGGCGGACAAAATTCCGCGGGAGTAATTTATCTTTAACTACCTATGCTAAACTAGTAATACTAACTATCCAGTCCCCGTCAACTATGCAAGAGCGGACTCAATATCCGCAACTGTGATGAGTACCCAGATCCATAGTAGTCGGTCTAGTTAATTACCACGTACGTGTATACCACGGACCTACCTACACTACATAGTATATATATATATAGGTAGGTAGGTAGGTATATATTAAATCTTGTAATATATGTAGGCATGGCACTGGTCATACTCCTGGGTTGTATAGTACTTGCTACATATATCTTCAAAATCTTGAGACACGCGACATGACTATTTCTTGACCGAACAGAAGTTACAGAACTGACGTAAATCAGGGGTAAGATCTTGTTATAGTTATAGGAAAGTAACGTTGCTTAAGTGGATTGGAACTTTTTAAGATTATGCTGAGGTTTGACTCAGCACGGTTTCTTGTTAGTTTGAAGCTTTGGCGACGAGTAAGAAATCTCACCACGTCGACGACCAACAGCACGTGAGTCTATCATATTCCGTGCATGCGCGGACGTAACGTGCTTAATTCCCATCTTCGTTATGCTGCGTACCTACGTAGGCCTACGTAGGTACTTTACGCATGCGAGCATAATTACCAAGTATAAAACCATCGGATTAGAGCATTACCGATATTATGGTTCGGATTTTTAGCTGTCAGTCAGATATGTGCATGTGGCTATGTATGATGTATTAACTCCCGTTCGCGGGATCCGGCCACGCGGAGAGCATGGACCGGCGGCATGGTTTAGGCCGGAGGTATCCCCCTTAAGGTGTAGACTGCCGTGCTAGTCTCGCTGCTCCTCCTATTCCAGGCCTCTAGGCTCTAACCCTAGCTCTAGAAGATGTCATGAAATTTTAACTAAATAAGTATGGTCTAAATAATCTGGGGGGAAAAAACCCTCCGGAAGACCGCAGATTATAGCACGCTCGTCTGGATACGCTTTACTACATAGGTAGGTAAATAATAGGAGAGGTATTAATATTAAAGGTCCGATCTAAGACTACCCAAGAGGTATCCGCTTCTTATTAATCATTGAAAATATGATGCTGTTTAGGTAGGGGTTTTCTCGGTTGGAATAGCGCAAGGGGCGGAAGCTACCGGGCGACCGGAGGACCCAAAACCCAGCCAACCGTGCTCGGCCAGTCTCCTAGATCTTGCATTACCAAAGTGGCAACGAGATCTTCGGCATTTTGACGTCTTAGCGCCTTAATTGCAGCCATTCGGCCCTACGTAAGAGCGCTCACGAATCATGTTTCAGTCTCGAACGACAAGTGCCGTTCGGGGCGAATGAAAGTCGCTGCACTGTGACAGTGTGCCTGCGTCCGTCGTGCGCGGCTCGCCTGTCGTCTGCCGACGTGGCACGCGCAACCTTGCAGAGTTTAGATCCTTATTATCATGCGCCTCATTACCATGTCCGAGTCCAAAGTGTAACTTTATGGCATGGAGCCATCTTGTCAAACCAGGTTGAGAATTCGAGAGAGACACCAAGCACGTAAGAACTGTAGTCCCGCCGTGAAACCGTCTAATCTCCCCGAATCGAGTATGTCGTTGTTGCTTGTATGTTACTACGTACGTGCGTACACATACCAAAGCTCTAGAACCTCGGCGAACAATAGATGGGATTGGATAGAGCGGGACTGGTTTGTTTGGGCACCCCCACATAATAAATGTTCTATTCAGATGAAGCATGACATGGTATCCTGTTCTTATGGTTTGGGTCTGTCCTTGGTGGGCTTTCCCCGCGGTACCATCATTCACGTTGAAGCAAGCAAGTTCCCGATCCCCTTTTTTTCGGTTGGATACCTCTGTGGAAGAGGACGCCGAAGGCGACGGAGGGAGTTGGACCAAAAAAATGGACCGGGGGGGCATGCCGATTCCCATTAATCGATTTTCGTTGCCCTACCATAAGGGTAACACAGTTTCAACAACATATAGAGCCTTGTAGGGTACAGACGCTTTATCAAGTAACCAGGCGAGACGCCACGTTGCGCAGCAGATCATCCGAGATCCATTCCCTAGGCGATTTCGTGGCACATTCTCATATTCTTTCTCATATGTATTATCAAGACCCGGTCGTGAGGTGTTGACGAGCCCTGAAAGCAGGTGTAGGCTAACCCTTTATTAGTGCGATTGTTGTAGAGCCAGAGAGCGCATTAAGTGGGCACCTAGGCGAGGCCAATTTTCAAGTAGTAGGAAGGAATAGAAGTAATAGGAGTTGAACAGAGCTGAAAGGGCGCCGGCTTAGAATAGGTCTTACCTATTTGTAGACTGTCTTTTAGTTAGAAGGTAAGCTTTAGGTTTGTATAGCATGATTCCATAGGACGAAGTTGAGATCAATATACCAATACTATGTAATACCAATGCCGAATATGTTACGCACAACTACTCTCGAGGGATTCGTGATTCAGCGCCACTCGCACTATGCTAGCCACTCTAATAGTTGCCGTGTCGCACAGGGCATCACTAGATGACCATTAGATGACCATTAGATAGCCGAGTATCTCCCTAAAGAATCGGATCTAGCCACGATGGGGCGCTATCTTGCGTGCAAAAGGAGCCAGGTTTCTAGCGATCTAGAAAGGTCGCAAAACTGAGACAACGAGATGGCTCGAGTTTCAATTCACGGTATGTCCGGAAACTAGTCCGAGGCGGCTCTTGAGAGACGTTCAAAGAGGGGGATCGTGAACGCGGGATCGTGAACGCAGGATCAAGCTCGGACCTCAGATCAAGAAAAGATTACCTACTTGGGTAATTACCTAACCTAGGTAGCTTTCCCTATTTTTAGTTATTTGCATTCGATCCAATTCTTTTGACGTATGTAAGATATCTTGGTACGCAGCTCGTTAGAGAATTAAACGCCGGCATGCATTCATTCCACGTCGTGAGTCTAAATTAGACGTAAAGTCAAAAAGGTATGAGGGAAAATACGAGCATGCGTTTATGAAATTGGCTGACGGGATTAACGGGACGCGGCGGCGGCGGCGGCGGCGGCGTAACATTTGCGAAGGGATATAATGCATGATGTGCTTGAAGCATAGCGCGCTGAAGATTCTAGGAGTGGAGGGCAATGCGAAACTATTGCGCCCTCTAGAATAAACGAACCAGTTAGAAGTATCCTCGTTGAGATAATAACCTTGGCAATCGTCGATATCTGGGCTGGAGGCGCTTAATACACCAGCTTGGGACATCGAGTCATTGGGGCAATTTTGCAATTTATTAATCATGAGATAGCAGAATATTGTCTCTGAGGGTTGAGGACAACCTATTCTTAGATACTCCTACAATATCTCATACGCCCATGTGTACTTGCAGAAATGCTGTGTGCATCGAGAGCCAGTAGAGAGAATATGACGGGCTGAGCTGGCAATGAAATATGTAGGTAGGTAGGTAGGTAGGTAGGTAGGTATATGAGCGGTGAAAAGGTGAATTGTGTTACCTTGTTAGATTCCTTGGTGTCCAACGTACTCTCACGATATTCTCTCAAGTACGAATATCAACTGGAATACCCAAGGGAATAAAGGTAGGCATTGAATAGATTAACTGCTGCTCCTGAACTTACTACATATGCCATGTATCGTTCTGTGTGATGATAATGGTCGATTTGCGACTCGCGCAGTAGCGAGGGGCAAGGAGGGGGGGCTTCTAAACTTAACCATTTCCGTCGAAGCAAGAGTCTGCGAAGCCAATCATGACACCCGAAAAACTCTCTAGCTTGTCTCAGTTCTTAATGATCCAAGAGGGCTCGTAGGGCTGAAAAAAGGGGACTTTCGCAAGCTGGGAAATCTACATGTGGTACTATGTACGTAGGCTTAATCATCCGGAGATTCTACTGGAGAACAAAAACCTGATATCATCCAAGTCAAAAACTTATTATATCGAAAAGCCACAATCCCGTATGCAATCCCATATCTTCCGGGTAACCAGATACCCGTAACCTAAGGCACCTATGACACGGGTTAACGGACGACTTATTCCCTAGTTTCCCTTACTACTCTACTGCGTCAAGTAAAAAAAAAAAAAAAAAAAAAAAGAACCCCTCTCTGCGCGCCTCCTGCACATGTCGTTGTTATCAACTCTGCAAGCAGCTCTGTGTGCTACACGTTTAGCTGGTGTACTTTGATTTGCCAACTCGTATTGCGTATGGTTGATGTACTTGGTGTTGGAGAAGAAAAAACGCCTCCTGTCAACACTGTTGGAACTGGACCATATTAAAGTCCGGCGGTCTAGAATAAATACTTGAACGGTACAAATCATGTTTGTATAGGTTGTGTGCGCATATAAACCATATCCATGTAGTGATAATAATCCACGTTCAATTTCGGGGTTTCTGTCCAAGAGTGGGAGGGCAAGAGTTGCTACGTACATTGCTTTCGTCTTGCTTTCGTCTTGCTTTCGTCTGCTCGTCTTCTTCTACATGCTCATCTACTACGCATGTTTATCCAAGTGTTCAAAAGTGGATTTCACGACCGTTACCGAGAAATTCCCTATTGTAGCGTGCGGTAATTTTACTAGTGTCTAGCACAAGACAGGTGTAATGGGTCTCGTCGTGATCGTATTATCTGTCGACTATGTAACCGTCTTATAATCTTACAGTATCCATTCCCGTACTGTACCAGACAAGTATCAGGCACTGAACGGATGCGCTTGTTGGTATCGGGACTAATTAGCATAATAATCAACTGTCATTAGCGATCGCAATATTGATATTAGCTGAATTGGGATTCGGTCTGTCGCGATTAATACGTCTACCCAGGTATATAAGGCTTTATAAGGCTGAAAGTCCCCATCTTAAGCTATCAGCATTCTGGTTGATGAGGCTCAATTTGGAGTTATGGCCGGCCGTTACTATTTGCCGGCAGCAGGTTTAACGTGGGACTATTCTGAATCCGTGCGAAATTACCATGATCGGACCGAAGACCGCCTCCTGACAAGTCTATATCCAATTTGATATAGTTCACGGAGGTCGGAAGAAACCGAGCGCGAGGCAAAAGAAGCATAGATGTAATTAAGGGAGTGAGGGTCGAGGAGGTACTGGAGTATATGCCTAGGTATGGTACATAAACGACATCGTTCGATGATCATCGCATTACTATGTTCGCCGTAGCGAAACAGCTGTGTAAGTTCTATGGAGCACATTAAACACCTAAGGTTAGTAAAACACCCAGCATCTATGTAGGTAGGTAGGTAGGTAGGTAGGTAGGTAGTGTAGGCTATTCTAGCATCTACCTCATAACATACCTAAGAAACCTGCCTAGGTACCTACTTAGGGTATGCATTGCATTGTCCGTATTGTACGTGCACACCTATCAAGACCTCTTAGGACCTATTACATGCGCAATAGTGTGGCAGCAGGACAAGATTATCGGCGGGGGGGAACTTCATTCTTGGACGCATCGTCAAAGGTGTGCAAGCAGCGTCATTTTTTCCCTCTTTCTTATTAAAATGGAGGTCGGCTACGTATAGTGCTGCAAGTGCTGCAAGGCGGGTGGCCATGCAGCGGGTACACCCACCTCTTTCGCCTCTGGTATTTTTGTGGTATTTTTGCTGAAGAAGAACTGTTGGTATATATTTACATCTATACGTCGGGCACGCTTTGAAATATACTACTATTAATTACCGAAGTCATCTATTAAAGGCCTGAATACCTCGTACCTCCTTAATCCCTAGAAGAATATGATATATTATGTACCTAGGTAGGTAAACATAGAAAAACATCATATCAAAAAGATAGATGTAAACAGGTACAATACGATGAAGTACACACTCGAACCAACGTACATATATCTACATGTATGCACCTACGCGTCTACGTACCTTAGGGTGCACTTACGCCTAGGTTACATATATTCTACTTCCTTAGTAACGTATACTCCAACTCTCGAGATCCAGCCGCCTTTCCCAGCGGGAAAGAGAAAAAAAAAATTAGGAAGGCAGGCTGTAGCCTGTAGGTAGTGCAGCCCTGTGCCGGGCTGGAAGTCGTATCAATCCCACCACCCACAGCATTATGGGTATACTACCATGTAGGTAATGTGTACAATGTACTTTGTACTCCTACACTGGGTACGATGAGAAAGGCGAACGAGGGATTGATGCATACACCCTAATACTTTTCATGCTCTCCACCCCTAGGGGTACGTACCTAGGTAGCTTTTTTTCTATTTCCCTTTGTTTTTCGATACACGCCCCTGACGTTCCCTGGTCCTTCAAGTGATCCACTCCTAGTACAACAAACAAGGTACCTTTTCGACCAGCCCTAGAGACAATTCCTTGGAGACCCACCTTAATGAACGACCCTGTAAGGCGCTAGAGGGCATCCCTGTACTTGAAGGGCTGAATACTGGAGACCCACCCCACGGACTAGGTAAGTACCTAAGTTGTAGGCAGGTAGACTCTGGTAAACCTGTAGGGCTTTTATGTTGTGGGTTACGGGCAGGTCCTTCTCGAAATCTAGTTTTAATATGCACCTAAGTCGCCCCTCTTCAACTTTCTGGGAACCCTTTCATATAGAGAGTGAAAGAGTGAAAGATAGAGAAGACAAGAAGAAAAGAAAGAAAGGTTGTTGGATGGATACTTGCGAGTATTAGGCCGAACTTTTCAACTTTTCTAAACGTCACTCACCTCGTCGTCATTAACCCGGTCCCTATTCGGTCTCAAAAAAACAACAACACTACGTCTCTTCTCACCCACACCCCTATGAGGTTCTTATAGTCGCCCGAACTCTACGTTATAGACACATCGTAGGGAGCACCAAAAAGAGGAAGGGGCCGAATTTTGAAATTGGAACCATTGGTCAACATTGGTCAAGCAGAGAAAAAAAAAAGAGCTTCTCCGAACGGAATCGATTTACTCGCCCAACCTTTATTAGTGTCCAGCTATATCCTCTCTTGTCGTCTATCCGGATTGTAGCTGAGCCGAGCTGAGCTGAGCCTCATGATAAGATCAAGAGCCTTTGCCTTGATTTGAAACCCCGACCATTATTCTCGAGGCTTAACTTTTGTATTTGCTTCAGTTTTCTATTTTTCCATTGGACCCCATCTCGGTGTATTACCATCGTGTTTATTATATCTACATGTTTACTACTGTCATGACGCTTTACGCTTTTCTACTATCTTAGAATACCCTCGCACGATCATCTGTTTTTTTTGGGTTCTTTTTTCGAAGTACGAGTCTCCGACAACACATACTTCGCAACCTTCCACATAGACGACATCGGCACTGCCGACACGAATATCGCCACCGCCATCCTTACGACATTCCGCCTCTTGATTCAAGACTGCGCCATTGTCGGCTCCGTACACCGTCTTTGCTAGATCCACAAGCCCATCAGATGCTCTAACCCATACTCGGGCCGCTACTTGTTCGACTCGGCGGAATAGCATCCAGATTCCACATACGTTCAGCTACTCACTGTTACTACCTACTAAGCTGTGGCAATTCTGTCATTGGCCTACGTCGAACAAAGTCAGCTTCGTTTGCTCGAGTCTCTGGAAGGGGAAACACAAGATGGATATTCCAAGATGCGCAGCAAGGGAGCCGGGAGGCTCTCCGCCGGCCATATACATACAGGGGTCGAACCAGTTCGATCATTATGGAAGTTCGGGCCGGTCTCATATGGAATCGAGATATCAGACGTCTTTAGCATCTTCCACTCCCATGCCGATATCTAATAGCCGCCGTCTTGCTGAAGACGATGCACCGCCGCCATTACCTCCCCCGAAATATCTGCCTGGGCTCGGACAGCCGGCCCCCACTCGACACGACCGTATCCCTTCGATTGATTCCAACGCAAGCTGGGACAGTACAAGACAAGACTTGGAGCAAGATCGGCCTCTATATGGTAGAGTCGACAACGATCGGGGGATAGGGCGACCTCACAGAGATGAAGGCTATCATAGTTTAAACTCCACGATCTCGTCGTTAGGGTAGGAAAAGCCTGTTAAACCTATGGCAATGCGCCATTCGTAACGAAATGCTAACTGCTAGGCCTTCCTTCAGATCTCAGGACTCCCTTCCCAAAAAGCTTTTCATGTCTCACGACCAGTACCAATTTAACAGGCCGAACAGCAACGATTATGATAGCTCGTTAATTAAGAAGCTCGATTCTAGGCGGACGTTTGACAACAGGACCCCGCCTCGAAGGTCTGCTTTGAGTGCATCCGTGTCGAATTTGGCTACACACGAGCAACGTCTCCACGCTCAATTAACACCACTTTCTCTCCCTATCCGGCCGAGCAATAAGTTGGTTATCGACTCGCCTGGCCGTTTTACGGACACTCCCCCCCAGTCTGCACTCTCCCCGCGTGGGCCTTCATTCTACGGGGCCTCGAGTAGTGAATATCGCTCGCCTATCGAACCTATGGATCTAGATCGATCGCCATTTGCGCGAACGAGAAGAAATAACAGTGGTTCATTACCTGACGATGCAACAATATCCACGCATAGCAGTTACGACAATGTAGATGATAATGACTTTCCGATGGAGGATAGGTCGCAAACCGAAGATTACATGTTGCGGTCAGAGCATCAGGCAATTGGGCAAAAGAGACGGGCATCCTCACCGCCTGGGGATGACGTTCCGATGCAGGGCATGTCCGGATTGTGCGACCCATTACGACGTCGCGAGGGCGCATCCAGAGCGTCGCCGACACCGCGTCTCGCCGGCATCCCTCCCGGTTCTATTTCCTCCGTCCCATCCACCACGCGAAGTGGATCTTTTGCTTCAAATGCCTCACTTACCACTAACCTGTCAAGTATCAATTCTTTTACAAGATCACCCGGCGGTTTGTCTAGTGGAGGACTTTCGCCTGTTGACGTCATCTCCAACTCGCCTTATAGTATCCCGAATTCTCTCGGTCACTCGCCACGCGCTTCACTAGCACGTATCCCCCATCAGCGTAACCTTAGTAGTGAAACCAGGCGCCTCGCATCGCCCCGTAAAGTGAGCGAGGTATCTAAAACTGGTATCTCGAAGATACCTGGTGGATTTTTCATGTGTGAATGCTGTCCCAAAAAGCCAAAAAAGTTTGAGACGGCAGAAGAACTGAGGTGAGTTGCTTATTCGGCTCCTTAATTGAGCGCTTATGCGCGCAACCTTTCATTTTTACGGATAATTAATTTTATTTTCTCTTAGCGCCCACGAGGCCGAAAAGCAATACGAATGTTCATTTTGTGGCAACCGGTTTAAGAACAAGAACGAAGCAGAGCGCCATCAAAACAGTCTGCATGTAAGGCGACATAGTTGGTCATGTTCTGCCTTGCTTCTTTCGCGTTACGACCGCGCGTTTCACGAGAGTACCAACCGACCTGGCGAAGCAGACACATGTGGTTACTGCGGAGAAGAATTTGAGCGCCACGGTGGTGTTGGGCGTCCACGACAGCCAACAGAACAGGATTGGGATGAACGATTGAAACATCTACAAGAGGTGCATAAATTCCGCGAATGCAACTCGAGCAAGAAATTCTACCGTGCAGATCATTTTCGACAGCATCTAAAGCACAGTCATGCGGGGACCAGTGGTAAATGGACTAATATGTTAGAAAATGCATGCATGCTCGATGAAGAGCCACCACAACCGTCAAGATGAGCGAATTGAACCGACCATCAGCGACGGGGTTGGGTAGCAATACTGCGCGGGGTTTTCGAGGGAAAAAAAGAACCTACAAAGCTGTGGATGCGAATTATTCGGGTTTCGTTGGTTGGGGGCTAAAGTGTCCATCGACGCATGGCAGCCGACTTACAATTGGGCGGTGGGATGAAAGGGATCAGTCGAAGCCAGAGTAATCAATCAATCAATCGTGCGCGGTGCGCTTCGGAGTCTCACCTCATCTAGGAGCAGGCTAGTTTGCTTTGCCGATCTCCCGCCCGTTGGATGCACCCTCGCGGAGATAAATTAAATGGTCGGTTGCGGCATGACTATCAAGTCGATGCCTTATACGACGGACCCAAACCGGAAAGTAAAGTCTTGGCTCTAGCTACGGTATCCCATATTCCAGCCGGGGCGACTAGGCGCCACTAAAGGTGTATTGGGATATAGTAGGGTGGGATTCCACGTTGCCAATGGTTAATTTACGAGACGTAGATGCTCTCTGACGGCACTGTTCCATTCCAACGGGTATTTGTGGCTCAATAGAGCTTGTGGAGGTGCGGCTCGTCAGAGTTGATTCACAACTCATCAACAGTTGAGTGTTTATAGGTAGCGATAAAAATAGGACAGAAATGAATTAACGATTTATTGGGCAACTAAAAAGAGCCACAGACCCATCCATTATTTGCATTTTGTAATATTAGGTACATTCGGACGTTCAAGGGGACCCAGTGATAGCCCAAAGTCTTCCGATTGAAAACGTGTAAGGTGATTGTATACCTAGGTAGGTAGTTACAAGAATAGGTACTTGACAACCTCTAGGATCGGTAATTTGGGTGCTCTACTCATCTCGGGCATTCGTCTTTTGGGTCAGGGAAAGGCTGCATCATTGCGTCTAAACGCCAAGCTCGCTTGGTTAAGACACTTCGGCTTTTCTATATTACTTTGGGGGAGGGCGGGGGAAGGGAACGCTCTACGTATAAGACGCTCCATAGCGGGATTCGTTACTACCTTTATGAGCATGGGACACCGCGGATATTATAGTAAGGAGTAACGAAACTTATATTGATCCTATTCATTTAATGGTATCGTGTACTCTATGTACCTAGCTACCTACCTAGTTATTCGTAGTTACATAATTATAAATCGACTATCTTACAGGAGTTGAAAGAATAATAAAGTATATAGGGTTTGGCGTTGCTACTTGCGATAGGGGAAGTTCAAGTAGTTATTAACTAGTTAGTCCTATACTAACTACTTCAAATAAGAACTAGTTGCATAGTAATCGTAAGAATGCCAATTTTTCCTGCTCACTATACAGCTACAGCGAGGGTAAGGTAGTATTTGACTAATATCTATGTAGGTCCCCTAAAGTCCCATGTCAATTGGATGGGAATTTGGAATCCCGAGGTGCATTATTAATAGTTTACAACCTAACAGCCTAGCAGGTTTAGCGTCCAAAATGGGCACTGGGTATAGTCACATGACTCAGCCCTACCGGAAGGAAAGAAAACTCTAAACCATGGAAGCTTTTAACGTTTGCACAGCCGCTGACGCCACATGTCTATTCAAAGCTACCACCTGGTACATATATCTTAGGTACTCCAGGGATGTATCTACTTACGGGGGGTACATACATGTAGGTATCCCACCAGAGCACCTGGGCTCGAGTTTAAATTGGGGTACCTGATGTATGGACCCGTTTATTTTACCCGCGTAACTGCCCGCGGCACAAGTACGGTATTCCGCAGAAATCCGTGTAAGAGTTTGCTGCCCCCCTTTTAGATAATTACGTTTTGAAAAGATAAAAGATTAAAAAAAAAAAAAAAAAAAAAAAACCCCAAATTAATCCGGGATAGTCGAATACCTGGATCGATATAAACAATAGTTATATTATAACAAACATTGTTATAACTAACATAACTAGCTTACTTATCTTTCACTATAGGCCGGGTTTAATTGCTTCTCCCCTTCCATTCATCCTAGGCACCCGCGGAGAAATTCAGTCCTCAAAAGCAAGGCCGTCATGTCGATGTCTAGGGTGCCTGGACCTGATAACCTTCACGTCGGAGGGTAATTTTACACCCTTACTCTTCCCCACACCGCATACCTATATGGTCATGACTACGTATTCACTTGAATATGAGCTGACATAAGCTTTTAGCATTTGGACCCTGAATATCGAAAGTCATCGTGACAAGCTCTACGAGCAGAATGTTACCCATGTGCTCTCCGTCATCAAGTTTTCATTCGAAAAATGGGGCGAGGAAGGGAAACGATTTAAGCACATGAGCATTGATATTGATGATGATGAAGATTCGGATCTACTAGTTCATCTATCTTCCGCTGTACGATTTATCCGTAATGGACTCTATCCGCCAGCCGGCGGCACCGGTACAGATACATCTACAGCGACCCAAGATGGCGGAAAGTCCCCGGGCGGGGTCTTCGTACACTGTGCGATGGGTGTATCGCGTTCCGTAAGCTGTGTTATCGCCTATCTCCTCTACCAATACCCTCACCGCTTTGGAGGCAAGCAGTTTACTACTTCAGTTGCTTCCGCAGCTCAGCGGCGGCAAACCTCCAAGGAGGCCGTAGAAAGAGCCCTGGAGTGGGTTCGGCAATCTCGTGAGCGTGCCGGGCCCAATTCTGGGTTTATGCGCCAGCTTGAACTCTGGTGGGAGATGGGATGTCCAGCCGATGATGACAGTGCTGTGGAGAGGCACCCCATATATCAAAAATGGTTGTATGAAAGGATGTTGAAGGAATCGAGGGACGTACGTCAGGCTCCAGAGGCCGAACGCATCCGGTTCGAAGACGAAGTGGAATCAGAAAATGGTACAGAAATCAGCACGGACAAGAAAAACAACAAGGAGATCCGTTGCAAGAAGTGTAGACGCATCCTCGCGACACCCAAGTTTGTCGTACCTCACACTCCTACTGAGCGACCAGAGCCTCTAAATTGCGCCCATATATTCGTCGATACACTGTCCTGGATGCGGCCAGCGCTAGAAGACGGTGAGCTGGAGGGACGTTTGTCTTGCCCGAGCGTTAAGTGCGGTGCCACTGTTGGTCGTTTCGCCTGGCAAGGCCTAAAATGCAGCTGTAGCGAATGGATAGTCCCGGCTTTCTCGCTTAATCGGAGCCGTGTTGACGAGGTGGCTCCTCGGGGCACAGGTGCGCCTGCAATCCGGCAACCACCTGGACGAAACGGGAACCTATGACATGGGTATTGGTCGGAACAACGATCGCGTTGGTTTCTCACAAGTGTTCGTCTAGCTTACGGTACCAGAAATCATTACTCTAAGCACGAGCCAACAGATGCTGACGCTCAACCACATATACCCCCCTTAATAGGGTATCTTACCTAACCCGCCGCTAATGGTCCAAGGATCAAGTCTGAGTAGCGGGGGCTGGATATCTTGTTTGACACCTCATTTCTTCCGTACACGCCTCTACTGATCGCTTATCGCGAAATGCGTTTCGCGGAATGTACCCCGACCAGATATCCTTTGTATTGTAGGGCACGGGCACGTCGCTCAGCAAGCTGATTTCCCTTCCCTTGCGGCATAGGGTCAGATGCACGCCACTAACCCTACCGAATAAACGCTTCTGGCATAGGGCTTACCCCTTTCTCGAAAGACCTGGGGTCATAACCTTGTTTACCGTCTGAACTCAAGGGACCTCCCGTTTCCCCCATGCTAGCTTGCGATCTCGTTAAAATTCCCTGATGACAACCGCTACTGACACTATCCCCTGATGGTCCCTTGCCCCGAAAAAAAATTCCCTAAACCAGTAAATCCGTATGTCTGCGGCGTTTCGCAGTCCATTTGCGAAGCTAGCATTTCTAACTCGATCCCATCTCTCGTCAGCTCATTAAGTTGGGATTAGATTACATCCATACAAAGCTCTATTCGGCCATGTGTAACCTCCCGGGGATGAGATCGTCCAGATTGAGACTGTCAGCTCATTCGTGACAGAACTGTCGGTGTGGATAGGTGGGATGCTTCAATCACCGCTATGTATGCTTCGCGCCCGCCCCTTATGGTAACACCACATCACAAGTCTCTCTTGTGACGCGGGGGCGCTCATCCTACGTAGCCATCGATTCTTTTTACTCTACTTACAAACAAGAAGGGGCCATAAAGATAAAAATGTATACTAGACCGAGAATCAGAGCCATGCTGACGCCAAACAAGCTGCAGCGTAACGAATTTGTAAATTTAAACCGCAAGTCATATTTCACACTGCACTGAAATGACGTTAACTAATTGAATTAAAAACATTGGTGATGACTTCCTATAAACAATACATGCTGTTCACGACCCAAACAAACTCCTATGCGTACCTATGTATATCGCTCGATCACGAAGCTCCCTACGAAGTCGATGACAATGACAGATGACAAACAGGTGAGCTCTGCTGACGGAACCGACTTCGTTACGTTATCGAATGTAGCCAACGAAGCGAGGCCTTTGCTATACAAAATCCTCAATAGGAACATTATAATTCCTGGCTGAATCACAATCTTCATAATCACTTTTTTTTTTCTCCCTAACGCCGGCCCCTGTCGTTAAAAGCCGATTGCAGTTGTTTTATCGCCATCGCAATCTCCTTTCCTCTTTTTATTCCCTCACCTTTTTGCGCTACGGTGCTCCTTTCGATGGATAGAATACAAAGCCCGTGCGCATGTGGTAAGTGGCAGCAGCAGACGCTTTTGGCAAGGGAAGCTTTTAGATATCTCGAAATTCCCGAAGGAAAAGAAATGAGAGAAGGGATACATTAGGTACTGGATAGCCCCCCCTCCCCTGCCACTAGATCTACAGATACGTACAGATATCATATTACAGACCCTGCTCTTCCAATCATGCAGGAACGGCGATGGATGACAGGTCAGTGTTACGAACAAGGAGACGGCGTGTGCCTCCGCTACATACTACGTAACGTCCGACCGGGTTGGCGGGTGATAGATAACCCTCGATGACGATGATGTCCGCTTGCTTGCGTGTGTGCGGCGAGGAGATTATGAAACTACATGAAATGACAAGTAGAAACTTCGGTCGCTTCGGACTTAAGCAAGGGAGAGGGAGAGGGATAGGGATAGGGATCAAGAAAGAGAGAGAAAAGAAGCCTTGACTACCTAGGTAATAAAACGTAGCGCATGCAGGCACTGCCCGCCGTCTTACGACGCCCGCGCACACACACACGCACGCACACGCACGCACACACCCGAAATGAAGATTCTCAAGGTTCGGACGTAAAACACGTATGTAGGTATTACATAGTCGTGGTACCCCTTGCAAGCTGCGCTGCGCTTATAGACGAGGATCTAATGTAAGGTTGTTCTTAGCGCGTAGCGTGCAATGACGCGCAGGTTGTACGTGCGTATACATTACCTGTATGGGATGTAGGTAGGTAGGTAGGTAGGTAGGTAAGTATGTATGTATGTACGTATGAATGTATGTATGTAGGTAGGTACCTAGGTGAGTATGTATGTACGCAGCTCACTGCCAGATGTAGGTTGCATGTTATACTGTAAGGGGTAAAGGCTATGGTGCAGCTATAGGCGCACTATGAGACAAGACGTCGTACGTTCTCATAAGACGATGGTTCGTCGTTCAACCTCAAATTTCCAACATGCAAAAAAAAGGCGTCGTCGGCGTACTATAGCCCCCCCCTCTCTCAAATCATCGTCGTCGAGTCGTTGTCATCGGATAGCCACGAAAGATGTAGTCTAATTGGGTTAGATAGATTCTACATGCCAAGCCCATCCATGGTGAAGCCTCTTTTTTTATCTTTATCTTAATTTTTTATTCAGTTAATAGAACATTAACTACTACTACGTAGATAGTCACATAAGGATTGGGTACGGGATGCGGAGACTGCGGCGGCATTCTGGCCGCAGATGCGCAGATGCGGGACTGTTTTTTCCTCGTGACTACGTTGCAGTGTGGGATTCCCCATCAGAGGACAAGCAAGGGTGGCACAGTCGCGCGGCCGTTTAGGGCTGCTCGCGATAGGAGGATTGGGTCATATAGGATTGGCGATTCCGGGGAGATTAGCCCGCTGAGTGCCGGAAGTCGACCGGCAAAGAACCCGGCCGCTGGCTGCAGTCAGTAACGCGCATTGATATCTGCCCAAGTGCCACGACAGAAAGCCACGGCCTAGGGAGATGGTGATACGGCTATCGTACGGAACCAGCCGCCGCATACGCACGAAGAACCCCGGGGTTCGAGTGGACGAGGGAGGGGGGCGTGACGAGGTGATGAGATGACGAGATGGCTGTCGGGGATCGGGGGGATCGAGGTAAAATGCAGGCGTCGTAAAAGGGGAGCGGTCAGACCGGGGACAACCAAATCCAGGAGAAGAGAGTTTAAGAGTTTACGTGCTTTACGTCTCCCCCCGTGGTAAACCCCCAGAATTAGATTATCGAGTAGTCGGGAATTAAAGCTGCTGCTCAGGACGGTCCACGGGCAATGGGGAAAGTATGTACGGATCCGTACCTGGAGATGGGGGTCGAGCGCATTAGGTATATTCCACTCTTTCGCTCGAGGGACCCCTTGCTCATATCGTCGTCGGTATACATAGAGGTGATGTTAGCTCCACCCCGAGTTCCTAGCACAAGATATCTCGCGATGGTTGGAAGGAGGTTAGCTTAGCGACTGAGCCTACAGTGCATCAAAATAGATATTAGGTCCGAAAGGCCACCGAGGAGAATTCGACCGAGCCGGCCAAATGAATATGATGGTAGCCTCGTCGTCTCGGTTGTACTTTCTTGGACAAGGACCCTCGGTGTGACAACTGATGGTCAAGTCCATAACGCACCCAGTAAGATTCGAACTTGGCCGTTGCTTTCGAAACTACACGATCCCATTGGCTCGGCTAGCAGCTTTGAGGATCTTGAAAAGATCTGACTTTTGGGGGCGCGCACCCTGCGGGTAAAGTCCGAACTCTGAAGCACCAGGACGAAACTTATCCCGGGCGAGTAAGCTGCGTTATGTACCTAATGTAGCATGGCATCTTCCGTATGCCTTTCCTCCAGGTCGGTGGATAATGCCGACAGATGAGCTGCGAGATCACGTTGCAGTACCAATTGCGAGATGTTAGTATTATGGGGACGAGCCCTGGAGGTATCTAGGTTAAGAGACTCGGGCGTTCCGAGTTTGGATATGTTGCTTTCGTACGTTACGGGCAAAAAAACGAATTAAATTAAAAAAAAAACAAAAAAAACCTGTAGATAGGCAGTGCGGCGTAAGGATTGCGTTTGGGGGTTTATGTGCGTGGACAATTCAGAATTCGAAATCCGTATATGCCTAATCCCATTATTACGCATATTACACAAACCTACCAGTTCGAGCTTTAGGTGCTTTACTTTACATATTCGTACATACACACATACACACACACACATACACACGGACATACTGGGTACATGTGTAATATGGAAGCCAAGTTGTGCTACCTTTACCCAAGCTTATCGCCGCTACGCCGTTTGCAAAGTCGAGCTTGAGCTCGGCGTTAAGGTGCGACTATTCCTATTTCAGGAGTACGGATCAGTAGAGAGGCAGCCTCAAAACGGGAACGAACAGCCATGATGTTCGAAGCCGGAAGAGACTTGCAGTCAAGTCCGGCGGATGGTGTGTGATTAGCATGCGAAAAGTACAAGAGATTTTATGGAGAAATCCATACAAGTTCAAAGTGCTTCCTATTTGATCTGAAACCATAGCCGACGGGTGGCCTGCTACCTAGGTAGCCATTCCATTAGTCCATAGGGCTAGGCGCCAGCCCTATGCAGCCCAGATTCGGCTCGGCGCGGCGGTAGAACCAGCCATTGTTACAAAGGGGTACAAGAATACGAAAACGACCCCGAGATAAGGTTGCCTATTGACTGGGCGTCGTCGATCGTCAATAGCCTTTAATCAAGAACGGAATACGATAGCTATCCCCATGTCACTAAACCGTCCCAAAATCGGCAGGCAGCTCAGCCCTGTGAGTCTCAAATCCCGATGTCTAAAGTAACCGGCCCATTTTATCTAACAGGAAACAACGGAAGAAGCCGAATGCCCGGATTCGGCTCCTGTGTAACATGAGGTGCGGATCCGAAAAGCGGAGAAAGTTCCGAGACTTGACGCCCGTTCAAGTGATATTGCGGGATAACCCGCACTGTAGTAACTTGTCGATCAAGGATATGCTCGTAAATCTAGTACTTTGTCTACTTGTACCGCCGGGAGTGGCTCTAGAACATACCCGTGAGCGATCTAGGAACGGGCTTGGTTTTATGAAGCGCCGGTTAGCAAGGGTAGATCTCGATTCCATCCAGTACGCCCTATGTTACCAAAATTTTTATGCGATGTGATGATACGTGCTATAGATTGGTATCGTTGACTGTCAAAGTAATCCAAGACTTAACGGAGGTAGCTGAATTGGAGTCGTATATGTAGGGGATTAATGACTTCTCATATGTAACATGATCGTCGTCTACCGCCCGTCAGCTTTTGTCGCTCTGCATATCTGAGCAATACGTCCGACTTGCCTTGTTTTCTGTCAAGCGATTCTGCACGATTCCCGTGTTAAGATTAAAACGTGTAAGTGCATTGGGCAGCTCGTAGCTCGTAATCAGCAGCCATAGCCAACTGCAGCTCAAGGTATACAGCTTATACCTACTTGGTAAATCCTTGTCGATGGGGTGTTGATAGCGATGGCATGGGCGAATTATCAAACCGATCATATGAAGGATCGGAGGGGGGTATGCTACCTTAATCTAGCATGTCAGCGCTAACATGCATCTACATGTTAGACGGCCCCGCGTAAGTGGGCAATAGGATGAACCGGCTAACTAGCCGAACCGGAGGAGACTTGCGCAGATGAGTATTCTTTCGAGGTCAAATTGAATAACCGAAGTAGCCAAGAAGAGTAATGCAAGCCGTGCAATAAGCCTACCTAGGTAGGTATAGGTCTACACGCCGATCTGCAGCACCCAGTAATAGACTTTTGACAGGCCTTCGTGATGTGATGCTATGCAGGGAACTTGATCTTTAGTAAGGAACCTTACGTACGGGAGGCTGCTTATGTCAGAGTCATCGCTGTAATCATGGTTATTGTGGTAATCATGGTAGGTGTCCACTCTAATTAGACGATTCGATCTAAGGAGAGGTCTGAAAGGTGAAAGGTGATTGATGAGGTCGACGGCCAAGACAAAGCAAAGAATGAAACATCTAAGCAGTGTATCACATAAGGGACTCTCCGGTTACACAAGACAGCCCGTGGCCGATCGCCGTGATAGATCCGGGCGTCCAAGACGTTGTATCCTCTAGAGATTGATAACGGTCGAGGAATATTCAAAAGTGCCCCACCAATTCGTACTACCCATCATAAGGCTGACGAAGACTTGTACTCTTGTATGATTTGCTTAGGAAGAACCCGAGTATGGCCGAAGTACATAAGTTTGCGAGCCTGGAGATTTTTGCTGCAGCTTTCAATGTCACCTCTCCTGCAACCTCAAAGGGTTAAGACGTCGCGAATACGTCCAGCTCAGCTACAGAACACAGTGAAACCCCCCTTTCGCTGTCACACGCGGATATACCCAGACACACGCGGACTATGCGTTAAAGCTGTTCTGGAAGGAGTACTACAGTTCCCCGGATGCAAGCATAGCCAAAGCCTCCCTCGTGACCTTGCTGTAAAAGTAACTGGCTGCATTAATGATGCGTCGGCTCATCAAAACGCGGGAGATGCCCAGTAGATCAACCCACATTCGGGCATTAGGCGTCACGACGTTTCCACTGCCTCGTCGCCTAGAAGGTATCATCAGACCTGGTGCCGTGCGCTGTCGATGCAGTGTAAGCGCTAATCTTCTTGCAGGACTTACAGAGAGTAACGAGGTTGTTGGCTTCAGTGGGGAGATTTCCAATGATTCATGCAGCTTGTACAATGTTCTGCTAACGGTGTAAGGTACGGGGGTGAGAAGTCCTGAAGACTAAGCCTGACGAACACTTATAATTATCGGCATTCAAACCCGAGGAATAAAATATGACGGTATGAGATGTCATATTTGGGCCAAATCTGTCATTAGAGACAAGTAGTGTCAGCCTTATAAGGCAGATAGCCCAACGAGTCGTCAGCTTTCCAATAATTTTACCCCTTCTGCGGTGGATAAGCTATTCAGGCAAGCTAAACGAAACTGGGTAAACGCGGTATAGCGAATCGGCCGGTGTGTCCTTAAAGATGAGCAATGGGGTGCTTGTAGATAGTAGCATGCTTTGCCGCAGCAATTTGTTGACCCAAGATACGACACTCCGGCTTACCACACCGATTTAGCGAATACTCAACTAACATGAACCTTTTGAGTACTGGGAACCTTTAAGATACTTCAACCGAATGTTGCATCTAGTTCTGTAGTGACTAGGACACAAATTTTAATATTTCAAATGTTGTGAGCATTGGGAAGTAACCATTTTAAGAGCTGCTCCTTTACCTAGCTTCTCACGCCCCTAATGGCCAGCATGCCTATGGCATAGTAAGAGCATAAGCTAGAACCGTTGTCGAGGTCCAATGGGCTTAGCCAAATCTAGTATACTAACCTGCTTGCCATGTTGAAGGCATCTATGAAGGCGCGGGTGAAGGTGGGAGCTGAGGACGCCTCACAGGGGGTCCTTAGGGACGGAAGGGAAATAGTTGGGATTACTTAGACGCTCTCGGTTCCTTTTGGCCATCTCGGCTGCGCGTTTTCTGTCCAACCGCTGTTGGTAAAAGGTCCTGCATGTCATCAGTATCGACGGCCAGTAGTTAAGAAGAGGGATAACTAGAGACTTTTGCAACGAAAATACCCGGGGCTCTTCATCTACTTTTGGTGGAGTCTTTTCATCCGGTTTGTCCTATATCCGTAAGCCAATATGGTTTTAAGGCGTAAATAAGAAACATACCTTGGCTGGAGAACTTGTCTCACCTTTCTTCTCGGTTTCTTTTTCTTCCTTCTCTTCATCTCCTTTATTGGAATTTTCTGATTCCCTCGCCTTTTTCTTCCGTTGCTTCTCCTCGTATTCTTTCTTCACCCTTTCAATTTCATCTTCCATCTCCTTTTTCTTCTTGGCTGCGATGGCATCGTGGTCAATGATAGGAGAACAGAATCCTCTATCCTTTAAATGGCCTGGACAGACATAAAAGAAGTCCTAGTAACAGCGTATTAGGGGAAATGCGTTGTTTATGGCGTTATGATAGAGCCGCAACCCACCTTATTGTCTGGGGTTATGAGCACACTAGTACTGGGCTTAAAGCACACCTCACATGCCTTGGCTGAGGTTTCGGCTACCTTCCTATGATGCCAAGTATTTGGGAAAGACATTGATTTTTTTATTTTAGATGGGATGTATATGGTGAAGACGTATAGAGCCAGGTGTCTTATGTATATACCTCTTAGGCAGGTATAGAGGTAATGTTTAGAAGTAATGTATAGAAAGGTAATGTGTAAGTGTGAATTGAACGAAGCGTGATGATAAGGCAAAGGAAAGCCGAATGCGCCATCTTATTAGAGAGATAACTATATTATGTGGGGTCGGACAACCTTATCATAAGTATATCTAAAGGTACTCTGAGGTCTCATGCGTGAATATGCGTGAACGCCACAAGCGCCGCAATTGATCTTTCCACTTACATAACCCTATGCAAAGTTTCTCTTGAGTGGTAGGTACCTATTGGGTGGATTACGAGTCGCGATAAGTCGCGATCAGTTACGATAAGGTAGGTGCGAATTACTGTTAAACGTTAAAGCTTTACAGCCTTGCGAGAGTAAGGGATTGTTTTTAGGGGGCCCCTGTACGTCATATGCTTAGCAGTAACGAATTTTAGCGTAAAACTATTCGCCGACTCCCAAAAAAACAACATTGAACATAGGTAGTGAACTTCAACTTTTCTAGAGTAAACAAGAGCCTTAAATAGCCCCCTACGGCTTATCGTACTCTGCCTGATACTTCACTCAGGGGTAGTTAGCCTATCTAGTCCTTTTCGACATCATGGCCAACGGACTAGACATCCAGAAGCTAGATTCCGTATTCAAGTCGCGACCAGATATTCTACAAGACATCCACAAGGCTGCCGGTAAATTTTTCTTTCTTTCTTTTTTTTTTGGATCCTTTTCGCGTCGAATATTGTTGCCCCCTTCTTCTAACTCGATCATATAGATTCTCCATCGCGAATCCAATTATTTAACAAGATCGCAAGTTTTATATATGAACAAACGGGCGACCACACAGCCGGCTCCTCTTTAAAACGACGTCGCGTCGATATCGAGCCTTCTCAAAATGGGAATTCGTCACAGGTCGCGGAGTCAATCACAGTCGAAGACGTATCAAGTGAGAATGTGCTATTAGAAATAAAAGATATCTCTGTTTCTATTCCGCAGCGTAAGAAGTTCGAATTGTGCTTCACGCCTAAACATTTATATGCCCGTATTCCTGGTGCAACCGCACCTGCACCCGGAATAATATACGCGTGGAAAGATATTGGTATGTACTCCGAGCATACCGCAATTCAAGATCAATATTAATTATTATATAGAGTATGCTTTCTACCTGCCTGTGCCCGAGAAGTCTCAGGTTCAGCACAACTATGTCCTATTCCCACGAAACGCTTTTTCCCTTTCCAAATCAGGCACACCAACCGAAGATCCGCTATTATTCACAGTCTCAGCCGCTGCCCCCAAGCCCGGCTCGATTGGTGGGCTCAATGCCGGTGCAGCCTCTGCTGTTTCCGACTCCTATACTACCTTATTCCACTGGGCCCTGAATAAGTGTCTCCAGGCCGCCGGAAACGATGTGCAAATAGTTTCAGCAGATCCTGCAAAATTTCATAGTAAAGTCCGGCAACCACACCGACCCAAAGAAGCAGCGGTCCATGTCAAGGCATTTAGAGGCTCAAAGGATGGTTACCTTTTTTTCCTAGAGACCGGAATCCTATGGGGTTTCAAGAAGCCCCTATTATTCATTCCACTAGATAAGATTGCGGCCATCAGCTATACGAGTGTGCTGCAACGCACTTTTAACATGGTAGTTGAGGTATTTGCGGGCGAGAACGGTGAGAACGAGACAACGGAAGAGATAGAGTTTTCGATGTTAGACCAGGAAGACTATGGTGGTATCAATGAGGATTACGTCATGCGTCATAGACTTCAAGATCGAAGCATGGCCGATCGACGAAAGGCAAAGAGGGAATTGGCAGAAAATGCTAAGGGGAAGAAAGAGGCCGATGGCGAAAGCGAGAATGCCGATGGTCAAGCCGGGGGAGACGGTATGACAGAATTAGAAAGGGCGCAGGTGGAAGCCGAACAGCAACTACAGGATGAAGAAGATGAAGACGAAGAAGATTATGATCCTGGATCTGAGGGAGAGAGCGAGGGATCTGGAACGAGCTCCGAAGAGGATGACGACGACGACGACGGCGACGACGAAGACGCAGCGGATGACAATGAGATGGAGGACGCGAATTCAGGGGAGGAGAATTGATGACTTGATACATAATGGTAATGGCAAGAAACCGATGTCTTATTTCAGCGAGGGCTTCGGGAATAGATGAGCCTAAGAATACGATGGCTTCAACCTTAAAATAAACCGTCTTAGTCGCTACCGCGTGGATTAACTGTCAACGGAATTGCTGAGACTTTCATCTATGAGTTCAATCTCCAAAGCCAGTCTTAAGACTTTTATTTGAACTTCGCCTGGGTTAATAATTGTAGGCTAATTCTCGTTGCCCCGTCATAGAACGAAAAACTGGCTAATTCAAAATAAAGAAGAGGCATACTATATCAAATTGGCTATGCTAATCTAGGGATTTATCTAGCTAAGATACGGGCATCTATGTCTTGGTCATCGAATTTACTTCAAGGGCGCCGTGTCTTGTAGATGTTGCGGTGGGACGTTCGCAAGCGCTAAATTTCGGTTTCCAGCGACTTGAAAGTTTCCGATGAGATCCCTAATCTGCTGGTTTTCTTCGGCGGTGAGCTTGACATCCAATGCGCCGATGTTCTGCTCAAGATACTTGATATTTCTTGTTCCTGGAATCGGAAAGAAGTCGTCTCCTTGGGCCAGAATCCACGCCAGCACTAATTGGCTTGGCGTGTGGCCCTTTTTCTCTGCGAAAGCTTCGAACTTTCTGACCAATTCCAAGTTCTTCGGGAAGTTTTCTGGGCTGAACCTTGGAAAACCCTTGCGGTAGTCACCGGGCTCGAAATCATCCCTAGACTTGTAACGACCGGTTAGAAATCCGCGGCCAAGGGGCGAGTAAGCCACGATGGCGACCCCTAGCTCTCTACAAGTAGCGAGCAAATTGGTGCCCTCCTCACTTTCGATTTCAAGTGACCAGGGGTTGTATTCAATCTCGACGGCCGAGATTGGATGAACAGCATGAGCGCGTCGAAGTGTGCTAGAGGAGCACTCGGACAAACCGAGATGCTTGATTTTACCTTCCCTATCTCGCAACGTTAGTAACGCTATCTAATCGAATTTTCGTGGGTACTTACTTCTTGAGCTTCGCCATAGCCTCTACAGACTTCTCAACAGGGGTTACATCATCGAAGCGATGGCAATAGAACAAATCTATACTGTCAATCCCCAGACGTTTCAAAGACCGTTCGCAGCTCTTGATGCAGTTTTCGGGGGTACTGTCGACGAAGATGGTTGGGTTGGAGTCGCCGCCATACTCGAGCGCCCATTTGGTGGCTAGGAAGATATCGCCTCGTCGTTCCGGATGTAGCTTGAACCACTTGCCCAGAAGATCTTCGTTGTCGCCATAAGCAAACGCACTATCCCAGAATACCTCACCAAGCTCCCAGGCTCTGTCGAGGATTTTGAATCGTTCTTCGTCAGAACTTTGCATATAGTTAGCCTACGAGTCATCATCGTTGGATTGCTTCGGCATACGCTATTTCGCCTACTCCGACACTCAGGCCCATTAGACCGAACCCAAGCCTGGGGACCTGAGGGCCATCTTTACCTAGCCGGCGAGTCGGAAGCGTTCGAGGTGGGGACATGATGTTGACGGCGTACGGATCAAGAATTGCTTGCAAAGAGTTTCAAACCAAAGATTGAGGTTTAGTCTTTGCTTTCTACCGGGACGCAAAAAGCGAGACGAAGAGCGAGTATTTATATCCAAATCTCGGTCCTCGAAACCGTAAATGGTAGCCAATACCTATATCATACTACCTTAGTGTCGTCCGTTTCGAAGCTAAATGTTGGTGCCATTGTATCAAAACACGACAAGTTGAGCCGGCGATAAAACGTTAGAGCCGCAATGTCCTAGACTCCGTCCGCAACGGCCCGTAAAAATCCGCCACCAGCAATGCAGAAATGTCCTTCAACTAGAGCATTTAAGATATTTATATAACTTCAGTGATATATGTCCGTGGCTCTTTTAGTATGATGGCCGCCGCCTAGCTCGGGGTCCGCGGGCGCCGTGACCGAAAACAGTAAATTGATCTTTGGTGTTAACAGTACCCGCATGCATAAACTCCGTCAAGGGGTTGAAAGTATTAGTCAAAAGGCATTACTGACGACGGCTTCCTTTACAACGTGAAGACCTCAATTTATATTTATTCCATGGCCTTCTTACGGCTATGGGCTTTTACTCTTTCTAATTCTTTTCATTTAATTGAAACTAACAACCTTTCATTTTTCATTTACTTCTTTCATGTGCAGGTGCCTAATTGGATCGTGGTATTCGAGCTACTATTCGCTTTCGCATTTCGAAGTCACCCAGTAAACACATCTCGTAGCCATGGGTGCTAGGTGGCAAAGTTCTAGTGGGAGGCACATAATTTCTTTACTACTATAGAATATTTAGTAGGGAATATCTCCTGACGATTTATCCTTTGAAGACTTACTTACCGCGGCTCCAGGTAAGACATATCTGGTACCTACCCCTAATTTGACTAGTTATGTAGCTTCCAGATACATGTTTAGATAATATTACTTAGGTAAGTACTCATACCCGTGTGGTCGGGATAAGGTTACTAACTTCCAGCTTGATCGCGGGTATATTTACCGTGCATGCGGCAATTCTACAGATAGTAGTGGGGGATGTTTTCCTTTAAATCAAGTAGATTGTATTCGTGATTCAGCAAATCCAGTTGGTCGGGTATTGAATCGTGAATCAGCTGTTTGAATCTTGACGTCAGGGTTTATGCAAGACGTGCATCGGGTTACTCAACAGCCGAAGCTATCAATTTGTATTGTTTGTGCAATCGTATCGCGTATCCGTATTCGGCAAGGCGAGAATTCGTTGGTTATTTATATCGCCTTCCTATTGGTTTTCAAGTAAAGATTCTTTGAAGAAATGCTACTATACTTGGCTACTTATACCTTAAATGCCCCCATATTAGTCATGTTAAGCGATGCTTCATGTGCTTTATGCGGGGTTTCTAGCTCGTACTATTTATGAAGTTCTAGATGTAGTAATAGACATCGTGGAGAAGCTTGAACCTGGAACGGTTAGCTTTTCGGCGATGGGCCTCCCTACAGTATGCACCACGTGGAGAGGTGAAACAGTAGTAAGATATAGGAGAGATGAGCGGCAATACTTATGCTCTGGAATAAATTACCGAGAATATAAAGTCAATCCTCTTTCGGTGGATTGGGTTGTAACTTTCATGCCATAAACACCATAACGACGGCCGCATTCAAAATGGAGGCCATTCAGCGTGTTCTCCCCCAGGGACTACCCGTGTCTCTTCAGGTGATCATTGCTACCGTGGTGCTTGGCTTTGTTTATTCTCTCGTCACCGCAGACCGACCCTTTGCTGGATTTCCGGTCATAACAGTTGATGGACACAGTCCAACAAAGAGCTGGCTATGGCACGGCAGAAAAGCCGTGGCCGAAGGCGTGAAGCGGGTATGATTAAGCATACCTCCATCGGATAATTTGTTGCTAATATCAGGCATAGTTTTCCGGACCATTTCAAGTCATGACAGGAACTGGCCCCAAGATCGTTCTACCCAATAAATTTGCCGAGGAACTTCGCAACCACCCTTCGTTGAATTTCAACAAGGCTTTTGCTAAGGTAACTCTCCTGCTCTATATTTCTGCTTTGCGGATTCAGAAGTAATTAACTTTGATAGGATTTCATGGTTAATTATCCAGGATTCGAGGCTCATCGGCTAGGCCTACGTGACGAGACTCTGATTCAGGATACGGTGCGAATCAAGTTAACTCAATCACTCAACTTGGTTACGGATGATCTTGTGGATGAAACAGCAGCTTCGCTCCACGATGTCTTCGGTGACCCTAAAGAGTGGAATACCAGATACATTAGGGATGATATGCTAGAAATTGTCGCGCGACTTTCATCAAGGGTATTCTTGGGAAGGGAGCTATGCCGAAATCGAAGGTGGCTTGATATTGCGAAATCGTATACTGTGGACTCGTTTCTTGTCTCGCGTCTAATGAGAGCCGTCCCTTCGTTTCTACGCCCTCTCGCTTATGTATTAATACCGCAATCAAGATCTCTTCGTCGCGCTGTCAAGGACGCACGAAAGCTCATCAACCCTGAAGTGGAACGCCGCAAAGCCGCAGTTGACGCAGCGCATGCGGCGGGCGAGAAGCCACCCAAGGTCGCGGACACGATTGGTTGGATGTATGAGATCGCCAAGGGCCGAGATGCCGATTATGTTGCGGGACAGCTTTCGCTGACAATGGCTGCTATTCACACAACTACGGAGACAACTTGCTCGGCACTACTTGACATTTGCGAATATCCCGATGTAGCCCAGCAGCTTCGACAAGAGATTATCGAGGTCATCGGCGAGCATGGGTGGGCCAAGACTTCTCTATACAAGTTGAAGCTTATGGATAGCTTCCTCAAGGAGGGTCAACGGTTCACGCCCATGGGTGCGAGTAAGTTTATCTTCGATTTTTTTCCCTTGGGCACCTAAGCTAATCATAAAAATCAGCTACCATGCATCGATACGTAGAGAAGGACTTGAAACTTTCCGACGGAACTGTATTACCAAAAGGCGCGCGCATTGTAGTAGCAGGCAACTTCATGGACCCGACGATCTATCCCGAGCCTGAAAAGTTCGACGCCGCCCGATTTCTTAAAATGAGACAACAGCCTGGCCAGGAGAATAGCTGGCAGTTCGTAACTACCAGCCCAGCCCACACTCTGTTTGGTCACGGACAGCACGCATGTCCCGGGCGGTTCTTCGCATCAAATGAAGTAAAGATTGCGTTGTGCCATCTATTACTTAAGTACGATTGGCGATTCATTCCGGAGGAGGGTCGACCGGCTCCGCGAATCTTTGAGGGCGTCAACGCCGTTGACCAAAAGTCAAGAATCCAAGTGCGACGAAGGAAAGCAGAGATTGACCTTGATGACTATTAGATGGATTTTCTTGTATAGTACAGCATCACGATGAACAAACCTTTTTAGGTATATTGACCATACCCTTCCAACTATATGCACGGCCTACCTAGGTAACTGTCATTCTAGCTATTCGAGGTTGATTAAGTCTAGATTCATCATCGGTGCGATGGCCAGATATAAAAAAAAAAAAAAGAATTAGTAACTGCTTCGTCTCAGGTGCCTGTTAGTTTATGTCATGATCCTTCCTCGAGATACAAGACGCATCTACGCTGATCGGCAACTGCGATATATCGATATCGCCTTCTATGCTCTTGAAACATCCTTTTAAACTTTAAATTTAAATGGTACATGAGGTAGGTGCCGCTCTACACAGCGCACCTTAGATATTATTTATTATTTCTTACGTGAATGTAATTGTTTCCTCTCCATCCCCACCATCAACCAGTATCTACACGTATGCGAATACACACCCGCATCACTGCACGGGTTTTTATATTTCATTCATCTGTCTCGTCACTGTAACGTAAACCAATTTTTAATAAATAATCTTTTACTATCCCACATTCTATCTGACAACCGGCGAGTACGATGGGTCTTAAAGGGTGAGCGGTTTCCGATCAAAACTATAGCAACTCCAACGTCGCTCTTTTAAAGGAACTCCTAAGGTTACCGTAGTTAGGGGTGCCTTATCATCAAGCCCCTGAGGAAGCCGAAGCAGAATGCGCTAAAACCCAAAGTCTCAGCATAGTGGACACTATCTAGACTGAGGATAGTGATGCGTTCATGTTCGGATGCACTACCATGATCCGATTTCATAGGCCCGAAGGCAGCGAGAGTTATTGTCTACGCAGCTGATAGCATAATTCATCGCAGTGGACTGGCCAGGGAAGGCTTGCTACTGTATGCCATTCTTGTTGGTTGCCATTATGTCGATGGCCTACAAAACATCGGGACGGCCACAGTTCTTGAAATAGTAAAACATCGAAAATGCTAGGACACGGCAGTCATGTTAGCAAACTCGATCTCAAACCGCCACCGGGAACTTGGTAGATGGTGTGTCATGCTATACCGTATAAGCAAAAGACATTTGGACAAACAGAGACTTTACCATTCCTCCCAATTCCTTTCCTAGTACGAGAATCCTCGAATATTGCCCTCATCCGAAAGTCTCGATGTTACTATTTTGGATTGTGTAGTTCGTCGGGGACTCTCGCATTTAATGGAAAAGTCCATCGAGAGAACATTTAAAAAACGACCGAAGAAAGCTACTCTAGATATTAACATCAACACCGTTACTACTAGTAATAAGGACATCTCGAAAAGAGGCCCAACAATCAGCACTAATAACGAAAATAATGTAACTCACAAGCAGCGGAGAATGGGGATACCATCGGAAACAAATATCGAAATAGTGAATTAAGTAATTGAGTAAATAGGGTGATCTCTTCGAATCTGAAAGGTGTCAGCTGCTAAGATGCTGTCATTCTTTTGTAGAACATAGTAGATTCCCCTCAAATGAGGAAGTGTTTAGGTTAGGCACTTGTTATCTACCTGGTACACTAGGTACATATTTTAATAGGCAAATGGTTTCCCCTTTACATACAAACTGGAATGGTACTGGTGTTTTACCAATCGTCATGATACCGAATATACCCTCTTATACGGCTATTAGTCCATGTGTATAGCGAAGGATTACAGAAATACAGTGCTCATTCGGGAATCATGTAGTGGCCATTCTTTCCTTAATCTGAGATGTCTAACTCAACTGGTTCTTCTGCTCAACTTCCCGTTCCATCCTACTCACCTCTCCCTCAATGATGCCTGAATTATCTCCAGAGTCCTCTTGTTTAGCGTCACTCTCAGCAACCTCGCGCTGTTCAACTTCCTTCTTCTCCTGCTCTGCCAATTGGTGCTCTTCACGTCGTATTTCTTGGAGATCTATATCTTCAAAGCCGATGCGCTTAAGGATCGGCGCTGTGGCATGTCGGTATAACGTATGGCCTTTGACTAGATCGCCAACGTCAACGTTCTCGACACCCTGGACGTCAAGAACTGGATGCAACCCCGCAACCCCAAACTGGATGCTGCTACTCCTGTATAAAAATGCTAGAATGTAGTCATTTGGGCTGTATGCGTTAACGACTCTTCCGGAAACGACGGAGCGGATGCGGCGCCAGTCGGCAGAACTACTCGGGGTCGGGGCGCCTAGCATTATCGCGTTCTCGATAAGACCGAAGGCTTTGCGTTTAGCAAGCTGCTGTAGGCACACGTATATCACCTTGGCGCCCAGGGAGTAGCCGATAAGGGTGACGGGTCGCTCGCCCTGCGCTTTGTTGACAAGAGCGTCGGCGAGTACTTCTCCCGCCTTTTGGGCGCGCTGATTCGCGATGCTCCAGGGGTTGTCGATGACATGGCTGGCTTTCTGCAATTATGTTAGTACTTTATTACAGTTCTAAGCCATACACTTATATATTGAATAAACGGTTCAATGTGAAGGGGAAGTAGAAGAGTGTGACTGGTATTCGTACCAACAAGCTTAGCGGCCACAAGCCAGCGGATAATGCTGCGAAGACAGTGCGCTTGATGATCTCGGACTTCGCATAAGACCAGGCCGCCGAAGTAACCAGAGCTGTAAGCGCATTCCCCAGATTTATCAGCGCTTCCAGCTCGAAGCGGAGAGCGAATGATTCTTGGCCTGGGCCGATACATTTCCAGGGAGTGACCACTTCGTTTTTATCCCCCAGCCAACCTGAAATACCGATGGCAATCCGTAGCCGGTGCGCTTCGATTTCGCTCTCTCCTTGTTTCTCGATAGGTACAAAAGCGAAGTCTTCCACGTCTCGAGTGTATTGTTCCACTGTAACGTGGGGAGTAAGTAAAATGTCGTCGGAACTATACCATAGTAATATCGAGCCAGCAAACCCGATCTATGCACTACTAACCCTCGTAGACATGGAGTAGAAGTGTGGCTTTTAGAGGGGATAAGAGGGTAACTCACTAGCTTTACTCGTCATCTTGGCACCATAGGCGCCAAACAGACCACCTACCAACACGCCACTCCCGGCCAACGCCCCAAGATAGCCCGCCGTAGCGGTAGCCCCAAGACCAATTCCACCTAGGACGGTGCCAACACCAGAGGCTAGGAGAGGAGCAGCCAATCCACCCGTGATGCCAATGAGCGCCGCCCCGGCAACTCCAGCTACGCCCATTTTCCATTTTCGAGCGGTGCGGTTCTCATCAGCTTTCTTCTTCGTCTCCTCCTCGGCCGTCATCTTCCCAGCCGCCGATAGTAGCCCGCGAGCCACTTTCTTTTCGTCTTCGGAGAGTACTGTGGCCGAGAGACCCAGGCTGGTGGCTAGATGCAGCAATAGAACACGCGAGTAGGCGTTGTAGTGTTCTAGACTCAGCAGGAGCAAGAGCACCGAGTGGAGGATTAATACCCGCTTCTCCTTGGACTTTTTTCGCAGTGTGGTTTCGACGGGGGGGTATGTTTTTAATAATGCCTCCGTGATCGTATCCTCGTGTTCGTTGGTCTCAATGCCCTCTGGTTTAGGCTCATTCTCTTCGCTTGCGAGTTCTGGCTTTGCTTGCTTCGACTGCTGTTTAGCTATTTTTCTAGAATTAACAATTTCCCCGACCCGGAGCACAACAGAGTCCCTCCAGCTGTCGAAAAACTCTAGCGCGCTCGCCTTCAGCGTGACGATTTCCTCTTCGCTAACTTCCTTCTCACGTCTAGCTAGATCTGCCATTTGTTTTTCTAATGCTTTTTGCATTTCCTTCTCTCGTTCCTCATTGTTTAGTTTCTGGGGATCAGCTAAATCGCCATCGTCATTCGTTTGGGTGAATAGGTGGTCTTCCCGAGAACCCGTTTCCTTGGGGTCGAAAGTATCTAGAAGTCGCTTGCGCATAAGTTCAGTAATGTCAGAGACGAGGATTGTGAGTGAGCTGCGATCGTCGCCTGTCTCTAATACGGTTGTGAGCGATTCGCCCTCTTCGTCTTGTTTCCTCGATCCATCTTCGCCGCTGCCGCCTAGCAAAGTACTGGCTTTTTGAAACATAGATGCCATTTTTCGTACTTATACTACCTTCAAGCATTACCAGCAAAATGATTTTAATAACAGTCTTGAAAGAGCAGGATCAAGATAAATAGATGTGTTTCCTGTTACCTAGGTACGCCTAGTCGTAAGATAACCTCTACGTCATCCATCTGAGCTCAGCTACGGTGCAAATCCCTGTTAGTACAACATCTAACTGGGTTTTGGATACGCTTAGCTTAGAGTACTCGATGTAGGTAGGAGATAGGTACTTCTTAAGAACTCAGTGGTAGCGTTGCTTGGACTAGATCGTTTCCATTTCATCAAATAAATGCAAACGCGCAGATTTACACGTACAATATACATCTAATATATGAGTTACTCGTATGATTTGGCGAATAACTCAAATACTCGAACCATTGTCCTGATGTCATCATTCCAGCGCACGACGAGTGGCTTATGTATTTAACCGGTATAAGTTTACAATAATGAGGGCGTCTACTGGTTACCTATGCATAAAAGGGACATAACACCAACGGATTGAATCCAAAAAGAGGTCGAATAGGAATAATATCGTGTTTTACTTCCCCGAGGACGGTATAAAGCGCCTTAGGAACAAACATAAGGCCTGATTTATGTTGGTTAACTACATGAACTATCTAATGAAACCCAGGTACTCAGCCTGTAAATGCAAAGAAAAAAAGAAACAAAATGTAACCCCTTAAATTAATCAAATCTGCAATAGTGACGTCGTTATACTCTTCAACGAAACGAAATATTGCTAAGAGAAAGATACTATATATGTTCATATAAAATGGACACATCCGACATATCCGTTCATACTTGGGAAGATTATTATCGGCGACGTCGGTTAAATAGATCTGAATGAACGAGTCAATATCTTGGGTTTTTTTCTTCTCATATCTTGGTATGCAAACGCAGGTACTCACTTCGAACGCCATCGGCGATATAATCCCTACGGCGTCGGCGAGGTTGAACTCCTCCACGCCCCGGAGGGCTGGAGCCTCTGATTCGCCGCAAAAGCCTCTGTGCGAAATTACGCCTAGGGCGCCCCTGAGGAATCTTGACTGGCATTTTGGGTTCTGGTGTCAGCCAGTCTATCGGGTTTGGCGGTTGAATGACTCCGCCTTCCATTACGATATCGCCGTCTGCGTCGACATTTTCATCCGCGTTCCAGTTTTGATTACCGGCGGGTAATTTCTTAATAAGTCCAGCCGGAAGCTGAGGCGGACTCGGAGTTGGTGGAGGCGGATGTTCATACGGGTACGGGTCATCCGGATCTGGTTCAGGAGCGTGGTCGGGAAGAACGGCATCGTAGATACTGGTACATTGGAAACATATATGTCAGTAACTGCATACTTTATTTGTAAAACTCACGCTCTTTGAACCGACTAGCTACCTAGGTAGTAGTACGCGGCCGAAATCGATAGTTAGAGAGGAGTGAGAGTTCTATTTACGCACTAGAATACAGTTAGCTAAGGGTAAGCCATATGCATAAAGGGGGCGGAGGGGAAGTGCTTGAACAGTCGGGTCTGGGGCTAGGATATAACCTATTCTATCACATACCAATGTTTTAACCCATTCCTTAATTACTTCATCAGTCTCGCCTTCGTACTGCCTTTTTGCGCCTTCCTTTGCCATAGCCATTAGAGCATTAAGCTCCGGTCGCTCTTCGGGTTTGTGTCTCATACATTGCGTGATTATCTCTCGGAGGTCTCTATCTATATAGCTCAACTCTGGGGAGTCCATGAGTAATGCTGCATAGTGAAGCGGGTTTTCCTGGCTCTGCTGAGGCGGCATTGGTGGGCGATGGACTGTCATGAGCGTCCATAAAGTCTATATCTAAACGTTAGACCGCCTGTCATGTTCGCTATATATAGAGCGACCTTACCAATCCAATTCCCCATACGTTCGTGTGTGATCCGTAGTTTCCGGCTACGTTCTGCTCCGAAATCTCCCACCCACCCTGATCGTTAACATTTAAATACTCCCACTCTATTCCGAATTGTTCGGGGGCATAAAAGCCATATTTTCCGGTGAATCTATGCCGGAGATAGTATTGGCTGCAATTTTTTTTAATTCTCAGTAAGGATTAAACCTCATATTGGGGGCAAACATAAGCGTGGACTTACTTTCTCTTGTTAGGCTTTATTCTCGACGTACGCCCAAAGTCCGCGAGCTAATCCAGCGTCAGAATGTAAAGATATAGGTCTACGCATTGATATACTTACCTTTAATCTAGGTATTATGGCGTGCTCGCCATCTAGGGGTTCTTCGTCTAGGCCACCGATCAAAACTGGAGGATTGCTTTGATTAGCCCCCTCTCATGGTTTCACAGTATCGAAATATTGAATAAGAATACTCACCATTTTTAGGGTCGATATCGAAATGGACGAGCCGCCTTCCGGCATGTCTTTTGAATATTGACGGTACTTCTTCAAAAAGATCATGGTCGTGACCCATCCAATCAGGCGCCCCTTCGGGATTGTCAACCTCCATTTCCTCATTCGCATAGTTTTGAACAGCTTCGTTATGCCACTTATGTCGACCGGGATGGAACATTCGTGGGGGGTATCTGTGATAACCCATTATGTCAGTATAAACTGCCCGAGGAGCTTACTACTAGACCAAAGGACAACAAATATGGTCTATTCTAGGGTCTGAGGGTTCCTTACTCTAGAGCAACAATCGACCGAACCACTGAAATCATCATTAGTTAGGCCAAAAAAGGGGGGGAGGCTATGGTTGAGGCAAAGCGAGAGTGACATACGACATAGCCAAAAAGACCAAAGAACACGATTGGGAACTCTCTTCTGTTCCTGTGCGATATAGGACTTTTCTATTCTTTGAATGAGATGAGATAAGTTGCCATTATCCATGTACTCCAGGATGATGTAGTCGTGACGATTAACTGGGTTAACATCCCATGGAACAGCTTCGGCCAACATATTCTCTATTTGATCTTCCCTTGCCCCTATTACAGCCTGGTGCGCGAGTCTTCTTGCCTCCATTGCTTCAGGAAAGTTTTGAAAAAGTTCCCTCCGAGATGGTTGCTCTGGTTGATACTGGGGGTCCTGATCTACGATTATTTCCTGGGAGTCAGGAAAAGAGTTTACCGAACCGTCGCTCGAATCGTACAAGTCGATCGGTTCAAACTCGTACGGGTCCGGGTTTTCATCCACGACCGGGTCCCGAGTGATCATCTGTACACAATGGGCTGCGTCGGCTAATTCCTGCTAGGCTGTTAGAAGATCCCTATTTGTGTGCATTGCTTCTACGTACCATCAAGTGCGATAGTTCGCGCCGTATGACCGTACTGAACCAACCCCTACGCCCGATCTTGATCACCAAATCACGGGGAGGATCAAATTGCCTGAATTTCAAAGCTATACCGTTGGCGCCGTAACCTATCATTTTCGTATAAAGAATAGTCTGCGGGGGTAGAGTCTCGAAATATTCCTTGGCCCTACGAATCCTTTTCCGTATTCTATCCCTATAATCCGGATCGTAAAGATCCGGATCTTCCATCACAAACGGTGGCCACGTACTTTCATTGTAGTCCCGTTTATATCGAGCCGGTTTCCATGGCTTCTTGATGTGATAGCGACGAGGATCAACTGGTCCTGGTCTTGGCAGCGGAGCGTGCGCCCATTCTTCTCGATCGATCTGATAGTCTAAAAAGCCCCTCCGAGCTTCGCCCCCCTCCTCGCGATACTTCTTAAAAATAGTATTTATACTTTTATAATGTTCCTGGTAGTTTTGAGGATTCCCCTGCATCTCCTCTGTCATCCAGTGGGGGACCCCTTCCATGTAATTGAGATTCATGATTGCGGTTACGGTCTTCGCCGTTGAAGCCTAGAGTCATGCAATAAACACTGCAATAAACACGTAGTATGAGAGCTAAACCCATGGATTCTACTTTGCTCATAGTCTCGAAATAAGGCTACGCACATTTTGAAAGACCATAATCGTCATTGTGTTATTGTGCTGCTTGCAGTAATATGATACACGGATTCCATTTGGTGAACAAAGAAACCCTAATAAGGAAGCCTTGCGCGAAGTACGGCCCTAGGAACACGAAAGAGAACTATACCTAAAACAAAGGCTTTTTTTTCTCCTTCTCATGCACCCTTCGTCTAGTTTAAAGCCTGCCAGGTGGGATTCTTCTCTACTTGACGCCGCGCAAAACTGCATATGCTTCCCTTAGTAAAGTTCTCCTCCGTCATTTACAATATGTTGCTAATATGTCGATACTGGTCCGGGCTCTATAGGGATAGATGTGCCATATCTATCCGATGAGGAGTAGGGAGTTATTACAAGGGTGCACAAGATACCATTGTTTTGCTATTGGCAGTTGGTAAATATTGGTACTCTATTAACGGGATTCGGGAGGCTAAAGTTGACGTAAGATGATATAAACTAAACCCTTGAGTACTAGCTAGATCCCTCAGGTGTTCTACTGAGAGTTCAAAAACAGGTCACAAAGCAATTGTGAATGCCCCCTATATAATATACCTTTGTCGTCATACTAACTCATGTTTGACAGGATAACTATTTGCCTGAAGCATATATCCAATATAGTCTAGATACAATTACCCACCCCATCCGGTACGCATACAAGACTGGTTTCCATATGTACTTTGTGCAGATGACTACGTCGGCTGAGGTGCATTAAAGGGGGGATTGTGAGAGTTCCGCATGCAGTACATCACAAAGAGCTTGTATGGCTCTACTAGCCTTAGAAGGTCCCTAGGTAGGCAGGTAGCTCTACTGCTAATGATACTCAATTAATACTAAAACATCACAATAAGCAAACATACCTCCTATTGGGGTGCCCAGTTGATTCGGAGCTGAAAGCCCAGGCACAAATAACCTTCTTCATCAAGGCTGAGTATCACCTAATAGAACAATAGATATAGGAGATAGGTACTATACCTAGTTGAATGTCACTTTGTTCTTGAGTTTAGCTATCCTATAAGTACCCGAAGTTTGTACATTCCTACCTAGCTCTCGCCACCTACAAAATATAAGCACCAACAGCCCTGAAATATACCACGTACGACCACAGGATCTGGAAAACTCGGGATCCCGTCCGCTCTCCCATGTAGATAAGCCAGATACCGCCAGATCAGTAGTTGGGTCGGTGACGACCAGCGAATCCCTGGTGTTGTACGTTTTGCATCTTTCGTCTTCCGTGGTTTTCTTTTTAAATAGTAGAGAATTGTTGGTACCTTGGGATGTAGGTGACTTCCATGGATGTAGATGATATTCTTGTGTACCTGAGTACCTACCTACCTACCTACCTACATGGACAATAGGCTTTGGTTACCTAGGGACCTACCTTATACATTAGACAAGTCATAGGTGGACATCAGGGCGCAAACTCGTTGCTATCGCTCAAATTAATGGACACCTCTACATATTGTGTAAATCGAAAAAGGTTTTGGTGTAAATATCTGCATTCACGCTGATATACTTGAGACATCAACGGTGTATGTTACATTAAGCGTGCGGTGCCTATTTGTAAACCCTTCAGCAATGCACATCACAGATTCTAGCCCTCTTATATCTTAAGGGTATTGGGCGCCTTGCTAATCAAACTCCATATACCCGAGAGTCGTGTCAGTGATGACGTATGTCTAATAATGCCTGGTCCTATTGCCCAACGCCAAGTCCATAAAAACATTTCCGTGCCACCTTCATTCTCATGCAAGTCATATCCCTTGTCATACGGTATATAGGTACGAGGGATGACACTTGATTTGAGCGGGTTATTGGTCAAAAATATCAGCATCTCCGCCATCCCAATCGGGATCCGAGTCCTCTGGTGAGTCTAGAAAGTCCTCCATGTCGAACTTTCTTTCCATGGGCCGATGATTATCAACTTGAATATCCACCACGTCACAAAGACCATGGATAAATTCATCATCAGATATATGTCTTGAAACTTTTCTCACTTTGCGTTCTAATTTCCCTCGGTCAGAGTGGTCGGCAGCTAGCTCATCCTCGCTCTCTTCATCGTCGGCGTCTTGTTCCTTCAGTAGTAACCCACTTCCCCTGAGCCTCTTCAGCTCTTTGCTAATGGCCGAGGCCCTTGAAAGCTCGGCCTTACTTAGGTAATTCGGCTCGCCCTCCGACGATGTTGGTGCCGGTGATAGATTGGCAATTCGTGTACTTCGTCGTTTTGGTGGTGCTACAGGAGCCGGCAGTTTCGGCTTCAGCTTCTTCTGGCCTTGCTGTTGAATCTTCGTCGGTGGTGGGCGTACTACCTTTAAATCTTTGGGCGATTTTATTCTCCTTTTGAAAACGCTCACCATTTTATCAACCCAGAATTCTCGAAATTCTTGGCGTTGGCGCCAACCTATGTCTAGTGCGATCCTCAACGCAAGTCGGCGAAGGTGGGGGAGGTCTGATGCACTCTGCACTAGGCTTTGAAAAAAGGTCTCTGCTGCCCGGCGACCCCACTTCCGCATGTGGAGGATTTCGATAGACTGGATCGAAGACGGCCATGTCGGCACATTATCCTCTGTAAGAAGAACATCATACTCCGGTTTGTTGTCGGCATAATGTTCATGGTGTCGGAAATAAGAGAGATCCATATAGAGGTGTCGTAGTTTCGGGCAAGCCGGCCGCAGGATAGGGAGAAAGGCCAGGCTTAAAGATTGGCAGTGATTGATAGTAAGGCTATGCAAGTGATTCCCGTGGCTAAGCAGGAAATTTACAAGGTCATCTGCTGTGAGCTCCCAACAGTTGATAAGTTCAAGGTGTTTGAGAGTGGCAGGGAGTTGATCCAATAATAGACCGTTAACCAGTGTACAAGACTCTAATATGAGATACTCAAGGTTTGGCAAAGCTGAAATACAATCGGAAAGTTGAATAATTCTTCGACGGTTCTGCTTTATTATCTCCTCGGTGGATTGCTGCCGAACTGTTAAACCCCAGGATGCAAGTTGATAGTTCACAAATGCTACTTTTTGCAAGCTAGCAAAACTCGAGTTCAAATGAAAGTGTGCTAGCTTCTCTAAAGAGAGTGATTCTGAAGTGAGACGTGAATTCCATCGCCAGCTTCTTAATTGCGTCGGCGCAGCGGCATCGCTAGCTTTATGACCAGCCAGCGTTTGCATTAAGTCATCCGCCGCACATTTGAATCGAACGTGCTCGTCTAGTTTACGATAAGGTGGCTCATCAGATTCGTGGTATAACTCCATACTTGATAGTCTTGGCAAATTCTGGACCACAGTCTGCAAGTTCAGATAGTTTGTACCGTATTTTGGTATCAGCGTTGACGCCACTTCCATCTGCAGAATCTCAACTTTCGGGCGGTAATTAATTATGGTCGTGTCGGGAGACAGGTTCAAAGTGTCAATGAACTGGCTAAGAGATGTCTGGGGTGCTTTGGCGTATCGCCAATGATGGTAGAACGGGGGACACTTGTATAGGTTTGCCAACGCAGGCTCGACAAAGGTCTTGCAAACCCGCGCAGCTGACATCAAACTTGAGACCGCGTCGGAAACATCTTCGCGCCTCGAGGAAAGGTCACGGATCGGTGCAGCGACATTATCGATGATGCATAGTAGGACATGATATGGGAGATTGGCCCAAGGAGGATGGGACGTATAACTGCCGAAGGGAGCTACAGGCGAAGCTGTAGGAGTCGCATCGTTCGAATTTGGGGTGCTTGGGGCTATAACTTTTGGGGGCGCTTCTTTGTCGGTATTACGGGTTCGACGTAGGACTTTTCTCGGAGAAGGCAAATAATCGTCGTGAGAACTCTTTCGCTTTCGCGTGGTTGGAAATTTATGTTTGACCGGAGGACTTCTACTATTGAAACCATCGTCGTTATCGTCGTCAAAATCATCATCGAATTCAGATGAGGACGAGTACGAATGGAAGTATGCGGCGGTTGATCTGGTTGTGCGACATGGTGCCTTCAACTTGGCAGCGCGGGATGGATTACTCCGAAGAGATCGTCGAGGTCGATCCATTGTTAGAGGCGTGAATCATTAGTTTGCTTGAAGGGGTAGGCGGGCACGGCGATAGTTGTCATAAGAGCGACAATGAATTGAGTAGTTTAGGCAGTAGATATTATATATGTACCTACCTACTTAGGTAGTAATTTGAACGAAACTATTGCAGGTGTTCTTGCAAATGGATGTTCCGGTGTGAATGAGAATGGGTTAGGTAAATCGGAAATGGACTGTGTTTATCCTAAAAAGTACAACTTACGAGGTACGGCATTGACTCACTGCAGCTAATATAGATTGGCGGGATGTTCCACTTAATAAGGTTTTTTGCTTATGATTGGATCTGCATCCTGAAACCCCCACCTACCTCACTTTTACTATGTACACCTACGTATGTACTTGTTGAAATTGTATCAACGTAGGTACTGCCGAACTTCAACTTAGGTACCTATGTACCTTCCTAATCCCTCTAATAATAAGAGACGGATGGATAGAGTTGAGAATTTTATAACAACCCACGCACTAAGGTTAGGTACACGCTGCGTATAATACGTGGAAGATGTCTACGGCAAAGTTAATGCCTATATTTTAACCAATTAGTCGAACTTATAAACATAAGAAAAGTCTAGTGTAACACCCTCCTTCACTTTATTTCAACCAAATGCTGCGATCATATAAACATCAACTACCTAGCAACACTAACAGCGCCAACTTATGCCCAGCTTGCCATAATATATGCTTTCCGTCCGCAACCCGAAACCATTTACCAAACATCGTCGGCCTTTTAGTAAGGCTTACTACGTATGTCTCTACTCCCTAATACGCACCCAACGGCATCAATGGTTTGTTGGTTTGGAATCCGACAATAAATTATAATAAGTCGTATAGTAGCAAACGCATATTTGCTCTGATGATACTCGACAAACAGCGTGACTATTGGTGGTTTTCTTGGATCGGCCATCCATAGTTGAAGGATTATATGCCTAAGGAGGTACCTAGGTATATAAGGTAACGAGCTTTTACGTAGGAATAATTCGGTCTATTGAGGTTAGAATCCTAGCATTGCATAACTAGTCTTAGATCTCACCAGGCTTTGCTACCTCTTAAGTTGAATGGCATATCTATTCAAAAAATGAATAGTAAATGTACGATCATTTCGCTTAGAATGAAGCACTTGGTACACTTATTGAGATGATATATGATGATATTCTATAAAATGCACAACTTTCTAATAACACCGTCCGCTCGCATATATTAGGATAAACTTTGGGTGGTGTAAGCTAAACGTGGATTAAAGGCATACTAAATATCTACGATGAGGGACTAACGTTGCCAGGTAATATCAAGGAACAATCGGAATTCCTCGTGTATATTGTTAGGGATGGGGCTCTTACAGGTATCCAACCCGAATACACTTGCCTATCAAAGTGGGAGATACCACTCGAAATATCCAAGAGCGAATGTATTGTGCTAGTGTATAAACCTGTGTTCATTCTGTTTTTAAGGTTTCGCTAGTTGAACTTGCACAATTTAGAAAAGGAGTCCATGTCGTCCAAATGATAATGTAACCAAAGGGGGGAGGTGGGTCTGTAAGAGTAGGGCGCTTAAACGGTCCTGCGGTCGCAACAATGAATATTTTAAATGTTGTGTCTTGTACCTCCTTCATATTAGGTGTAGGTACCTATGGAGATATGAACTAGGTACGTACCCTTTTTTCTTGGATAATGCATGGATCCGCCACTTAAAAGATGTGACGGTAGGTAGCCACACATTTCTCACGACCCCTGCAGGATTGGTTCTTTCCTCCTCAGCCTACCTTGGTTAGTCGGAACGCGTCGACGGGTTCTTCCACTTTTCACGCATCGCATCGCGGACATGTCAACCGCATCACATGCCCTCCCAACTTATTTCTCTATAGTCACATTTTCTTATACTCACTATTGCTATCGCGACTGAATGCGCCGGCGAGCTCATAGTTTTTGCCCATAAATCATCCTCACCAATTCCATCCAACGTAAACAACGGGGGTTCATGGCCAGCCACATTTAATTTGTTGCACATCTCATCATCATCGTCGTCATCGTCAAAGCCACTGTTTTTTACTCATTTTTAGACTTCATTTCGTCTGGATCACAATTCCTCGCCTAATTTTCATCACCAGTTGAGGGCCCGTGATTTACGTTGACTCGTTTTCGATACTAAGGATATTCAATAATGCAAATTAAATATCTATAATTCCTAATTGGTTGCATCCAAAACTTGGTGCTTCCAAGGCCATTGCTCGGCAACAACTCACACCTGCTTATTCTCCCCCTTTAGCAGGAGCTTGCCCGGCAACGTCCGGCATCATCTCATAGTTGCTTGGTCGTTCTTGTATCTACCTGACCGCTCTATCTCTAAAATAGGGTACCACAATACTGTGGTGGGCTGCGCCGATGTTCTCCTTCAGAGATGGCAACCATCACCCCGTACAAACGCGAATTGCCTTTTATTCATCGAGCTTGGAAAACTGCCGTCGATCACCTATCCCCATACGGCATGGGAATCAAATTGTCATCAACAAACGGTGACAGCGTCGTTAGTGATGAGCACAGTTCTCGTGCCACCAAAAGACGTCGCATAGTTGAGGATTCGCCCGAGTCAACCCCAAATGGCGCCGTTGGGCACTTGTTATCTGAAAATTACAGCGATTTCGAGAAAGCCCTTCGTGTGGAAGTCCTCCAGATTACGCACAAGGACAGTTCTAACTTTAGGTCTAGCAATTTATTGAATGGTACGGGATCTCCCGCGAAAAAGGATACCCCGACCATTCGAATCCGCTGTAAGCTCAGCATTTTCCGGCTGCGCGGGTCAAAGGAAGTTCGCGTGCTTTATTGCGATAGCCAGATATGCAATTTAAAGGTCTTTCGGGACTCTGACGATGTCTGTCGGAGAGCTAGGATATACCTAAACTCGCCGTTTCATGTCCCAGCGGATAAGATATTTGTTGAGCGAGATGATGAAAATGGCTTTGATCTGGCTGATAACTACCTGGTCCAAGCCGAGTTAGAATCGGCTGGCGATCCATGTTGGCCACCCATGGACCTACTACCCAAAGACGAAGCACAAGGCAATCCTTCGAGCGACCCGCGGCATTGGGTTCTGACGTCTTCAGTCGTTTACAGATTTGAAAAACACCGGGCCTCCACGTCTGTCAAGATCCGGAAACGAGTTGGTCAAGAAATGGGAACTGAACTAATGATGGACATGGATCTAAGATGGTCTACATGTCATAGAGCAGGTAGCACCACTGAAGTCGAGGTTTCGCCACCAGAAACCAAGGCATCATTTCCTAATGGCGCTTTAGAGCCCTTAACGAATGGGCATGTCAATGGGAGGGCAGATAATGCGGCAAACGGTGTTGTGAGAGATGATCAGGATGTTTCGATAGAAGACGATGAGGACCACGAAGAGGCGGCAACTCCTAGTCGTTCACTAAGAACTAGGGGAAAGCAGAACTACAATCTGAAGCTGTTAAGTGACAAGGCACGGGGGAAAGAGCGTAAAGAGCGCAAGCAACGTAAATTGGCTGAAAATAGAAGCCAATCCGGGCAAGTTACGTGGGTACTACCCCAAACCGGGGAAGTCATGCTTAAGAACTACCAATGCATACGATGCTATGCTGCTCATTCATCCATGAATCAGCTAGTAGAACATGTCAAGGTTCATTATCAGTTCAAGTACGACTTTGATGTGAACTCCGCCCGCATCTGGATTTCTCATCATGGTCAAGAAACTCCGCGCCGATCTAGTTCATACATATTGGATGTTCAAAGCTCAGAAGGCCCCGAGAGCGACCTCGAAGACAGTATATCTCTTCATAGGAACCAGAGGACCCTAGCTCATTCAAAGTCCTTACAGGTAAGTTAATATAAGATAGCCAAGCAGACACGGCGGCAATTGTATCTTACTAACATGATATAAAGACATCGCTCCCGGGTCAACCAAAAGATGCAAGGCAACAAGTGCCAAACAATAAGCAGCCCATGTATGACCGTCTCAGTAAAGCGTTACTTGAGCCTGGGTCCCTGGTCGATCCGCCAGACATTGACGACACCTGGCTGGTGCAAAAGCACAGGGATATCATTCGAGATTATAGTGATGTTCACCAAGACGAGAAGGAATACATCTCAGAATGGGATGCTTATGTGAATAAAGAATGCGTCACTTCGGAACCTCATTTACAAAACGTTTATCTCAAATTTATCCAAGATAAGGCACAGTGGCTTGCTGCGTCCCAGAGCCGGATGACAGAGTTTTCGAAGCACTTGAGCTACCTGAAAGCGAGAAACTCCTTAGTGGAATCAACTATAGTCAAGGCACTCGCAATTATGCGGCAGGCCAGGTCCCAGAAACGTCCCGAGCAGCCTGAGATTATAAAACCGCCCTCTCCGAGAACCGAGTATCGCAAGTCATCATCAGGATGTGGCGTCTGCGGCCAACCAATCCGTGGTCCATCTACATTAATTTGCTCAAACTTGGTAAGTTCGGCGTTTCTTTACTTTCCTTCCAGACCACCTCAAAGATAAACAAAGCTAATCATTCGTAGGATTGCGATAAACCCTTGTACCACATCAATTGTATACGAGACGTGAAGATGGCCGTAGGAAGCCGTAATTGGCGTTGCAATAGTTGTTGCAGCGATTAGGAAGCCTTAAGAATGGACGCCATAATGCTCTACTCGCTTCTATCTCGTGCCCGAAGTTAGAATCCACCTTTAAGGGGGTGGCTAAAGGTGGAGAGAGTCACCTTGAAAATCTATCCGTAACCCTCAAGAGGATATATGGGGCTCCTTGACGATAGCTAAACCGAAGCCAGAGTTGCAGTTGCTGATTGAATGGACAGCAGCTAAGCACCCATACTTTCTACAACCTACAATACATTTCTGGAGCCTTCACCAAAAAGGGCTCATTCAACACACCCTAGTTGTAAGCGATGGGATAGCCCGTCGCCAGATGAATCAAGGAATTTAGTTAATGGTTAGTTATACTTGACCCGTGAATCGAGTAAGTTCCTAATGAGTTAACTCGTTGGATTGTTAATTACCACCCACCTAAATCAATAACCCAACGAGTCTTGTCCAGGATCGCCTGCCTAGATACCTACCTAGGTTGGTAAGTACCTCCTTAGCAAGTCTTAGTACGTAGGTATATAAAAGATATTTATGGTATATATAAAACAGTTCATACACTTAAAATCATCCCCAGTTAATATTTCAGCACTTCTCAAGCTTGCTTAGTCTAGGGGCCTTGATTGTTTAGCGTGTCTTCAACTCGATATTTGCACTTATTCACTACTAGCAATACATCGTGATTAGTCTTTTTGCGTAGTTTCTTTAAAGCAAATTCAAAATAACGCAGCAAATTGAAATATAAATAGCAATTCAATCTAGTAAACAGGCCACTCTAAAAGTACCCAAGTTTATGGAATCCAACGTCAAACAAGAAAATAGACTCGTCTCCTATGTTCACGTACAGAAACCCAGAGGAACTTGACAGCTAGCTACTGAATATACCAGAATGGTTTCAATTCGTTACCTAGGTAGGCATTGACAGCTATCCTTCTTCGCAGTCCTTGCCATATTTAATACTATGCATCGATATACCGGTATATCATCAGGAGTAGAGAGGACGAATTTATCAAATCTTGTTTTATATTCCGAACCATTTATTAATAATAATCGGGGTTCTTCCAAATATTTAACCCTATAATCCCTTTTCTACCACATTACCACCCAAAGCAGCAGCCAAGCAGCTCAATTCCTTGTCGTCACCAGCCACATTACCGAGCACGACTAAACACAACCAAACATCAATCAATACACCCCCAGCGACAATGTCGAGGCCTATGATCTTCTTCATCCTCTTCCTGATCTACGCTATAGCCGGCCACGAAGTGATATCGAAATCATCTCAAGGAGAAACCCCAAGTTGGATAGGATGGATCGCCTTCCTAGCAAGTAATGTTCTAATGGCAAATATGGTCTGCGGTGTTATCTAGTCGCCTATCCGAAGATGGCAAGAAGGGTGACCGGGTAGTCTTTGTCAAAAAGCCTTGTCTCTCTTCTCCAGTTTGAGAATGGGTATATTTATCTCGGTGGTGTCACGAAATAGGGGTCTAGGTCGACTATAGCCGATAATACAATTCATTGACCCGAACAGCAAGCACCGTCTATTTAAAGGGTTTTTATTCCAGAAGCATGTGCTAGAGAATGTGAGTGATTTCTCCTTGTTCGTACTTTAATTAATAAGTGATAATATGGCTAGTCTCTAGGTTAGGTTGTTGGGTTATAAGTGGCGATCTCGGCCAGCTATGTAGCACTCTAATGGAGATTGACGATCACCGTTTACTTACATAGGTGAATTGTCACATGATTCCAACCATGGGGGTTTATACATATGAACAAACTAACCGTAGGATGTAAAGTGAGATTAGTTAGTTAGTTACCTGTTAATCGACTTTAAAGTTCTCGAACTTCCTTGTTTGGGAAGTGATCGGACCCCAAGCGTATGCGTATATACTTCACGAGCCTCGAACGGGGAAAGCTTATGCTGTGCTCCAAGCTCTACCGATGTTGTGGAATCTCAAGATAGTAAAAGCGATGGCTGTACCCCGCATCCGAGAACGACGGGATGCTGCGCCGCTTGTCCAATCACCGGACCTGCATGGGTTATACGTATGATAACGAGCTGCAGTTGGTTGATAACTCGATGATTTCCTGGTTGTCTAGACCTCGGGACGTGTGGCATCGCGTCTATTACCTAGGATAGATTGCGGTAACGTTGCGGGGTACCTAGTTAGATCTATTACTACTTGATAGGTAATATTTGTCTTATTCGAGGATTCCTACGGCACCGTGAGATGCGAGTCTAACAAAGGAAAATCGAGTAGAAATTTAATGGGAAACTCCTCGTGGCAAGACAAAGCAGACTCATACTCTCCTATATCGTAGTTCTACGGATCATTTACCCCCTTTGGGCGATTGGGATCAAGATGGCAGGATCCGAGGAGCACGAAGTGCAGCACTCTCAAGTAGAGGAAAAAAGTGAAGAAAAGACTCAGCCGGAAATCCAACAGCGTATTACCACCAGTGATTACGAAAAGGGACTTGAAGATGGACGCGGGCCGGGAAATGGACGGTCTGCTCAGATCGACCCGGTTATTGCTAGTCGCATCGCGGAGAATATTGACGACTTCATGGTAAGACTTGCTTTAAACCACTATAAAACTGATTAAGAGAAAAAGCGCGCTAAACAGAGAATAGACTCTTGTCAACGAGGCGAACGAAGCAAACGAGAGGGAGCGGGATATGAAGCTCTCTCACGCCTTCAAGATCTATCCAAAAGCTGTTGGCTGGTCGATGCTCCTGTCGTCTTGCATCATAATGGAGGGCTTTGGGACTTCGATTGTTGGCTCGTGTAAGCCGAACGCTTATTATTGCTCGTTCCGGAGTCGCGACTTATGCTCTCGTAGATATTTCCTACCCCCCTTTTCGCGACAAGTTCGGCACTCAAGCACCCAATGGAGACTACCAGATTCCTGCGAGCTGGCAAAACGGTATTTCAGGCGCAACCAATGTTGGCGAGATTATTGGCCTTCAGGTATGCGTTCCCTACCCGCTTCCTTTTAATGTCATGTACTTACAAAAAGCCTCCCAGATTGCTGGCGTTCTGTCCGAACGTTGGGGTTATCGTTGGACGTTAATATCTGCACTGGTCGCCGTCACCGCATTCATCTTCTTCCCGTTTTTCGCCAACAGTCTTACGGTATTCCTCGTGGGTGAGCTATTTCAAGGCATGGCGTGGGGTGTCTTCCAGACTATTACCGTCGCCTACGCAGCCGAAGTCTGTCCCGTACCCCTGAGGCATTACCTCACGAGTTACGTAAATCTCTGTTGGTTAGTTTTAATGGATCTATAAATCCCATCTCGATAAAATGGATGTTAATGCCATATATAGGATTATTGGCCAGTTTATCTCGGCGGGTGTGCTTGTTGGACTGGAGGGTCGACAGGATGAATGGGGGTAAGTTAACATCTTCGTTCCGGATTGACGACGCTTGCACTAAGAACACCCCCTAGGTACAAAATCCCCTTTTCCCTGCAATGGGTATGGCCAATTCCTATCGCTATCGGGACGTACCTTGCGCCAGAATCTCCCTGGTGGTGCGTCCGGCATGGTTACAAAGAACGAGCAGAGATATCGCTGAAAAGACTGGCTCGTAGTTCTGGGTTTTCTCAGCGCGATGCCGATGCGGCGATGGCATGTGGGTCACCCCCCAAGGGCTCAAGTAAATAGTTGTTGATCTAAGAGGCTGATTGGATTTACAGTGATGGTCTATACGGATGAAATGGAGAAGCAGACATCTCAGGGAACTAAATATTGGGATTGCTTCAGAGGTACTGATATCAGGCGGACTGAGATTGTATGCTTTATATGGCTAGCACAGTCCATGTCTGGCACTGCTATCGGGGGCCTGTCGTCTTATTTCTACCAGCAGGCGGGCATCTCGGATGCGGATTCGTTCAAATTAAGCTGGGGCCAGAACGGTCTCAACGCTGTTGGAACGATTGCTAGTTGGTTTATCTTGAATAAGGCCGGGAGAAAAACATTGGTATTCTGGGGGATGATCGTGATGTTTATTCTACTCTTGTGGGTTTTGATCTTTATTATTATCCCGGGGGCTGAACAACTTCTTTCTGCTAACCTTTCTGTTACTAGGATCACCGGCTTTATGGGTATCCACGACCCGCCCAGCACTGCAGAAGCCTGGACGGCGGGAACGATGGTCATCCTCTTAAGCGCTACCGCCAATTTTTCCATCGGTCCCGTAGTATACACCATCGTTTCCGAGATTCCGTCAACACGATTGCGCTCCAAGTCTATCATCTTAGCTCGTAACGCTTACAACGCTATTAACATCGCCTTCATCAATATCGTCTCGTATCGGCAACTCAACCCGGCCGAATGGAATTGGGGCCCTAAAGCCGCCTTTTTCTGGGCTGGCACGAACGCCATTTTTACGGCCTGGATCTTCTTTAGACTACGTAAGTTCATCGTAACCATAAGTAATCGAGCTGGTTCAAGCCGGTAAGAATACTGCTAACTCTCGGATCCCCCCTGCATAGCCGAAACTAAGGGTCGAACCTATGCCGAGCTCGATATTCTATTCGAAAACAAAGTATCCGCACGCAAGTTCGCGAGTACCAGGGTCGAAACCTTGATTCGTGGCACGGAAGGTGCACAAAAGGAACAGGCGGACCTTGTTATCAGCAACGTTGTGGGCGAAGGAAAGGGGGTTGATATTTAGATGCTACATTTTCTTCACTTGATGTAATACAACCAAACCAACCCTGAGTATTGAAGACAGGGATATTAGTAGAGCCCTACCTTGAAACGAATTCGTGTATGAAATCACCGAGATTGTAAAGAAGAATCTATTGTCTAATCTCACTTGGGGGCGTGTCACTTCTGTACTTCTGATCGCATTGATGTCGGGTAAGTATTAGGTATTTTAAATCTCTTATTGACTCCGATGCTATACACTTAAAAGTACAGGCCAATTTATTATTAATTGTTCTCGAGGAAGCGAGCCAGCCTAAAACCTGTACTTCTTCCTTTCGTCCCTTTTCTCTTCGTCACGCTTCAGTCTCTTACGACTCTCATTCGCAATCATCTCCTCCAGGCCTTCTTCTCTCCTCCAGTTAGCGCCGATACCTTCATCACGCCGACCTTCTTCGAATCTCTTACGCATCTCGTCCTTACTGATGCCATCTGCTAATGCATCTGGATCGAAAGATACGTCTACATCACCAGGCTTCTTCCGCTTTCGACTGCTATCGTCATCCTGGCCGAGAACACGCATATCCCCACCAGCGTTTTTAAGATCGTATACGCGGTCGCTCCCAAAGAAACCTTCTGCTCGAGCTTGTTTCTCTTGGATGACCGTGTATGCTGAGCGGGGATGCATGCTATCTTCGGTCTCGTAGCCACGACGGGATTTCCGTAGGTCTAATTCTCCAGCGACGGACTCGGTTGTTGTACCATATTCGGTCGGTACGCTGCTAGCCAAGCCACCAGGAGTCTCCATTCCAGAAGGAGTTTGTAATCCTGCACCAACGTCTTCCTCATCCTCGTCTTCTTCCTCGTCTTCCTCTTCCTCTTCTTCAGACTCCTCTTCAGGTTCTTGAAGCTCACCCCATAATGTACGTTCGATTGGTTCTCCGGGTGGGGGTGCTGCTTGAGATGGCTGCATGATGCCGAAGATATCTCCTCCATATAAAGGCCTGTTATACTCGTCGACAGGCGGCTTGCCGTAGCATCCCGGGTTGAAACCCCATTGAGCACCTGGAGGAATAGGGGCGTTGAGTCCGGGAATGCGGAGAGATGGGTAAGAAGGAGGCGGGCCGAATCTTTGTTGATGGATAAGCCATGGCGGAGGGGCTCCAGGAGGAATACTCAGAGCTTCCTTTAGGGTATCGCTTAGCTCTCCGGGCCGTAGATGTCGCAAATCGGTTTCGTATTCTTTGCCCTCGTAGTAAACTTCGCCGAAACGTGTTAATTGGGGTTTGCTTTGGAACCTGAAAAAGGCATCATAAAGTTTCTGGTAATCAATATCTAGCTTGCCCATTTTCGGTTGTACCCTTTCGCGCTGCTTCTGCTTTAGAGTTTGCTCTGCCTGCTTCTCTAAAACAGCATCTCTCATCTCTGCAATACCAGTGTCTGCAATGAACTTTGGTAGTTTAAAGGCTGGTTTCTCGATACCTCTCTTGGACGAAAGATATTCACGTTTTAATGACCAATGTGACGGCACCGGAACTACGTTTCGTTGTGCCTTGATCTGTACCAGCATTCGGGGGTCTGATGATGACGTATCATGCCATTCTACAACTTCGGGTTTCTTTACTAATGCCTTGAGTTCTGCGATGGAGAGCTTGTTAAGCATTTTTCGCTTCTTTTTAGAGAGCTTAGGTTGCGTATTTCTTTCGTCTTCCTCGTCGGGTATATCGTTATCGTCATCAAAATAGACCTCGCCCTGGTTTCCAGCGTTGGCTTCCTTTGCAATATCATCTTCCTCCCTCGAAGCGCCAAACTTTGTAAATACATCCCTGTACATAGAGAAAGCAGGATCTTCATTGTCGAAATCGAATTCTTCGACAGGTTCGGCGGGACCGTCGGCAGCAACCTTATCCGACGAAGTAGAGTCCTTCTTAACTTCAAGGTCCGTCGTGTCGCTTGGATTAGGTGCATCTTTTTCTGGCTCCGATTTTGCTTCGTCCGTTTGAGCCTCTGGAGTGTCATCAGCTTTCGATATTTCCTACTTGCGGATTAGCATTCAAGACCTATTTCGAATTAGATTATCAAGACATACCTCTGTCTTCGTCTGCTTTTCAGCCTTCTTCTTTGCGCGACGCTTCTGGTTCTTTGTCATTTTGGGAGGCGCCATCGTGATGGTTTATTCGGGCTCGCGCCTCTTTTATAGGAAGTCTATGCGACAACTTAGGCGCGACAGCCTATCTCCTCTTTAAAGGATAATCAGAGATACCCGAGGCGTCAGATCATCAAAGATCAATATTAAGTATGGTTTAAAATCCGATTATGTGATAAAGTATGGGGAATGATAATGTCAGTGATGAAGTTGCATGTTGATAAGGCTGATTGAATAATTTCAACACGCGACTTTTGAAGTCTAGCTTCGCTAGCTCAAAGCTTCTAGGCTAATAAGGCTCTTCAGCCATGACACGAATGCAAAGCCACATTCCCCATCGAATGGCCGAAAAAGAAAAAAAAAAAAAAGAAAAGTCTTATCCATGTGGCGCAACTTTTAAGTGGATGCAACCATTATCGCATACCTATCTACTTACTAATCAATGCGTCAGATCTGGCCAAATTTAGCTACAGTACTCAGGTACCTACTTGGCGTGTCCTAGCGTTTTGCTTAATTTTTGAAGAATGCAGTTGACGCTTGGGGACTTTTTGGGAACTTGGCAATTCGTTACGAAATTCTCCCATTTTTCAATCGCGTCAGCTAGCCAGTCATTTCAACAGGGGTCGCCACGCGGCAGAAGTCAGACCCTCCTTATTATCTATCTACCTACTACCTAGGTACACACAAGATAGTCGGTCGATATTCTATTCATGGATGAACCTGATACCGTACAACCAACCTAATATCCAAGATATCCAAGATATCCATAATATCCGGCCAGCCAGCGAACTTCGCAATACTATTCATATCGCATCAAGCTTCGCACTAGATACGAAGCAATGGTTCTATGAATTAAAGCTCCATTGATTCGAGTAATTGCGCGTTGCTTCTTTGTCACTCGTTATAACTTTACCAGCCTGCACCGCAAACTCCTTCGCCCTCGATGCCTCACTCTACGAGCTCGGGTTCTTATGCCCGAGAATCCTCCGTACCGCGATCCAATGCCAAGCATTCGGATGACCCAGAAAGTGATTCCGGCTTAGAGAAGTTCCCGGACCATATCGACTCTCCGGCGATGCGCGCCAACAGTGCAAGATCGATGAGTCCTGCTGGGTTAAATGCGTATGGTGTTGGATTGAGTGGAGGAGCTCAGTTGAATGGAGATCGTTGGCAACCGCGAAGGGACCTTTCTGCATCGAGAGGTGTACGATTTGGTTCCCCGTTAGGTCCGTTAGCGGGTATTCCTCGAAGCCACGGACGACAGAAGAGTATTAGTGAAGCCTTCCGTACTATCAGAGATAGGAACGGTAGCGTTAGTCAGAATGCCCATGAATTAGCAGATGCGCTACGGGCACCCATATCCCCCAAGCTCATTGTATGTCAAGTAAAAACCATGACCACTTCGTCCGGCATCTGCTGACGTGACATACGTAATTATCTAGATCCTCTGCATTGCGTGGTATATGTCATCTGCCTTGACGAATACGTCCTCGAAATCTATCCTCAACGCCTTCAACAAGCCTGCTACCTTGACTTTGATCCAATTCTTCTTGGTCGCCTTCTACTGCTTGACCTCTTCATGGCTAGCTAGTTTGTTCCCCAGTCTGCGAAATTCGATCCCGGCGTTAAAGAATCCCATACGGCACCCATCGAGGGATGTCATTATGACTACACTCCCTTTAGCCATATTCCAAATTGGTGGTCATCTTCTGAGCTCTACAGCAACCTCCAAAATTCCGGTATCCATGGTACATACTGTAAAGGGGCTTTCGCCGCTATTTACGGTTTTTGCATATCGGTTCATTTTTGATATACGATATCCGAGAGCTACGTACTTTTCCTTAATACCGCTTACTCTAGGTGTGATGCTCGCCTGTTCATCAAATCATACCTTTAAGGGTGAGATTGTGGGGATCATCTATGCTCTATTAGCGACTATAATCTTTGTCACGCAAAACATCTTTTCCAAGAGGCTATTCAACGAGGCCGCCAAGGCTGAGGCTGATGGCTTATCGGCAAAGTCCCGCAAGCTCGATAAATTAAACCTTTTGTGCTATTCCTCCGGTCTTGCTTTTCTTCTAACGTCCCCGATCTGGTTCTGGAGCGAAGGCATCGGTCTTATCCGAGATGTTTATCACGATGGTTCAGTGGATCTTTCTTCACATCCCAACAGTTTTGACCATGGGCGTTTGACACTCGAGTTTTTGTTCAACGGAACTTTCCACTTTGGACAAAATATTCTGGCTTTCGTCTTATTGTCGATGGTATCTCCCGTCACATACTCGGTTGCATCTCTTATTAAGCGAGTATGGGTCATCACAGTTGCGATTCTATGGTTCCGCAACCCTACTACACCAATCCAGGCTGTAGGTATTGCGCTGACATTCCTTGGTCTCTACTTGTACGATCGGACAAACGATAGTAACAAGGCGGACCGACGTGCACGTCTGTTGAGTCAAAGTGCGGGAGGGGATCAGCCACTATTACCTCTCAATACTTCCCAAAATAAGACAGGAGTTTCCGGCCAAGTATCACAGGTTTTCGGGAGTCCTATATCCATGTCTAATGGGTCGACACCGCATCCCTATACTAATGGCCATTCCTCGCAAACAAGTTCAGTAGCCGATGATTTTAAGAAAAGCGATGATACTGGCAAGGGCCGACAAAGAGGAAGCAGCAACGCAGCTTGGCTACCACCCGGCACCAGGCAGGAAGAGACTTGGAGGTACGAGGATAGAGTTAGTGTTCGATGATTTATAGGCTTTCCGGATAAGGCCAGAGGTTATGAGACGTCGGAATTTACGTATGAAAACTGGTTTCCTTTTTTTTTTTTCTTGACACGCGGTATAAGCAGTGCCCCAAAGCTATTTTAGAAAAAAAAATCTGATATTATAGCAATCATCTTGCGAATAGAGGTTCGCGGTTTAATTTTGGACTGGGGCCCATAAAGGTATGATACGAAATGGGATTGGAATACGACCAAATTTGGTCGTCATCTGTATAAGTATCCCTCAGATCAACGGGATGCAATATTGCATAGGCGTAAGGTTTAGAGTCGTGCTGTAAAATAATAAAAAAAGCCTCGGATACCATTTTATACTAGTTTGATCTTAGATTGGATCGGACAAATGGGGATATAGAGAAATAAAAAGATGTGTATCTACCTAGGTACTCGATAATACTAACATAGTAGGTACCTAGGTATCGTGGCTAATATTCGCCGGGCAGGTTTTCATCACAACTCCATGTGCGTTACTCGATGTACCTACTTTGCGATACGTTACTAGAAATTCAATTATAGCGTCTCTAACTTTGAAAAAAATTCGTCCAATTATTATCTTGGGCTGAGAAGGTTTCCATTGTTCATTAGTTAGGAGGTACATGTACTTTCCACTTTGTCGCTGTTACTGGGCACCTACTTCTAAGGCGGGCAGTTACTACATGGTACATACTATGTACCAAGGAAGCTGTAGTGGGGTCAGATCGGGTACAATCGTAAACTCATGTGACCTGTCACGTGAATTAGCTTGGTTGAGATAAGGTGGAGCTTTTTCAAACCTGGATCCCAAGTTCATCCGGACCAGACGGCGGCCAGCGCCATTTTCACTTCGACCTTGCTTCAAATTATTTCCTCCCCCAGACTCATCACCTCCTCCACTCCATACATTCTCTATCGCTCTAGGTCATCTTTCAAGATGTTCAAGAGGTAAGTCATCTTGTATAGACTAACTTTTTCATCTGCCACTCCTTCAATTGAGATCAATTGAGCTGACGGAGAGTTTTTTTTTTACCCCGACTTTAGCGGCCTCTCCTCCTTCGCGAGAGCTGCCAGGCCTGCCTTTGCCGCCCCTACAAGGCGCGCAGTAAGGCCTGCTGCATCTGCATTAAGATTCCCCTTGACGAGCCGATTCGCGAGTACGTCGAGTGCCGGTGACGGCAAGATTTACCAGGTGAGTTAGGATCGCAAAAATATATTGTTGCCCAAGCTTTGTCGAGTTGTGGGATGGAGGCTAATAGATTATACGAATAGGTTATTGGTGCCGTCGTCGATGGTTAGTGGAACCTAACAAAAATATTCTCATGTCTTTCTATTTTCTTTATTTTTTTATTCTTCGAGGGTAGCTTTATTAACGCATATCTTGTCCTACAGTCAAGTTCGACACTGCTAAGCTACCCCCCATCCTAAACGCTCTAGAGACCAACAACAACGGACAGAAGCTCGTCCTTGAGGTTTCGGTAAGCTTTAATGCCACATACCTAAATATATATCCAAACCTCTTCTAATATCATACAGCAACATCTGGGTGAGAATGTCGTCCGTTGCATTGCCATGGACGGTAGGTTTATGAAGTTGAAAAAAATTTCCCGTGATAATAAACTCATATCTTGATAGGTACTGAGGGTCTTACCCGAGGCGCCAAGGCCACCGACACTGGCGCTCCCATCACAATCCCCGTCGGCCCCGCCACTCTTGGTCGTATCATAAACGTCACTGGTGACCCGATCGATGAGCGTGGTCCTATCAAGACCGACAAGTTCCTGCCCATCCACGCCGACCCCCCGGAGTTCACTGAGCAGTCCACCTCTGCCGAAATTCTAGTTACTGGTATCAAGGTTGTCGACCTACTCGCTCCCTACGCTCGTGGTGGAAAGATTGGTCTGTTCGGTGGTGCTGGTGTCGGCAAGACTGTGTTCATTCAGGAGCTCATCAACAACATCGCCAAGGCTCACGGTGGTTACTCCGTCTTCACCGGTGTCGGCGAGCGAACCCGTGAGGGTAACGATCTGTACCACGAAATGCAGGAGACCTCCGTCATTCAACTCGATGGCGAGTCCAAGGTCGCCCTTGTGTTCGGTCAGATGAACGAGCCCCCTGGAGCCCGTGCCCGTGTCGCCCTTACTGGTCTGACGATCGCTGAGTACTTCCGTGACCAAGAAGGCCAGGATGGTATGGATGATATTCGCTACTTCATTGATATTTGCTGACCTTAATTAGTGCTTCTCTTCATCGACAACATTTTCCGTTTCACTCAGGCTGGTTCCGAGGTGTCTGCTCTGCTAGGTCGTATCCCCTCTGCCGTCGGTTACCAACCCACTCTCGCCATCGATATGGGTGGTATGCAAGAGCGAATTACCACGACTAAGAAGGGTTCCATTACCTCCGTCCAGGCCGTCTACGTCCCCGCTGACGATTTGACTGATCCTGCCCCTGCCACCACCTTCGCCCACTTGGACGCCACCACTGTGTTGTCCCGTGGTATCTCTGAGTTGGGTATCTACCCCGCTGTCGACCCTCTCGACTCCAAGTCCCGTATGCTCGACCCCCGTGTCGTGGGTCAAGACCACTACGAGACCGCCACCCGTGTCCAGCAGATCCTTCAAGAGTACAAGTCCCTGCAGGATATCATTGCCATTTTGGGTATGGATGAACTGTCGGAAGCTGACAAGCTTACCGTCGAGCGTGCCCGAAAGATCCAGCGTTTCCTGAGCCAGCCTTTCACTGTCGCCCAGGTTTTCACTGGTATTGAGGGTAAGCTAGTCGATCTTAAGGACACCATTGCCTCATTCAAGGCTATCTTGGCTGGTGAGGGTGATGACCTCCCTGAAGGTGCCTTCTACATGGTTGGTGACTTCGCGTCGGCAAAGGAGAAGGGAGAGAAGATCTTGGCTGAGCTTGAGAAGTCGTAAGGAACTAATATGGACTGCTGTTAAATAGACGCTGCCGAAACCCGGGAGTGACCTGTGTATATCTAGAAAAGGAGAGCAGTGCGGTCTGATGATTTCCCTAGCTCAATCGAGTCCTTTTGTGAGCTGTATACCTAAAATTCCACGCTAATTCTGACATGCCATGATGCCCATTTAACGTATTTTTCTTTGTCCAAATATTTGGGTACCCCTTCAAAGGTGTCTAAGTACCTAAAAATGCCCATTCTGCAGCCTGGACTCGTAGCATTCCAGTAGCCTGACTGATCATTGTCAGTGGTTAGAGTGGTCGGAATGTACACTCTTGGACGAAATCTTGGTTTAAGAGACATGAATTAAGCCAAACGATTCAGTCTACTCCAGATGGATCAGAGAGCACAAAGCAGCAAACCGTCGAGCTATTAGTTTGATTTACCGTTCATTGGCAAGCATTCACTCTCCATAATACAAACGTAGCGATATCTTCTGTCCACCTCTTGAGATCCTAATTCGTCTCATAAGTCGACACGTCCTGAATACCAGGATATAGTGTTATTAGGGCGGGACCGCCATGTAGCCGTATCAATCGGGAGTTGAATATAATGAACACCCGTTGAATTGAGATGAATGTACGTATATTAATGCAGTGATACGCATCTATAGATGTTAGCGTATCAAATTATATTTTACGGTCCGGAATACTGAGACACGGCGACTTACATTAGACACATTGCGTGTACGCAATTGCTTTAAACCCATTCTGAATTGCTTCGATACAGGAGGCCAAGGGGGCCGTGTCTTGATAATCGGCGCGTTGGCCTCCAGATGGCTTATTTTAACATAGGTACCTACAGAACGACAATAAACACAAAGTCATAGCTACACGTTTCTTTTTGAGTTATGGCATACCACCCTTGAATTTTGACTATCCTATCCTACACCTATAGATACCTATATTTGGTGCATTATCTACATACTATTTATGTTCCCGTAGGTCTCCCGATTATCACGCTTTAGTATCCCCACCTCCAGATACCGCCGTGACGGTAATCAATTGAGGTTCTGCCTCCGTGCCTTCAGATGACTTCACCGTCGAGTCAGGTGCCTGCGTCTCTGCGACGCGCTGCTCAGTCCACTGAGGGGCAGATACGTCCGGCGCGATACCGTATAGAACGACTACGATAACACCGATGATACCAGCGAGGCAGCTAAACGCTAGAGCGACCTTACCGCGTGTTGTAAATCTAAATATATGTTAATAACGCAAACAAGAGTAACAGATTAACGTCGTGTTTCTCTTACCCATCCGGTAGCGGATCAGGACTCCTCGGCTCGCCCGTCAGGTCGAGGAAGTTCGCCGTGTTAGCGGCAGCATTTCCAGCTATGGGAATATTATCGGCCGCACAGGCATCTAGGTGGTCTTTTGGTATCGTCATCGTCTTTTGGAGATCCAAGGGTGCTTCGACGAAGGTCGCAACTGTAATACCTCAGCGTTAGTTACCATGCTATAAACAAAGGAGGATAATAAGGATTAGCACAGGCTTCTAGAGGAATACTTACTAAGTCCGGATGAGACGTGCCATTCGATGTGGCAGTGGAAAAGCCACACGCCTGGTTATTTATAAGCGTACGATATAAGAGTCATTAGGTAGAGTAAAGCTCACCAGGGTTATCAGCCCTAAATCGAAGCACGATGAATCCCGTTGGGAATAGTACAAATGTATCGCGGCGCATGGGTGTGGCGGGGAAATCAGCTTCCGTAATATGCGCATCCTCGAAGGTCCCGGCGTCTTCTTCGGACCGGTAGACGGCTTGGAAGTGGTGTCCATGGAGATGGAAAGGATGGCGTCCTGTGTCCAGATTGTTCACTACGATCTGCACTATTTCCCCCTTTTCAAGGACGAAGGAATGAGTGAAGGAGCCGTACACGGTAGGGTTCGTCGCCAGCTCTCCGGCAGATAGAGCCGTGTAGAGAGTAGGTACTTTAGGCGCCTTGTATGTGATGTTGTCGAAGAAGGCGCTTTTAGAAAAAGGGGTCATGTTAGTAATACCATCTAGGGGAGATATAATGCGTAAAATAAACCTACTAGTTGGCGCCGTCTCCCAAGTTGTCCATGATTACATCAAGCTCGATCTCCTTGTCGGGTTTTGTAAGTAGGGTTTGGTTGTCGTATGGGAGCAGAGTAAAGTCGTCAAAGTTGTTTAACTCGTCTACGAGCGCAGGCTCCGGCAGCGGCTTTCCCTCGTCGTATACAAGCCACCCAGTGACATTGTAATTTAGGCCGTCAGGTATCGTATCAAATAAAGTCTGGAATAGGGCAATAATTAAATAAGTAATCAAAGAACATTAGGTAACGATTCAAGGTAAGTCGACGTACAGTATCCATACTAGCCACAAATGCATAGTTAGCTTTAGTGTCATTCTTGGTCGTCACCAAAAAGCTACAGCGCTGAGCAGCAGACAAGTAGATCATATCGGCTTCCGCCGGTTGATGGTAAACGCCATCGACCTCGATGATGGTCATATTATGTCCCTCAAACCAAATGTATTGACCTGCAAAGGCCCCTACGTTTATAACACGGAAGAGGTAAGTTGTTCCGGGTTCAACCGGGACCTTCAAGTTCTGCGTATCATTGAATAGGGCTGCCTGTGGAACGGGCTCAGCTCCCGTAGGGTTTGCCTTGTTGATGAATCCCGGAAGCAGATCTGTCATCTGATCATGATACCAGTCTGAGACAGTTAAAATCCTTTCGTTTTCTTGCTTGTAGTACGTATCAAGAAAAGGAGATTTTGGATCGTGGACAATAAGAGGCCCTCTGAGTCCATCTGGATATTGCCCATTGGTATGGGAATGATACCAATATGTCCCAGGTTGATTTATCTGTGCATGTTAGTTTCGTGACCAATATACGCGTTTTTGTTGCGGACACTTACAGTGAAGTTGTAGGTGAAACTCGAACCCGGCGCTATGGGACATTGTGATACTTGGGACGGGCCATCCATATGAGTCGATCCGTTCATAAACAAGCCATGGAAGTGAAGTGAAGTTGGCTGGTTTCCGAGCGAATTTAAGACGTTAATTACGATATTGTCGCCTATATTGGCGACAATGGGGGGGATGGGCCATTGGTCGTTAATTCCGATGGTTGGTCTGTCAAACGCGCCATCGGGATTCGACGTGACCCATCCTATCCGGAAGTCGTAGGTCACTGTTGCAGCATTCGAGAGACTCAGAAGAGAAGCAGCCGAAGCTACAATGGGGACAAGACGTCCCAATAGTGAGGGCATGGTAAAGATATCCCGTCTTGCGGGTGAAGTGTGCGGAGACAACGGTAGGTAGAGTATAAATTGATTAGACGTCTTGAAGCAGAATACCTCGGCGTATGTGGTTAGATAAACCAGGGCCCTGTTGTCGGTGGAATTACCCAGGCTGGAGATGACGTTGATAGCACATGAATTGAGGAATTAAGAATCAGTAAAATTGCCCTTTTTTTTCTTCCTTTTGAGATTTAGATCCGGTGTGAGATAGGTAGGTGATACGCTTCGTGTACACTGTACAGTACCAATAACCGCCTTGGGCTAGGAGTAAGTCTTACCGAGAGAAGTCAATCCATCAGTGGGTAAAGAAGGATTAATAGATTATCTTATCAATCGGTAAGGGGGGGGTAACAACGGGGAGACACAGTGGTATTGAACCCAGGTCAAGGGCTCCCGCTTTTGTTTGTTGGCCTGACCATTGATGTATCATGTAGCTAGTATCATGAGGATTAAAGCGGCAGGCCGGAAGGGAGCAGAGCCGAACAAGTTCAGGCCGCTCCAGCGTCCAGACCAACCTATGCTCTAAAAGAAAGACGGCCCTATTCTTACCGACCTTCTGGACGACACCATCGTACAACGCCACGGGTTAGTAGTATATACTAACTAACCTAGGTACGTAAGGAGTATCGATGCTTTTGGGATCCGGGCCATTCCTATGTAGGAACGACCGCCAGGTCCGACTCCCGAGTCCCGAGTCCCGAGTAGACAGCCATGGTTATGTTATGTTCACAGTTCGCCCTTCTATAGAAAAACACTTGTGAAACGAGGGGAAATTGGCAGGCAACTGGAAAAACCCTCAGCCAATTACAAAATCTAGGAAGGTTTAGGATGAGCCTATAAAATTAAAATATACGGATTGTGATTTTCGCAGGAGCAATCATTTAACAAAAGGGAAACGTGCCACCTCTATTGGCGATTTCGGTTAGGTGATAACAAAAGCTACCGTACCCACACACCCCCAACCGGTTTACGAGCTGTAGTGCGATGATCTGATAAGATTTCTTAGGGTTGGCGCTGGGGGGGCTAGGTTAACTGGATGGTACCTCTGTACCTAGTTATACACTAGGTATTGTACCTAAAGGCGTGGGGTGCTCCGTGCTCCGTGCTCCGTGCTCCGTGCTCCTTGCTCCTTGTTTTTTCTTTTTGCGTACCTAACTAACCAACGGCCAATAAACAATGAAAATGAGAGTACTAATAACTCGAATAGGAAAGAGTAAACGAAATAAGGGGTGAAACCGTGTAAATACAAACTACGAGATTGAATCGTAAATACGGACTGGGCTGTATTCTAGAAGATTCAAAGTGAGTTCCAACAAGAAAAAAAAAAAACACCAACGACATCTAGTTAACCTAGGGTAAGTCGAGGTAGCAAACCTCTTTCAAGACCCATCCTGTCCTGAATCGAACCTATTACCGATAAAAATGCTATCGGTGTCAGAAGCAGGCTAGGGTCGTAGCCGGACGCTTTAACAAAGCTTGAACCGCCAAGCAAGGATCTATATTTTTCTTACCGCTGCAAGACAATGGGGTCACCCATGTCTAGACCCTGTCTGTAATACTCATTGAAACTTATTATTAACCTAGTCAAATGGTTGAGCCATACGAGTACCTACATATATACACCACTTCTGGCTATTAACCCAGCAGAATAGGCAGTTGGCTAGCCGCTACAAAAGCAGTCAGGTTATCCGTCCGATAATTTGCTAGGGGGAGCCACGTGCCAACGCCCGATTTTTCCCATTAATCGAACCATCTTGCTGGTTTATTAAAGTTGATCCTCTAGGCACTGTCCCGCTCTGGGCCAACTCTACCTAGTCAAGGTTGATTTTCCAACAGCCACGCGAGATCACACCCGGATTACTGGCCGGGTCCCCTCTTAGCTGACACAAGCGCAACCACTAGCAAAGCTGAACGAGTTATCTTTTCCATCAGATGTTTGGGACCGTATTCAAGCAAGCAAGCAAGCAAGCAATTGGGCAGGCAATCTGCCTCCGACTTCCCATCCTCGTCAAGGATCTAATCTTATACTCTAGCCGAAGCCAACCGTTTCTTGGTTTTATGCCCCACTCCAGATTATCTGATCCCATTTATCAGATCAAACAGATAATTCGTCGTTTTCCTCAACATATACACAACATAACTATCAATTTCTCCAAATCTTAATAACTCAACGCCTGAGGTGACCGGAAGCGTCTCCTCGCCAGTTTTTCTGTAATGGCGTCGGATACTGTCTTCGCAGTCCCCGTATTTCTTGTCGTGTTTCGAGAAACACTCGAAACAGTCATCATTGTTTCTGTGTTGCTGGCTTTCCTTAAGCAGACCCTAGATGGCCCCAATCGAGATGTAAGGGTATACAAGACATTAGTTAAGCAGGTGAGACTTCAATACCCCCCTCTCATTCTTTATGATCGAGTGCAGAGGGAATAACCAAAGATCCTAGATATGGGTTGGTGTCGGGCTCGGTTTCTTTCTCTGCCTTGTCGTCGCTGGAGGCCTTATCGGCGCCTTTTATACACTAGGCAAAGATAACTGGGCATTGAACGAGTACAATTATGAGGGAGCGTTCGCCCTCGTTGCTTCGATCATTATCAGTATCGTAGGAGTAGCCCTTCTCCGCGTCGGGAAAATGCAAGAGAAATGGCGGGTCAAGCTAGCTAAAGCTCTTGAAGCCCCAATGGTCATAGGCGGTAAAAGGAGTGGCTGGTTGAAGCGCTTTGCTGAAAAGTACGCCATGTTTATCCTTCCGTTCATCACTGTCTTGAGGGAAGGCATCGAAGCCATTGTCTTTGTGGCTGGTGTATCTTTCTCTGCACCCGCAACTGCAGTTCCGCTGCCCGTGGTTGTTGGGCTGATCGCTGGAATTGCTGTAGGATATATTCTATACAAGTGAGTTTTCTTTTCATACGTATAATGCCTAGGGTGATTTGGGTTTAACCAATTCGTGCTAGGGGTGGAGCGGGAGCAAAGTTACAGTACTTCCTAATAGCTTCTACTTGTCTATTATATCTCGTAGGCGCCGGTCTCTTCTCTCGTTCCGTGTGGTACTTTGAAAACCAACAGTGGAACAATGTTATCGGAGGTGATGCAGCGGAACTAGGAGATGGTCCGGGTTCCTACGACATCGACAGGAGTGTCTGGCACGTAAACGTAGGTAACTACTTGCATTTACTCTTGTCCAATTGCTGATATTCTGGTATAGTGTTGCAGCCCCGAACTAAACGGTGGCGAAGGAGGATGGGGAATATTCAATGCTATACTTGGATGGACCAACTCGGCGACTTATGGCTCCGTCATCTCTTATAACGTCTATTGGATCGCCGTTATGGCTTCGTTTGGCGTTATGAGATACCGTGAAGTCAAAAGCCGTGTTGGTACTTCATAAATCTCGAGAAGAGCCCGGCTGGCCTTGTTGTCTAAGTTGGTAGATCCGAGGAACAGAAAATCGGTTTGGAGACGCTTATACGGGAGATGTGATGTTTTTGTTTCTTGACTTATGGGATTTTAACGTGATATAAGATGAACCCAGCAGCTAGGCAACGCCCTGTTTAAGCTGTTGAGATACATTTTATTCTTCCAGCTTTGATGCCTAAGTTAGGTATTTATATCAGGACAAAAAGGGTGGCTAGGATAAGAATATAATGTGAAACTTGTATGTTAAAAACGACAAATAAGGACAATATTACGAAATATGGTTAAGATTTAGAGTCCCCGCAATTGCCAAGCTGTCAGATTTTGGCGGCGTAAACGTCACTTCCTTGGGTCCTCAGTCCCGCTTCCCCCATTGTATCTTAATGCCAAGACCATCCTTTTTCGACCGCTAAGTAATTAATCTCTTATAAAGTTGACCTCTACTAGTTACATGGGTTATCAAACTCAGGGTCAACAGTAACCGTTGATGCGCGACTATATATGCCTATTTTCCCTCCCATTTTTTAAACATATATCCAAGCTGCCAGTTACAAGTTCATTCACCTATTTACGAAGGCTTGAAGTTTTCAAATTTCAATAAGCTTCAGAACTGATGACCACCTCGGATCTTACGGTACTGCCTCACACGGGAGACAAGCCAGATGGACGACTCAGGCGGCGCTATAGACGGCAATTCGTCAGATCCCAATCATACCAGAAAACTTCCTGAAGTTGTCAATATCGTTGATGGTGGAGATTTAATTCTAGATGTCACTTTTGAGAACTCCAAAGATACTCTTCGAACCGCCCGGGCTGCTCAATCGAAACTCTTCAACAGGGACCCGCAACCTGCCCCCAAGAAGAAGGCTCGCTTAGGTTTCCGTGTAAGCCTCAAAGCACTCAAGACCCAGTCTAAGTACTTTGAGAGACTCCTCACTGATAGCCGGTTTAAAGAGGCGAAGGATATATCGAGCGCCTTTGCTGCACTCGCCATAAAGAGTATCAAGCCGGAAACTGCTGACGCTGGAGAGCTTCCTTGGATCAAAATTCAAGATGACGACCAGGCAACTCATTACGCACACCGCGAAGGCGTATTTGGAGACTTGCTGCGGATCCTCCACGGCAAGGAAGCAGTCACGAAGTTCACCATGTCATTCGTAACTACGTTGGCTGTCTTAGCTGATCGCTTCGACTGTACGTCTGCGGTATCGAAGTATCTCGTCGCCGGCACGAGGTTCAAGTGGCCTTTAACGAATCGCAAAGCTATTAGGGATGAACCATCAGTCATGAGTCGCGGCAATGAGGATATCTTACGTCAGAAGATCCTTGTGTCGTGGCTGTTGAATCAGCCCGCTAGGTTGCAAGCGGCCACGAAGGAGATTATCATGAATGGTTCCTGTCGGTGGAGTTCTTTTGCTCAAGACGATGAGTCTTCAGATGCTACGTGGTGGTATTTGCAAGACGGCCTCGAGCGTAAGTATCCAACATCCTCTTGGCGTCTCTTCACATATTAACCCCTGAAATAGAAGAATTGCAATATCGTCGGCAATGCATCCTGAACACAATAGCCTCCGTTCAGCGGCACTTCCTTACTCTATACACATCGCGCACGCGGCAGTGTAAGCTCGGTTACGATTCGAGCGCAGCTTGCGACTCCTACCAGCTAGGGGAGATGTTCAAGTTCCTATCGAACAAGAACCTCATGTTTCTCGTGGACTTCTCACCGGGTTCGCTCGACTCCATAGCAGACACCTCCCTACTCCAAATAGAAACCATACTCGCCACTCTGAAGCAATGCCCTAGTTACCAGATTGACAAACACCACACCAATTGTGGACTGCGCACGCGTATCGTACCTATCTTGGATTTCATAACAGGCCTGCTGTCAGCAAACTCCGTCCCCATCACTAGAAGTACCTGGAAAAGCAACCGTCAAGCAGTTGCTTGGATGCCGCCTGATACTGAGAATAAGGACAAACAAGAAACGGAGCCATTCCGGTTTACTAGATCGTTGGCGGGGGATCAGCGATTCCGCTTCGAGAATGCGCTGGGTGCGGATAAATTTGCCAAGGACGTGTTTACGGCGTCAAGCTGGGACTGGACGGCGGAAGACCAGGCGCGGGATGACCTCCCATCTACGACGCCAAGATGGAACTTGAGATGAGCACGGTGGGATATATAGTAGGACAGCGAGCCTTCTTTCGATGCCGTCAAATAGAAGGGCTATATATATTAGAGTTCCTATTTGCGGATATATAGGGTTATAGGAGAACTTCAGTACTATACTGATTGCTCTCACACATCTCATAGGATAAATCTGAATTAGCTGTTCTCTTTCTTGCATGTAATTCTGTATCCGGGTTCTAGTCATCGGGTTTTGATTTGTTCCCTTACTTCTCAAGTGAATTCAATTACTAGACTAGCTCTAAGTACTGCCGTCCTTCGAATCTTCAAAGGCCACAAATGTATTTATTAGGCCAACCGGGTTATATGAACGCTCAAAACATTGACCGATGCAGTTGAAATAAACATCAAACCGGAAAAAAAAAAGATGTAATTTCTATACACGGCAATTCTTGGCCATCTTGTCTGAACTCAACTGGAATATGTACCTCCTACCCAATCAAACAGTAGGGATGAATAGTCATCGCCCCAAGAATGCTACGCCGCAACGCCAATACGGAACATGACCAAACGACTTTCTCCAGGGATGGACGCAGGAAAGAAAAAAAAAACCCCCCAAAAGCCTAGCTCCTTAAAGCCTCCAGCCTGTTCCTCATCTGGTCCATCATAGCCTCCTGGTCCTCTTCCTCTTCCTCCAGCTGCGCCGGCTGTTCCTGGGGATGAGACGGGAGCGGTGCGCTGGGCATAGTTCCGGCCTTCTCCATGCGGCCCTTCAATATTTCGCCCAGTACTTTATCGACTTCGCCCTCCGCTTCTTCCTCTTCGTCTTCCAGCATGTCGTCCACGGGTAGGTTCTCACCGACCATCTCCTCGATAACGCCGGCCTTCATGAGCTCGACGGAGAGCTCCTGCATGGTGCCTGCCAATTGCGGTAGTCGGATTAGGCTATTAACGTCCTTCATGACGCCTACGCTGGCCCGGATGCTGCCCTCGATCTTGCGCACCGCGAACGCCTCGTTTACTTGCATCTGCACGCTGTTCAGCTGCGCCTTGGACGTGACTAGTCTTGCCGACGTGCGCCGCGCGCGGATCAGTTCCTTGGCGAAGTCGCGTACTTCTCGTTGCGCCTGCTTTGCTTGTTGCGGGTTACGCTGGGCTCGTCGGTCCGCTTGGATAATGAGGTTCTTGGTTTTGATCTCGACTTGCTTGACTTGGTTGATGTCCCGATCGAGCTTGCGGATGTTGGATCGTATTAATGCATTACATTTTCGCATCTATTTCCGGCCGGGAGGTGTAAGTAGGAAGCGCCATCTAGCTAGATCTCCGTCGAGAGAAAGACGAGAAAGTTGCTTACCTGGGCATTGGGGTCTGGTTTGACGAAGAGTGCTTTGAGACTCTCCATCTTGGAGGTGTGGTAATTATAGGGGTCCTCCTAAATTGAGGGGTTTGGATCAAGATCGAGGTCGACGAAGCGGCTCTTGCCGAGGGGCCTTAGATGGGGAATCTGGCAAGGCAATCCGGGGAAGGCTGAAAAAGACCTTAGGTAAGGAGAGTGTAGAGCGGTTAGGAGTGGTGGGACTGATGGGACAAGATGATTGTGTGTGTGTTATGCAGCTTAACGCGGTCTAATGACGTTGGTCCAGGCTGGCAGGGCAGCAGGGGGCAGTTGTAAGGAACAAGTTGTAAGGAACAGCCTAACCCCGCTAAAGCGCTAAAATTGCTAGACGCCCGTACCGACGTCCGGTACCTATAACTATGGAAACTTCCATACCTACTAAGTACCTTACCTACAGGTACCTAGATACCCTTGGTATTCTTCAACTTTGGATAATAACACCACGACGTTGAAACTGAGGATGCAAAATAGTTGAAGGGCCTAGCCATATTGATAATTATAGAATATAAAGACTGTTTTCCAACCAAATAGTGGTCGATGCGCAGTATAGTAGGTACATTACTTCATACCTTAATCAAGTACAAAAACAAGGTAGTCAGCCCTGATAGCGTCACCAAGACCGTTATCCACCACAGTGTGGAGGAGCTGTGCCGATTACATAATGACATCTCAGTGCCTACTAATGAAAGTGCTGCAGATAAGGTACTGGAGGATAGGTACATTCAAAAGGAGGGGATATCATTTATCACATTCGCCTTCAATTATAATTACTCGGTTTTATACTTTACGCCATCGGAAATCATGTTTTACTTCCACAATGAATAGGTAGTATACCTAGGTACAATATCCTTAGGGATCCGCAAAGCTTGTCTCGCTACCTAGTTATATTTTTAAGTTTTCCACGTCTCTTTGTTCTCTACATAGCTGATTGTACTTATCGAAGAATGCAACTCCAATATTATCCGTGCAGATGGATCCAGGACTTTGGGACCTGGGTACGTAGGCGAGGCTTCTGGAATTTCTCTGCTTTCATGCAGTCATCTCGGGGTCTGATTATTCTCTTTTGATACTACATACGCTCTATGCTCTTAAAAAAAGAACTACGAGCGCATTAGAAAAGATGCCTAAATGAGAGAATTTCGGTAGAGCTTCCCAAGTAATATCAGCTTTTAAATTAGCACAGTTGTCAATGGGTGAGTTGGCTTTTGTGATATAAGTTGGTAAGCTGCGTAAAGGTTCTAGTACCTCCAAATAATATTGAAGGAGATGGATACGATTTCAATGGTATTTGTACCTCTACGGACTCACCATAGTACCTCCTACCCGGAGTACAAACCGTACCGCGAAGTCTAATCCTAATCAGGTTACCTCTTACAGTGCGAATTCCCGGTGAAGCCCAGGCAGCTACCTATCCCCCGTGCAAATCCAAATCCAGCCCTGTTTGCTTCCGCCGCTTTCGTGCGGGTTCGATGTTCGTCGGAGGGGTGCATCATTAAGCTCTGGAACAGCCTCATTGGTTTTTAATTTTTTTTATTTCTTAAACTCTCTTCCCACCAATTCAAATAAGTAGAACATTAATCTATCTACTATTGTATTTGCGATCCCAACTCACCAATTTTACTTAACTACGACTACTTCTCACACCTGAATAGGTACTTTATCGACGTCATATTCAACCCCCACCAACAAATTTATATCCCCCAAGCAATCGGTCAAGATGGCGCAGGTCACCCCCGAAGGTAGGTTCAATCCCCCCGAATTACCACCTCGATATGTAGCGCCGTTCGCGAAGAAGCGAGTAGAGTAACATGGACCTGAGTCCATGTCTATGCCATCTACATGGATATCCCATGAATCCATGAATCCATGAATCCATCCTCAGAGCACACACAAAGCTAACTATTCTCTGCGTAGTACTATGGGCTCAGCGCTCTTCCAACGCGGAACCCGAGAAAAACTTCATCTATCTCACCATCTCGGTTCCCGATGTCCCCAAGGAGAACCTGAAGCTTGATCTTCAGCCTACGACCTTAACCTTCACCGGTCACTCCGAGACCCTGAAGCGAACGTACCACCTAGAGCTCACTTTCTACGCTGAGATCGACCCCGCCGAGAGCAAGGTTCACCACACTGCTCGCAACGTCGAGCTCAAGTTGCGCAAGAAGGAGCTCAACGACGAGTACTGGCCGCGTCTCCTCAAGGATTCCAAAAAGGTCCAGTTCTTGAAGACCGACTTCGACAAGTGGGTCGACGAGGACGAGCAAAACGAGGCTCCCGAAGAAGACTTCTCGCAGTTCGGTGGCATGGGTACGTGAGCCCCTTTATAACCTAGTCTGTTCCTAGACACACGACAGCTTTTGCAAAACCCTATGGCTAACATTTCTTTCTTTCTTTTTTACAGGAGGCATGCCAGGCATGGGTACGTAACTTTTAGACCCTTGGTATAATAATTACTTTGGGTCGAGATTATTTTCTAGTAACGGTGACAAAGCTAACAAATTGACGCTAGGTGGTGCCGGCGGTGACTTCGGCGGTATTGACTTCTCCAAGCTCGGCGCAGCCGGTGGTATGCCCGGTATGCCCGGCGGTGATGAGGAGGAGGAGGAGTCTGACGATGATATGCCAGCTCTTGAAGGAGAGGAGGGCAAGGATGAGAAGGACGAGAAGGACGCGGCTAAGGCCGCCGCATAGACACGCTCCTGAAGGCCGTAGAAGCATCAACCTTTCTGCGGTTACCTTGCGGAAATCCATTCGTCCTGCTTGGACCCGAGAATATGGCTCAGGCGATAGAGAGAATTAGCAGGTGGTAATGCGATTCAAATATGTTTCGGGAGTCGGCGAGCTATTGGCAAGCTAGGAGGTTAGGTTACCTGGTACTTAACGCTGGATTCCGATTAAAAATTTATGAAGTAATTAAGCATTTTCTGCTAGATGACGGTGCCGAGGATTCATACGAGCTCGACGGATAGCAAGGATTACGTCGAAGATGGGAGTCAATCCCCATAATATTGGCCTCATGTATTCTGGCTACACAATCTATGTCGTCCCACACGGTCTATCAACGGGCCACGAAGACTTGCTTATGCGCATCAAGTGTCTTGAATTTCGGCAAGCTGGGCAGCCGCAATTCCCCATGCCCTGCTTGATTGGTCACGATCGAATCCCCGAAGCTGTAAGTCTCTCTGGTCGGTGTGACGTTAATGCCCGTTGTCAATCCTTTGCCTCAGCTCCGGACAAGATGTCTCATGGCACTGTTGATGGACCCGAGTTTAATATTTATGTGTATCTGTCTCTCTCCGAAAACCATTTCCTTGATTTGCATCATTTCTGCTTTGGTCTCCCCACGTCGATCGCCTCAGTCAGAGGGCACTTGTCAACATGCGAGATTCTGTCCTACGGCCATGTAGCAAATTTGACTTGGGAGGTCGGCTACTGCACTTTTACTACGAGGCCCGACGCCCCGTTTAGCTTCCGGTGTCGAGACCTGTCAAACTTATTATAGTATGTACTCGTTACTCTAAATTGGTAGTTCCCCCGTAATAAGGTCTTGTAGAACAGGAACCAGTCTCTTGGGTCCCCGTTCCGCGAATACGTCTGCAGGACAACGGAAGGGACCGTAGGCGTACATCTCTCCCTCCCTATCCACCTAGACACGCCTACTTTTATATAAAATGGCAAAACTTCGCGTAGAGAATATTTAGATTTCTTCCTACTCTTGGGCACATACCAGTAATAAATTAGAAAAAAATCATTATTTACCTCTATTCCCACTATTTACCGGTTCCGTGTTATAGATATATTATACAGATAGTCTACGCGCGAGCCGAAGCACTTCACAATCGACTTGCAGATAACCTATTTTCTCCCCTTGATATTCCATCTGTAACCTCTCTGCAGACAAGCCGAACAATACCCAGTTGTATACGGGAGTCAATAAAAGCCAGCTATAATGTCTCACTCCACGAAAAAGTCTACTCGTTCACGCCTCAACACGGCGGCGTCAACTCCTAGTCAATACTCGCAGTCACGGGCGCAGAACAGCCAATCGTCCTGGACGGCATCAGATGCGGCCAAATCCTCGAAGAACGGCGCATTTCTCGCCGCATGGCCTCCTGAAGAGCCCTACCATACCCCGCCAGTTGATCTCTTCGGCCAAGGCCAGAGTCAAGATGGGCCGAGAAGGTCCTGAAGTATAGTTCTGCCATACGGCGGCGCGTGGGTTTTGCTTGGTTCATAGCCGAGGGGGAAACCGATGCTGCCGAGTAGAATCTAGGGATCCGTTACCTACCTATGTTTCCGTTGTTTCTGTCCTTGCAGGGGCCCCCTTTTTGGGTAGGGCCACATTATTGCACGGTTTCTTATCTAAGTGGCCAACTGGCGAGGGGCGAAATCTTATATCCTTAGGAGGTCTCAAAATCATAGATATACGGTATTATTGGTCATATATTCCGAGAGAGGGCTACAGCCTAGACTTAATCTTGTTGATACCTGGCGGAATAGCTATGTATAACTACTTACAGGGACTGATGGGAGAGATAGACCGCGGTATAGGCACAGGGGTAAAAAGATAAGAGAAGACTATGAGGTATCGAAAATATTTAATAATTCAACTGCTATATAAAAGTGACACAAAATCCCAGAGTCGTTACTAAGGCAATAAATATACTGTGGATGTCTATTCCCCGGTGACGCATTTGCCAATACCGAGTACATATACAAAGTTTTCAAATCAACTTTCATCAATCCACAAAAGCCCGCTTGGCACAGCGGTAATGCGCCTCACTAGTATTCTCTGAATACTACTAAGGAAGCTATGAGGAGATGACTGGTTCGACTCCAGTAGTGGGCATTTCTTTTTTTACCCATTTTTTTAATGGGTTGGGTGGGTCGATATAGAAATATTTTGTGGGATTTACACGAGAAATAAACGAGATGCATAACCTCAAGTCCGCTTGCCCTAGACGGTTTAGGTAGCACATTGCGGTCCCCACCGGCGCTAGATGGACCAATTAAACATCGGTGGAGGGGATCTAGGATCGAGTAGGATAATTAAAGGCTCGGAAGTTATCATGATATCAAACAGGAAGCTTGAAGTCTAGGAAATGTCAAGAATTGATAATTAAGACACGTAACGACTGATAGCGCTTTAATTATTTTTAACAGTCGTAAGCCATGTTACCTACTATTGCCAACTATTCTACTTTAAAGTTGCAAGCTCCGAAATGGCCGACTTAGGTATAATATCTTGAGTTCCCTCCTCGTCCACTTGTTGAGTTCACTACAACAAGAATCCATCATAAAGACGCCCACCCTCACAAAATCACGCCCGTAGACAATGTTCTCCAGGTAAGCTCGGACTCTACCAGATCAAAGAACATGATGCATCTCTCGTGGTCGATAGAAGTAGATTTCGATTCTAGGTAGAGTCATGGCCAAAATTTCTAGATGGCTGGGCATGTGAGGGGCGGACAGATAAAGAGAGAGAAAGGCTTTTATACTTCCATATAGTGCCTCGCACCATCCATTTCTTCGTACCTGCACCGCGGACAAGCGAGCGATAATAGCGTCCGTACATGAAAACCCATATGCGCAGGTAGTTGATCATGTCGACAACCCACGAGGAGATTATATCTCACTTGGCTATGAATGCTAGCAGGCATAATAGTTACCGATATATCTAGTACATACAAAAACTTATCGCGGCAGAACTCGAATATCAGTAAGGGATTATTCCCTACGCAGAGAACAAGTTTATCTCAACGATCCATCCCGAATTCCTGAGTTAAAGCAGGGTCAATAATTCGCCACCCCTCTCCTCCCCCGGCGGTTGCAAACGCTCTAAGTACTGTCTCTTTTTAACTCATTCTTGAATACTATACACAGCTGGCAGCCCTTCCTAGCCGACTCGTAAAGGTCCTGGATGCATTGGTGGTGGCCGCGACTTATTCTTAGTCGGGAGCTACCGATCCACCTTGCTACATCGCAATATCGACATAAATCTAAGCCTTCTACTTTCGCTCTATTGGCATGGCCATCTTTAATCTCGTGGTCCTCTATCCTGGGTAATTTGGGCTGAATAGGATGATGCTCGGAGACTAGGTAGCTGGATGATCTCGGCCAACTCAGATGAGAGCGTTAACTTTCTGTCTTCCTCGGTTAAGATTGCACCACGGTTCAAGAAAAAGTCAACCAAAGCCTCGTGGCCCAGTTTGATCGCTAGTGTAAGAGCTGTGTTTCCCTGTTGGCCCTCCATAGAAGTTTCTGTGTTTACTAACACCAGAATCTTGCATGCCTCTTGTGCCCCAAATAAGACAGCAATATATAGGGGCGTCTCTCTCCTTGAATTTGTAGTATATTTATTGGCACGAGCGAGAAGAATTTCTCGAATTCATTTCCCAAATGCGTGCATTGACGCGATATGCATTGGTGTGTTGCCGAGATGGTTCTTGACATTCAACAAGGCCCCAACATCAATAAGGGCTTTGACGGCTCCTAACTGGCGGAATCGAATTGCCTCATGAAGCAACGTGCTACCACGGGGGTCTTGAATATTAAGATCAAACCTAAGAGCAATATATTGGGCTATAAATTCATAAATATTGTATGACGACGGGCTAATTAACCCTTCAAAGCCTTCAAAGATCTTAGAATTTCGCGCCTCGTCCGTATATCCGTCGCGTTCGGAGAAAGCCCAATTCAAACCTAGATTAGATTTTGGATTAGATTTTGCAATGTAGTTTTTAGTAGGCAGGTGAGCGTATCCGTCTCCTCAGCTAACCGACAGTGTCTCGGCCAGTAAGTATGAACATAACGCTCGAAACTCTTGCTAGAAGTAGTGTTCCCTTGCCCACTTGAATTTTCTTGATATTGTTGGAGAGCCTCGCCGCGATAAGATTCAGTAAAGTAGAAGCATGTAAATGCAGCTTGAAGGTGGACCAGCTCTATGCTGAAGTTGGATTTCCTTCGGTTTTCCAGGTAATCTCGAACAGACAAATGTTGAAGCCGGATGATTCCGGTGGTATCTTCCACGAGCAAATTGCTGCAAAACGCAAGGATAAGGCCCCCTTGAATTTCGGATGCCTCTGTCTCGTCCAGCCTAACTGAGATCGTGTATGCAAATTCCCCTGGCGTCAAAGACCTAAACGCGCACAAGACCCAGCACAAGGCTATTCTCACCATCTCCTTTCTATATAATTGCGAATCACCGCTGCCTATAGCTATATCATATACCTCATGGTATGTATTATATAGACGTTCTTCGCCAATCGTCTTGGAAGATTCTAAGGCATAAAGTTTGAGCTGAACGTCCTTTTTAAGATATATTTTCTTGGATTTATTCTCATCTAGAAAGAGATAGAGCTGCCGTTTTACCTGTATGAACCTATGGTGCCGTTAGTTTCCTCGATCTAGGTAAGAGATGCCTAGTTGAAGTGGGAACTTTTGGCATACATTCCGTTTGCTCTATCAACTAATATATTCTCGAGCTTTTTTACTTGTTCGTCTGTCATACTAGAGCCTTTCCGTCGCTTCGGTATTTCTAGATCAAGAAAATCCTAGATATCATCTTTATTCTGCGAGTTGATTGTGATAACGGCGGCATCAGGAAAGGTCTTGTTAACTCTAACATGAAGGCGACTAGTGAAGGCAACCCGAAAGTTCTTATTCGACCCTATAGCTTGCTTTAGGAAGTCAAGGAGTGTATCATGGTCGATGCACTCGTCTAAGGCGTCGATGACTAGGGCAAAGTGAGATTTATACCCAGAAGAGAAAACGCCATCTAGCAATTGGACACATTCCTTGCCAGACAAACCAATACCGGCTAGAGCCTGACGGCTGCCCAGATGGAAACTCCTGCGGACATCATCATCCATTCTACCGTTAGCGGACAAAGAAATCTGAGCTAGAAGGCTCTTGAGAATATTTTCAGAGTCGTTGCGAAACGTGAAATTCTCATCAATCCTGTTTTACATCAATCGAAAACTCACCATTTTCTGTAGTAAAAGAAAAGTAGATTGCCTACTGCTATTCTTGTCTCCTTTACGAGACAATAAAAGAAGGCAACAATCCCGTCGGGCGATCGGACTAAATCCTCAATAAGAATCGAAGTCAATGAGCTCTTTCCAGTCCCAATCCCTCCTCTCGGCCGTAGGCACTGCGAACTTTCCGCCCAGGACCTCCAATTCACTATTACCTTTTATTGAAAATACCACTGACCAGATAAAAAGTGGTCCTTACTAAGCTTCTTAAGACTTATACACGTCTAAGTGGTCAAGCTGGAGGGATGTCGGGGTAACCCAAGCTGCCACCTGCTCAGTTTCCTTTTTTGTTTGATCGATCTCCTGAAATATTGCTTCTATTTTGTCCTGTTGCTTCTCGAGGAACACCCGTATCGTTTTAAGGCCATTGATCTGTATATTTGACCGAGGAACCCCAGTCTGTTGTTTCCTCCCGGCTAAGGAACATGCTCTCTGCTGTTTAGTAGGTAAGGGTCAATTTTGCCACATCCTCAAGGCCCTGTTCAACAGTATCCCGAACCATCTTTTCCTTTCCAAGCCTTTGGAAACTCCACTGTCTATTCTCGACCTTTTTTTCTGTCCGTCGGCAACCGTGGCGGGTTGGTCCCGCAAATTTTCGTATGGTGGAATACCTGCCTGGTCCTTGATCACAGTCTCGAGGTTCTCAATAGGGTCATATTTTTCTCCTGTAGCGTTTCACACACTTCTTTCCACAACATTGAGCTTTCGCACGGCGAGCCTTTATGCTCGCCTTTATGCGATTTGAATGGGGTTAATCGTGTCCCTGGTTCGATAACTAAGCTAGCTATGGTGCTATCGTCCGATAGCCGTAGCTGAGATGGCTCTCTTTCATCTTGGGACAAACCCTTCTGCGTTGTTGTCTCCGTCGTCGATGTTGCACCTAGGCCCTGAGTCCATGCTTCCTGGTCTTCATTGCGATAATGCGCCAGGGGGCGTTATTGAAATGAGTTTCTGTGAGTTTATTTTCGCAACGTTTCACTCCGTACTTTCTATAGGAAATTGAATTAGAAACTTCTCACTAGGTTTATTAAGTTAACTGGGAAATTCACACGACAGAGCATGATATCCTCAGTCTGCAGGACCGGTCGAATCTTATCGGTCCTTACCCCTTTAAGTACTGCATGGTTGACTCCGAATATCCTCACCAAAGACTTGGGTCGCGGTAAGCGACTTAGATAGTTTAACTTATGTCAGATAATAAGAGACCAAATGAGTGAGTGCATTTAATGATATGGTTATAGATGGAAATTCTAAAAGTGGGTAATTCCAGAAGCCTTTCGGCACCTCTCCTAACTAGTGCTTCTCACTTTCTATCTTTCGTACTTGCCATCTATACCATCCTATGACTAATAGTGTACCTGCCTGTTCATTAATATTAGATGTACGTCCCTGCAATGTGGGCCAGATTCTATTTATTTTATCTTATTACGGTTGGTAGTATTATATCAAATAATGACTGTAACTTTTTTCCCCCTTTTTTAAAAAGAAGATCCCGGAGTAGGTCTTATTATGCAAACCCTGCAACCGTCGAAACGTAAACTTCGTTAAGCTTGACGTTCTTAAATGCTAAGATGAATTCAATCAAACAGCTCAATCCTATCTCACTCACAAAGGTATTATGGCAATGCGAGGCTGAGAGGAAGGCTCAAGTTATTCATTCTTCAAGATGCCGAATGCACCTTTGTGGGTATAGCACGACATTTCGAAATTGCTGCAGATATAAGCGCGTAACGTTTCCTTTAAGTTTAAATCTTCATCACGCAATCTAATAAGCTTAACATGGCCGGCAGTGTCTAAGCGATCTCGAAAAATGGGCTAATCCTTGATGCCGTATCTATAATAGCTGGCTGTTAAGCTGCGGGAGAGCTAACATTTTTTATCGGACCCTGGGCATATTGTTGGTACATAAGGTCCTCAACGCCAATTGGCAATACTTGCAGTAGCTTTGGGTGCTCGCGATAACCCTGGGATTTCTATCAAGAACTACGGTTAGCTTAAACGAACAATCAACTCGCTGGAGCTTCGTTAGATCTTTACTAGTAATATTCCCTGTGGCGATCTGATTCCCTAGTAATACTCTTGCAACATCCAGGACATAGGGTACAATTGTTGCTACGGGGTCTTACCTAGCAGCCATATACGGAAAGTAACTCGGGCTCGAGTGGAGAAAGATAGCTCTCTCCTGCGGCTCCGCGGACCGCATGGGGGGTGGAGTGGGTAGGACGGTCATGTGCTAGGCCAAGTAGATTTCGTCACATCCCATCCCATCCCATCCAGCCATCCGCCCATCTACAGCCATATCTTTACTCATCACAATCACACATCGGATTTAAGACACCGTACCGGGGAACTGGCTAATGGGATTGCGATTCGAGCCCATTACTTGCAGCTCCCCGGCAGCAGCCACAAATACCACAGTAGATACAGCAGGTACGGCAGATACAGCAGATATAAGCATAACGTGAGAATCGGCGCCTCATCACCGGGATAATGCGTTTCCGAGATGTGACAGATGCGCAATCTGTTGCCATTACTTCATCAATGCTAATCTATCTGCGATACCTAGGTCCTACCCAGGTATCGATATCACGAAGCCGCTCCGCTCTCGGTCTTTGATGATTATGCTGCCCCCCTCGGGGCTTAATTGGTCAATGGCTTGCTACTATGTAGGCAAGGTGTACCTTACTCGCTCACTCATCAATCTATCTTCGAGCAACGCGGCAAGAGGACGCTGTCCGATGAAGTGATGACGAGTGTGATTCATCTAACATTAATGTAAGTTGTGTCGCATGCCGCCGACTGCGACGACGAAATGGAGCGATATTGCGCTTGCGCTTGCGTCTCGCATGAGTTCGCGCAAATCAACGAGGACGTTCGAAGCCATCGCGACCGTGAATGGGTTGCCACGTTTGTCCAGAACTGCAATCGGACTGCAAGTTTTGTGTGGTCGGGTTATAGAAAGGGCCACACGCGCGTCCGTCTGCAGCGGATGGCGCTTCTATGTACATACGAAGCAGGAAGGCCAAGAAGGCCAAGAAGGACGGGAAGGCAAGGCGAAGGATAGGCCATTCAAAGCTGGCAAGTTTTTTCGCCTTAGGTCTGAAGTAGATATATAAGTACGCAGTTAAGGCATGCATCGGACCCTGTCAGGAAAGTCCGCGATGCGCCCACGACAACGACGGCCGTGCGTGCGGCAGTGGAACAGGGGGTAGAGTCAAGGAATAGCCAACAGCAAACAGCTTAACGCAGTTTTTCTTCCCCCTGTCTTCGTCTTGTCGAGGATACATAGTACACCACTACCTGTGATATGTCTTTTCTCTTTCCTTTACGATATTGGGCCTCAATGCCGTCGAAGGCGCTGCGGAAGGTTACAATTCTGCAACATCGACGTATGGTCTTTTTGCTCCGAGATACAGAAATGCGGTGCGCACGGAAAAGACATTTTAGTAGATATTGGTAATTGGCAATAGGTTCTTGGAATTTACGCTATGAACGCGAAAGCCCTTTCGTTTCGACAAGTCACAAAGCGATCGACACCTCGACGCTGTTTAGTGATAGGAGAAGAAGATATTAGTTGCTCCCATACTTTGATCTTTTCTGAATATCGCCCATTCTGGAATGTGCGTTGTGGAACGTACGATTCAAGTCGAATCGCCGAATCGCTAAGAGAAAATCTGGACTTGTATGAATGAAGACCAATCCGTGGCTTTTCATCACATATCTTAAGTAAGACCTAGCTATAATAGAGATGTGATTCGACTATGGGATCCATACGCCCAGTTTACACTAGATGCTTGGCGTAGATCGTTTCGCGGTGTAGGGTGTGTATAAGTGTGGTAAAGTATGGTAGAACAGAAGCCCGGGGTTTCGAGATCGTTATGAGATTGGTCGATTTCTAGTACTTGCCCGAAACGCTTATACTCTTGTTACATCTATCGCCAGATCAAAATGCAACAATTTCTTACCCCAGCAGCCCAGTACGCCTCAGTATATATCCTAGCATGAATCCCAGCATATTGAACCAGTATAAGACGAGAATAGTTGATTGCTGCTTTTACTCGGTATATAGTTCCGGTTGGAGTTTTGTGACATGTATCATGTATTATCTAGGTACATCCACATCATCGTTGTCGGCTTGTCTTGCTTGTCTTGCTTGCTAACTAATCGTTAGAAGCAAAGCAGTGCCGGAATGAAGTGGCACATAACAACTCGGTAGCATTTCAAGTATTTAATTTTTATCAGATTGTTTCTATGCGGATTCGTGTTATTGTACACGTAACCGTAAAGAATACCGAAGACATTATGCACTCCAAGCTAGATGGAGTATCGAAAGTAGTATTGAATGAACTCCAAGACTTCTCCTCAGATTGTCTAGTACAATGATCGAAAATCGCAATATAATATTGGAGAAGCTCTTCTACGTACTTCCGTACCTCTCGGGACTTGCTGAAACGAATCCGGGGATACTTAACCTTAATATATTACATTTCTTAACTAAGCGGCTTAATCTCGCCGGCGGCTTTTTATCACATAAGCGAACTCGAGCGAACAGTTCGAACTAGGGGGGGAAAGGGGGGGGATACTTGGCTCCGCAAACATTGGCAACGCGACATCGGGCCTACGGAGTATGTCCTATGAGGTAGACGGCTCTTAATACATTGTCCTCATGGCCAGAAAAAAATTATCTTGTATATGTGTTTTATATGATTCTGCTCGTCTTCATCACGGCTACTTACGGATCCTCAATATCAAGGCCCGATTCCTACGGTTGTCTCCCACAGGGCAATTAACGTGGTGGGTTCGGCCAAGTGACGAGCGAAGACATCCAGAGAACACAAGATGACGTCGTTTGTTTAACTACCGCATCGGCATTCTCATGCGAAACACGAAAAGAAAAAGAAGAGGAAAGAAGAAATTCGGTTGCATCTGATACCGACGTCCCAGCCGTCCGAATCGCATGCGTGGCTTACAGGATCGTATTTTGATTTTGATGAGGGAAATTAAGTTGAGAATCCCACTCCATTTCGCGCAATCATATATGATATCGATGATACCGAATGCCGGACTTGTCGATGCACTTAGCACTCCGAGATCTCTGACCGACTTATGTAAGATGACTGCACACCTTCTCTTCAAGAATGGATACCCAGCTATCTATAAAGGTACCCAAAGTAAAATATGGATATCAAAAATGCACTAGGTAAAGGAAATGGGGGGTGTTACACGATAAACTCCGACAACGTGGGGTGGTATCGACGTTGGATCCTCCCTCGCATCTTGAACCCCCCCATTGGCCTTGTGGGGGTAGAATAGGGGGGGGGGGGGGGTGGTTATTCAGGGGATCCAGTAGCTAAAAATTGTGTATACACACGTGTTAGCAACGATGGATCATAGGTAATAATAACTCTATTCAAGGCTCGAAGGAATCAAGACAAATCACATCACATGTTGGGCTATCAGGGCATGGATCCAACGAGAAAAATAAAATAGAAAAATAGAATCCTCTAGACTTGAGGCGACACGAGACGGTCTGATCAACCTGACAAGCGTTTGAAGATCTGGCGAGGCGAGGGAACATTAATGTTTGCTTCGTAAGGTTTATTACCATCCAATGGTTTAATAAGTTACGGAAATCTAATTCAATTTCACGACAGGATGCTATACCGGCTGATCACATCGTTATCACCAACATAGCCGTGTCTTTTCGCATTTGTTTGGATAGAGGAAGTACCTCACATACACTAACAACGCCAAAGATCCCAAGACTCAACTCAACAAATTCAAGAATTGCCTTCGGCTTGATCATAATAGGAAACGGAGGCGAGCCTCATAGTTAAATGGTTCATATATCCGACGTAGCAGAGCCGTGTCTAATGTTCACATGATGGCACCTTTGGAATCACCCGAGAGATACCGAAATCTTTCTTCCAAAGTTACACTTGTAACCACTCATATTTACTCGATCTGAACAAATTGACTTGATCGCCGCGCCGCATTCCTTTAGGTCTCATAAGTACCCAAGAAGTGCCTCTTGGTTCACGTTGCACATGGCAAACTGTGTGTGAGTGATTCCCGGGACATCCTCATGGCAGTGCCCTCTGTGCCTCTGTGCCTCTGTGCCTCTAGGCCTCTAGGCTCCTAGGTACCTTGGGTAGGCAGCCAGCCGGGCTGTGTGGCTCTTTTTTTCGTGATGGATGATCGGGTGCACGCGGACTTTCAGTGGTGGATAGGCTCCGACAAGTTCCTGAATATCAACTCGTGTTTGGCCTCTGTGTTCCCATTAAACCTACCACTGTACCGTAGCGAATGGCTCGTCTTGATCGCCAATAATGAGAGAAAACGGTTAGGGATATCCGGTAGCTTCGGCTATTCCACGGCGCGACTCGGTTACTGGTGGATGAGCCGACGGTGATATACGTGATACCTATACGTGATATACACGCCCTCAAGAAAACAAAGAAGTACCTAGCCTAGGTAGTTAGGGAGGGTATTTCGCAATTATCCCATTCGTTATCTTCGGTCGAATCACGGCAAGAGCATTTCCACGAGTGGGATTGCGGTATCGCGCTGTCGCGGTCGACACGACGCGAAAGTGTTGCGACTTGTCAAGTTATAGAGTCATATGGGAATCTTGAAATAGGTGATGATCTACGAGCCTCTTAAGACAAACATCTAGGCTCCCCATGGGCCATGGCCCCTCCATAGCTCTCCAAGGCTCCCCCATAATAGAGCTTACTATTACCCCTCCCTGTCTCCTAAACCCTTTCTGGCGGCGCTTCGGTCGCGGTGACCTTGCCACCGTCTTGTCTAGACTTATCGGGAAACCCGGAAAATCCGGGGATGTCAAGGTTTAATTGGTGATCTTTCTTAACTAGTCCGTCGGAGTCTAAGGAATGATAAAGCGATAAAAAACGAATCAAAACCGTTGGAATCTCCAAAGCTCTACCATAATGGATACCGGCAGCTGCAATACGAGGCGGTCAGCGCGGACCCGAAGCATCCAAGCTTTTTTCTATTTTCTAGAACACCGTTGTCGCAACCTATTGGCTCTATTTGGGGTTGGTTTGTGTAGTTGTTACCTGGCTTCTGGGAAAACAGGAAATCTTCACTGAAGGTCGAGGCGGTAACACGCATCTTAATCCACCTAACCTACAGCCTACAGCAGCTAGCCTACCTAGCCCACCTCCCCTACCTCCCCTACCTTAGCTAGCTAGGTACCTAAGCTGTCCGAGCTCTTTTTGGTGTGTATGTGTATCGCGTTAGGTATGTGTACGTGTGCGTGTTTGAGGTTGTCTACCTACGTATTTGCGCATGCTGGCTGCCTATCGAGGCGTTGTTCCGACTCTACACTCGCTGTTGACGGGAGGCCGATAGAGCCATGGTTACAGTATGTACAATTGCGTACGACAAGCCACAACGAGAACCGGATTTCAAGGTGGAAATGAGGAAGCTCAGACAACCAAGAAATATAATCGCAAACGACGGCAGACAGGATCGCGACTTGAGAGCGCAATTTCGTGTGTAATCACCTATCTGCGAATTTCAAAACCCGAAAATACCACTCGAAGGATTAGAGTAAGCAAGCATTTTGAGATGAGAGTTGAATCCAGATGCTACGGGTATAAAATATGTGTAACCGACGGGCGCGAGGGCTCACACGACACGATATTACATATACATTTTATTGCTTATATAGGTAGCCTAGCTCATGATGGTCTCTCATACCCAGCCAGCCACCTCCATATGTGTAGGTACCTACCTAGGTGTACGTAGTATAGTTATACGTACCTAGGTAGCACGCACGTTCACGCACACAAACTTGTATTTACAGATAAATTCTGTAGGCGGCATCAAAATGCGGAGTGGTGGTTACGTCTGAGTCATTCAGGAGGCCATCGTAAACGGTCCCCGTCTACGATTTATGGGATCTTGATTTGGGGATTTGATATTTCTTACGCACATAACACATAACGCACATATCGTACATATCGTACGTATTTTTAGGTACAAAATCAAACGCCGAGGCTATTCGAGGCACATCAAAGACACATCAAAGGCACATCATCCAGCAGGTAAGTCGCAAAATCCCACCTATACCATTCGTCCTTTGGGCAGGCGGTCAGGAGAAATGCCGGTATTGGCCAACACAACGAGATTGTTGCGGTCAGCCAACTCACCTTTCCCCTTCTCGTTGGACAGCTAGTCGTTAGTTAGTATAGGTATGGTAAGGTATGGTATGTAAGCCAGCTCACTATCGCTCGGCCGCCGGGAGCTGCTGACGGACACCGTGGCGTGGAGGAAGCCAGTCGAGAGGAAGCCAGTTGCGAGAGAGGTTGCCTTACCTCTTTTACGACCTACTATACGACCACCTCGCACCTTGGTACGGATCCGTAAATGACAAATGACCTTGTACATAGTATATGATTTAGGCACCTTGTCGTCATAGCGTCATAGATGCTGTCGTCGGTATGAACCAGAGACATAGGGAAGGCGGATATGGGAAACTATTGCCATTCATCCAATCCTTGCAGCAATCAAATGAAATCAATTTTGGCTCGGGTCCTGACTCCCCTGCTGCCTTTTTTTTTTTTTTTTTTTTTTTTCCTTATTTCCCCAATAAGACCGCGCTCGGACGGCGCAATGGCGGAAAAGAAGAAAATTCTAGGGGGTTTCAACGTTGGCTATTATTATTGAATTACCTGGGGGTCTGGTAAATGAAGTAATGCAAGCCAACGGGACGGACGTGGGAATATCCCCCATTTAACTCGTGCCCGAGGTGAATGGCTGCCCGAAGGCCAACCGAGGAGATGCCAACGGAAACGCCTCCTTCGTCAGAGGAAATTAGTATGTCATAGCAACAAGAATAGCAAGAAACTTGTACTGCTGCGTCCAAGTGTGAGTGCGTCCGTGTGTGCGTTTGTGACGGATCCTTCTGAAGGACCCCCAAACGAGCCCTGGAAAGAAGCAAACGGTGGTGGCTCGGCTCACAGGATTTCTAACGTGTAATTAATCCCCCCGTAGCCGTCCAAGGAATAAACCTGCGACTTTGCTACCTACATTAGCTGCGACTTTCGGCAACTTGTACGCCACTACCACGTTGCTCTCGTCGGAAGCAAAGGAAGAACTCATACATGCTGCTGTATTAGGGTCATTTAATGCCAATAATGGCATTTTAGGGTCGTTTTGTGTCGTTTTGTGTGTAGTAAATTACTCTACTTTGCAGTAATCAACCAGAGATCCCATCTTGCTACGTACGTTGTATTAATTGTATTAACCTTTCCCGGCTATCTACATTCCCAACGCCACCCCCAGCTTTCCATCTACCACGCTTTTCCCAGAAGCGTGAGCGGGCAGGACGGGTTACAAATTTACTACAACCCTAGCAACTCCGGTAATAGGGCCTTCGGGTCCTTGTAACCCAGGACACAGGAAGAGACATGGAAGCGAAGACTTCAAGAGACACAGGCGAGAGACAGGGTTAACTAGCCCAAACTAGGATGCTCGCTGCGCTGGGAAGCGGGAGATAGACCCGGCCGCGGCAGTCGGATAAGAAAATCGTAGTGGATATCGTTGAACCCTGATCGTCATCATATTTTGCAGTAGACGGTAAGATATTCCACGGATCCATGGACCTTGTTCACTGGGGCCCTGCATCGCAAATCCCGCGGCCTGGCATTTTTTTTTTTTTCTTTCTTTGCATTATTTTTGATTTCTTCCTTTCTAGCGTGTGGGGACTCAAATTCTGCAAGCGAAGCATCGGAGAAGAAGGACGGAAGCCCAACGGCATGCTGCCAGCAATGTTGTACATACAGACTTACCCTACAGACGACGTACAGGCTGCGGCGCTGCTTTGCCTTAGCTTCAAAATGTACGTCCGTAAAACTATGGAATACCCAAAACGTAGGTACTTAGTAAACGTTGGCCACAATCATGGCGGTGTCTTTCCGTTTACTTTTTACTTGTGCGTGATTGGTAGGGCACAGCTCGGGGAGTGAGATACCGTCTAGACGGTGCAGGACCATTGGGAAATTGGGACACTGGGAAACTGGGAAACTGGGAGATTGGGAGATTGGGAATGAGATGGGGGTTTCAAAGCTGACTCCTGTTAAGGCGGTCTAGGCTGACTTGGTGGTTGACACTTATTCCCTGCGTCCCGGGCCACACCAACGCCTTCCACCCCCCTTTCACGCATCCATGACAGGCGGTCAGCCAGGATTAGTTGCAACGTGGGGTGGAGTCGAGGGGGACGGGGAAAACTGAAAAATAGGCATGTAAACGGTCAAAGAGGCCTGCTGCCTCCGTGCGGCGATGATTCATGTCCACCACCACACCCTCCGGTAGTATATATATGTTCTCATGGCCATCCCATGCGCTCCCGTCCCATGCCCCGTTTCCCTTACTTGATACCCCAGATTACACATCAGTAGCCGTCAAGCAGTAATACATAATACTCTATCATCGACCGAAGCTCTCCACATAAGCTTTCCACTACAGCAACTCGATATCATCTCATCAGCTTGCCGCATCCACTGACTTACACGCGAAATCGACCCGCAACAGCTACCTGGGACGAAGACCCGTACTCGCGAAATATCCCGACTCGAGCTTTTTTGAAGGAAAAAAAAGAGAGGAAGGTCACATTCGAAATGTACAGCCCATACGGCTCATATAGCTCCATGAGTGAGGCCACTCAACCGATGGAGATCCCTCCTACCAGCTACCTCTCCCACAACGGTGCCTACAGCGCTAGCTGCGCGTTCCCCTCGTGGCCTCGTCGCTCGTCTCTTACCGACTCCGCACACGAGGAGCGAGCTACATCTTACCTCTCCGACGACGACTTGTTCCCCTGCGACATGGAGGATGACGTACACAGCATCTCCAGCGCGGGCAGCACGACTCCCACTTCTCCCGTCGCCCACAACGAGGTCGACCTACTCCAGATGCAGCGCGAACAGATGGCCATGCAACGCGAAGCTATCAAGTTCCTGCTCAACGAGAAGGAGAGGAGGAAGCAGCAGATGAAGCGCCAGCGCCGCAGCAGCGGTGGCAGCTCTAAGAAGAACAGCCCCAAGTCGGCCAAGTCGGCGCACCTCGACGCCATCGCCGAGACTGGCGAGTGAGCACCTCTTTTGATTTTGTGACGATTCAGCGGTTTTAATGGTAAGCTATCACCACTTTCACTCATACGAGCTTCGCAGCAGTAGCTAACCGTCTCTCATAGAGTATGACTTTACAACATTTACGACTATTACGATGATTATACCCCCACGATACCCCCAGATCAAGTCGCCATTAGACGAGTGACGCAGCGCCGCGCCACGCGGATAATGGCGATGGAAGTGCTAGTGCACACACATTATACCTTTATACCACGGCCCGCACGCGGGAGTGACATTGGGTCATTCCCAGTTGCGCCTGGTAATCATCACAAGCTCCCCCTCCCCCTTTTTAATCGTTTGGGAACCAATATATTATCTACCCACCCGCCGCCAGACGCCGCTTAGGGCGATTCTGGGAAAGACGTATCTCAGCCACTGCTGCATTTAATTGGTTTTGGTTTCGAGCGCACGCTTTTCGCGGCAACTCCCCCCTTTTTGAGGAACGAAGAGGAATTCTTGCACAGTCCGTTGTTGTGTGTTGTCGCTATTGCTTGAGAGTACATTGTGTATTGTGTGCGCGCGGAGGATACCTTACAATTACCATTCTACCCTTACCTATCTTTACCCACCCGCATTACCCAGAGGCCTTTTCCGAGGCAGGGGTGCGGGTTTTCGGTTGCTGGAAATTCTACTTTTCTTTGTTTTCTAGGGTTAAACCCACGATGGGCGGTGTGCGCGGTCAAGCGGAAATGGGAAACTAGGGTGGAAATAAGGGCCGGAAGGAAGCAGGAAAAAAGAGCCGAAGGAAATAAAAGCTAAGCTAAGCTTAGCTGTTTTTTTATTTTTTTATTTTTTTTATTCTAAGCTAGGGGGTGGAATGTGTTACCCGTGTGTTGGGATCGTTGAAATGGGCTTGGGGGGATGAAACCAGGGCCTGAGGAGAGGAAAGTCAATGCGGATGGATGACCCGGGTTTTCGGGATTTGGACAAAGCAAAAGCAGAAAAAGAAAAAAAAAGAATAATTTACCAAGTTCCACGAAAAATCCGGGTCGGGAGCCAATTGGATTTTGGGTCGCTCAGTGGTCAATGCGCAAGACAAGGTGTGCACAGAGGGTTCTTTCAAGTGAGGACCGAGGACAAGGCCGCCATAATTTTATTATTAACTAACTCATAAAAAAAAACATCAAATCCTTACTAAAATCAAACAATTGCATAATTACCCCAAATCTCTATACGTGTATGCCTGCGTCCGTGTTCGAACTAAATGTGACATGTCTTGCCTTGAGACATAATTCCGTCAATAGATTATACAGAACCTGTTAGTAGTGTATACGTACATGTTATATTAACTACCCAAACTACAGTCTTTAACTACCTACCTGGCACCGGCAACGTACCTCACGATTCCGGGCATCATTCCGTCTTGGAAACAAACTCGTTAGATCCCAGACGCAGAAACGCGAGGGATACTAAATTGGTAAACTTGGCCACCCGGGATCGCGTTTCGGGCATAGCGCGTCGAGGCCCTACCCATATATTTCCAATAACTTTATCAGACTTAGGGTTTCGTGGAAGATCTTTGCAGGCGGGACTGGCGGGATGTACGCTGATCATCTTTTGACGAGCATGGGGCAGATGGGGGGAGGGGGGGCACGCAGCAGCATCTACCAAAGCAGACAGCTTCATAGTACCTAACTACCTACCTACCTATGTATGGAAATGTATGGAGCACCGATGTATGTATGCATGTATGTATGTACGTACGTATTATGTAGGGCACGCTGGGCACGCTGGGCACGCCAACGCCAACAGACGGCACTGGATCGACTTGCCTTATCAAGTTGTGTGTGGCTTATTGGCTTGCACGGGAAGCAACAAGAAGAGGAGGGGGCCAAGATGGAGAATAGAGATGGGAAACGGAGAAAAAGCCCTTGCCCTAAACCTAGGTACTTACCGTGGCATCATATCTACAAGCAAAGTGACATACAACACATCACATTCCGGTGTGATTTGTTTGACGAGTGGTGGGGTTTTACTACGTAGGAGAGGAGCTCGGAGAGGAGCTGTTCGTCCAGAACATTTCGTAGACGGTTTGCAAAGTGGATGTCGGTGAGCATCCCGTTTGATAAGTTACCTCGGAGTGGATGCGGAAATGCAATAGATGCGCAAGATGCGCAAGCATGGAAATAATAGAAACAGGTAGGTGAGGTAGCTAAGGTAGCTAAGGTAGCTAGTGACGCAGTCGGGAGGGTATTCCGCATCTCGCCCAGGGTTATGATGCTGTTTCGGCCTTCCTTCGAGACGGGAAGGATTTCAGTTGAATGGGCCGGCGTCGGAACTAGTTACTTTGACGTTGGGGGATTGGGGGTGCCCTATGGACCTTATGGACCGGACGAGGCCGTTCTCGCCAATCAAGGAGATTTACGATGCGTTGACCGACTATCGCTTGTCGCTGACCGGATCCCAAGTACTGGTTGGCTCTTGACCGCCGGAGAATTCATGACTGGTGGGTTTGCTGACGCTTAACAGACTCAAATGGTTTGTGGTGGTTGACTCCACGTTTTACTGCTTCCTGCTTCCTTTATAGGGTATCAAGCTCCATGACGACGATAGTTTTAGGTGGTTGAGACGGACGATGAAACGGACTACGAGGATCACCGCCGTCGAGGCCGCGATAGTCGATCGTGGCACCTTCGGATATCTCCCAGTGGCTCGAATAGATAAAGTGGACGATAGACGCTCAGGGAGCTTAGGACTCTTCTCTTTTTGGTGCTGTACCCCACACGCAGCCCGACGAGCTCGTCTTGTCTCACACGGACAATCTCATTGTTCATCTGGCTGTCAACGGCGTGGCGCCCATTATTATCTCACGCTAATGATGAGCTCTATCACGAAGTCTCGATCCGCAACCTATCACAAGCTAGAGCTTGGCGTTCATCAGATCAGCACAAGGTCACCGGACCCAGCCTCTAAGATTGGCGTTCTGGGTTAGGTGACGAGGGCGGGGGTGAACCCATACGGTTCTCGGCTTCTAAGAGGTTCATCTCTTTTATCTCACCGTAATTACACTATATCGGGTGTGTTCACACGAAAAAGTGATGCCCAACTTCAAGACAAAAAGTCGTGATGAACTGACGAAATCGCCGACACTTCCCCGCATGAGATATTTTAAAATAGAGCTAGGCCATTGCTTTTTTGGTAGAGAAGGAGGTCAAAGGCTAAAGCAATCACATTCGCCAAGCTGCGGACTAGGAGCTTTTAAGACCAGGACAGGGTTGAATCGTTCACCATGACTTGTTGCTTTTGATTCTTCGAGAAAATTTTTGCTTGGATCACACACGCAAGACCCGCTGCTAACTAGATGAAATCCACAGAACAACTAGATGAAGAACCCGTCCGGACCGTTCCTGCTGAGTAGACGGATCGGGACGTAACCGAAGCCAGATTCCCGCCTGCTCAACCTCTAAAGTCTTTTTGCTCGTACGCGCTAGGTTAGGGCATTGGGTTATTAGGTTATTAGGTTATCTTCTTGATGAAAGCCTGACAGCCTTCTACTTTCAGTGTCAACCAGCCATCGAGCAAAAGGACCTGGCGTTATTCTATATACAATAAATGCCTAGATATAGTGCAATTGGTTGGTTGTGATAGTCAGGGGGATTCGTAGAATCGGGAAAGATATACTCTACTCATCACAGTTCCAAGAGACCCGACCCGAATAATCTGGCAGCCTTGTGGTAGCCAAGGTAGCATCTGTCATTTCGCTTTATATCGTCTGGTTGCGTTGCTGGCACGTCGATTGTGGAGGGTAGATGGTATCGTAACTACAATTGGACTACGATGGAGAAAGAGAATTCAGAGGGGTGAAAGGCGAGGGGAAGAGATTTCGATAAGTATCCCGGGTTGTACCGCTATTCCCTGGATTTGCATCGTATCTTGGGTTCTTTGGGTATGACAATATGCAAGGGACTGGCGGAGTCGAGCATACATAGTAGAATGCGTAATCGGCCGACTTTTTTAGAATGAGGCTGCCGTTCTCGACTCGATGGTCAAGTGGTGATTACCTACCTAGGTAGGATGTAGGCTGTAAGCTACCTATGTAATCTAAGTCGTAAGTTGCAAGATTGCCTAGACTAATGCTGGCTTCTGAGCTGTTGCTGCTAGGCTGCTGGCCGCGACAACGGCGACCTTGCGGGGTTTACATCAAAATGTTCCTAATGCGCGACAACCTGCAACAGCCCGAACCGATCCTGGGCGTTGGGTTGTACGGGGTGCGTTAGAATACGATCTCCTTACTATTTGTGAGGCATTTCACATATAGTATCTACGAATTCGTGCGAGTCTGCCAGAAGTAGTACAACGAACCCCCCCATGTCTACCACCTCGTTGAAGAAGTGGTCGGTTGTGACGACTACGCATAAGTCCAGGGTATTTAAATTGATCAAGGGCTGCATAAAATAACTTCTGGGGATCCGGTTGTGGGGAACGAACGGATGACGTCGTTCCTATCAGATATTAAATGCTATCGTTACGATGTGATAGCCTGAAAAGATCCAGACCTGGGAGGCTTGGATTTTTATCATGAGGCATAAATTATCCGCGCATGCATCATCCGAGTCGCAGAGCTACAGTCTCAAGAAGAAGCAAGGAAGAAAGAGCGAAAGAAAGAAAGAAACTGCTCAGCACATGCTCTCATTTTACCAGAGGCACGGATATAGACTGAAAATACCATGCATATTTGGATCTTACCGCATTTCCTATTTGGGCATCATCTCTGTCTGCTACCAGCCTCTACTTTCCCCATCTTTCTGCCACGGCGCTTCGTAAAGAAATCTCTTTTCCTCGCACTCGTTCCTATTTTGACGATAGAAGAAGCAACCCGTCAGTTGACAACTACATATGTAGCAGCGCTAACGACGATAGTAGCGACAGCACGGCGTCTGACGCAGTGTTCCTTGCTTTTTTCTGTTCAAGGTTGTAAAGTGTCAGGGTTGAGGTGCGCGGAACAAAGTGAGCACTACACGTGAGTAACGTGGGTGGGATGCTGGCACCCATCGGTGAGGAAACGAGAGCCACGACGTCCCATGTGCGCAAAGGATGATCTTGCGTAGTGGGGTAGCTATGAGTTCATGGTTATGGTCATGGTTATGGTCAAGGTCGATGTATGCGATATGTTTACAGCTTTTTTTTTTTTTTTTTTTTTTTTTTTTTTTTTTTTGGCAGGAAAAAAAAAGATTTGAGGGTGTTAAAGGGAAAAAAATTTAAAAAATGGGGAAATGGTTAATATTTGATGGTGAATAAGAAGGGGGTGATTT
>MU623354.1:209626-351325 GCA_025201765.1 Daldinia sp. FL1419
TTTGTTTTTTTGTTTTTTTTTGTTGTTTTTTATTATTTTTAATTTTTTATTTTTTTTATTTAATTATTTTTTTTTTTTTATTTTTTTAAATTTTTTTTTTTTTTTTTTTTTTTTTTTTTTTTTTTTTGGCCAGTACCTCACATCTTGTCAGGGTCTTACAGGCAAATCCTTGAAAAAAAGGTCCACTAGGTAATTATTCGATGGAGAAGACGAAGGCGGAGAGTTGTAAAGTGAAGTGTATGGATATAAAGAAGAAGGAGGAGGGATATTAATGTTAAGTAAAAACGAAAGCATTGGACGTTGAAGTATTATCGCATATAAAAAAAATATTAAAAAGGTTAGGTATCATGATGCCAATTGATATTAGTGGTGTTATAGTGGTATTAGTGGTATTAGTTACTTCGATAGTAGTACTTAAAAAAAAAGTTTAGGTTACTTCTATCCCTTCAGGGGATAAGCAATAACGAAAAAAAAAGGAACTTGAGAAACTTAAAAAGATGAAAAAGATGGAATCGTTGTCGATAAACCCTTAACCCTTGCATCCATCTACCAACGAAGTTGTTCGTCACTCTCTTTTGCCGCCGCGCCGAGCCCCAGTAAATACGTTATAACCAATCATCCAGCCCGGTTCCATTCACCCCTTGCCGGCAACCAACCAATCCCCTTTCAAAACCGACATTTCACTGCAGTCGGCGCTACTGCGAGGAACAATGCTCGTCAACATCCCATTCTCACTTGTCCAATGCTAACCCACTTGCCCATTTACCTTTACCCAACCACATGTCACAGCTTGCTTTCTCCTCAGTAGTTCAGAATAATAGCCAAATGAGTTTTTGCTATCTTTTTCCTGCGCTAGGTTCCTAGGGGTTCTAGGGTTTCTAGGATTTCTAGTATTTCAACACTAGCACCTTCAAATGAAGGGATACCCAGCCATTCATACCTCGAGGCGACTCTGTAGCCACTTTTTGTAAAGAGTCATGCTACGCAAACCATGCTTCGCTGGGCCTCCATCTCCAATGTACTCGAGACTTTGGACGCCTCGTCGTCGCTCGCTGCGCCCTGAACATCAAACCGCCCCCAGATGTTCCTTGTTGGAGATGGCTGGGGGGGCCGGAGCCTGCATACGGCATTCTCTGGATAGCCCGTTCCGTTCGCGTGGGCTGCTCGAGAATGTACGCTTAAGCATGTCTTGAATGTGCTTCAACAGCTCGGTAAATGCATGAAAAGCAATGCCCGACTCGCCGTTCACTTCGATATCTTTTATATATATATATCGAAATCTCTATTTCTAGCTGTCTCTGCCAAGTGGCGAAGCTGGACGAGCCTCAACGTGTGTACCAGCAGAGAAACAGGTACACAGATAACAAGTAGGCAAGGCTAATTATATCAAAGTATACATGTACTGTTACCCTTCCGCACTCCCCTGCTTTTGCATGATCCATCGCACTACTGTATTATGGACGATTCGATCACCTTGCTACCCTGAACGGTACCCTGTCCATTCGGCAGGCGATGGCTGATCAGACCCCTGCGAGATGCTGCCAATGTATGTCCAATGTATGTAGACCTGGGCTTAGCCGGACCCGTATCCGCTCTAGATATGGCCGCTCGGTTCTTTACTACGTAGTATATGCGATCTGGGCCATTGAGAGCTCAGAACAACTCCTCTTTAGGCGCTGGACTTCTTGACAGCGATACACGTCTTATTTGCTCTCTCACACCCCCCAAGCTCGACCGAGCATGCCGTTCCTCTACTTCTTCTTATTCAATGCGGTTGTTCCTTTTTCTTGTATACGACCCAAGGATCTGATGCAACAGACAGGCGTCTCTAAGCCTTTCTGATTCAAATATAGTGACACTACCGCTACTGTAGCACGCTCCCACGAGGAAATAATCGGATTAGCACACACCTGTGTCACATACCCGATTCTCTCCGCCTCAGACCGTTCTTCTTAACTTTTCAACCCTCTACAACATCCTCCCCCCTCAAGCTTTTCTAAGAAGAGACAGGAGCATCAGTACCCTTCCGAGCCGGCGCAACATCGCAACGTGCTATCGTGGAACGCGATACATCATCCTCGAGCTAATTGCACTTTTGGTTTACCGTGAAATTAACCCCGTAGCTCTGGCACGCGGAACGTGGGAAAGGCGATTCATCCGGGAACGGGCAGGCTTAGGTGTTGCGTGTGATGTTCGGGGACCGAATTGTGTAGCGCCCCCGCTTGCTTGGACACTGGGAGTATTATCTCGCGGATATACACGCAAGTCGAGGTGAGTTGTATTAGCTCCGGTTTGCGCAGGGGGCGAAGTTTACGAAAGCCACCGGCCCCAATTGCTTATTAGCTCGGTGTATCCCTCTATATTACGGTAGCATTAACATGCTCCTAGGTGACTTACACTGCCATGTCGTCCTCGAGCTATCAGACGATGCCTCGGCATCGCAATGCTTCCACGAGTTCCGCCGGGCGATCTTCAAGAAAGGGCAAGGTTGCTGCCGAGCCGAGAGAATTTGCGTCGCCAACAACTCTCGCCAGATACTTTGAGCCGACGGCTGCAACAGCCTCGATGTTATTATATGGACGTGAGTAGGAAAAGAAACTTTATTATCGTTGATCTAAGGGGCTGATATCTTGAAATAGAGGGTAACTCAGTAGTTGTTGCGCATCATGACAGCTTAACGATCGAAAGGCGGTTCACACGCCATTCGGCTGAGGTGCATCTACTAGCTGTAGACACTCAAAGTGAAATGGGAGCAGGTCGACTAGTCGTGAGTTACGATGCGGATATGACCGCTATTGTTTGGGACCTTATGACTGGTGACGAAGTAGCACGATTTGCTTCATACGAGACTCTTACGTGTGCAGCTTGGATGCGAAACGGAAACGTAGCATTCGGTATGTATTTTTTTTCTTTCTGGTAAAAAAATCTTATCAACTTCATACTAATATCGTGTGTATAGGCAACACGCAAGGAAATGTGATTCTCTTTGAGCCTACTACATCTGAGCACATCTCCGCACGAACCATTGATCAAATACCGGTGTCAGCCCTCGCTCCAGCGGCTGATTGTAGAACCTTTGCCATTGGGTAAGTCATATCCACTACAATCCTAGATCTGGTGTAACTTTTAAGACGCCTCTTAACTAACTTGCGTCGAGGTACCAAAATGGCTCGCTCTTAATTGCTACTCTTCAACCGAGATTCACAATTCTGCATAATCTGAGTACTTCGAGAAGTCCATCACCAATTGTGAATCTGGCGTGGCACGCCTCATCCTCCCGCCAAAAATCGGATATGTTGGCTGTGCAGACTAATGACGGTGACCTGAGGGTCTGGAGCGTGGCAAAGTCATTTAACAGTGACGACCCTGCCAAGGTTGTCAGGATACTGAAGCGTACGGAGAATTATCTGAATGGTCCCAACTGGATGGGTTGGTCTAAGAACGGCCGCATAATTCAGTATTCCGAAGGGTAAGGCTCATTTTCACCCCCTTTCCTTGCATAAACACAACTACGCGCGCGCTTAATACATGTGATGCTGACGATATCATTCGGTATAGCGAGACCCTCTCATGGGATGTTCGCACAAAGCACGTCACTAATGACAGCATACCGACCTTAGAGCATGTCCGCGGCCTCGCCGTGTACGGGCCGGGTGCGACCTTGTTCACCCTTGGCGCCAACAACACCGTCCAGCAGTTCGACCTCAACACGCCATCCATGATGGTTGCTAATGTCCAACATCCTGCTAATGTTTTGCCACCCTCTCCGCCAGTGTCCATCGAGGAGCAGCCTGAGCAGGGTGTCGTCATCATCGGTACTTCGGAATCTGATTCGTCGATAGCTATTAATCCCGAGATATCTGAAAGCGATGATGATCACATGTCACCTTTTGCAAAGCTTACCCGTGGGGCAGACTCCACTACTGATACGTTTGAACTGGATAGGTCTAGGACAGCGAGCCCGGTATCCTCAAGGGGCCCCGGGTCTACTATTTCCAAGTCATCTAACGGCTCTGGCACTCGGGGTAGATATCCACCTTCGGTCATATCACGTGGTATGACTGAGAATACTTACATCTCTGCCGGATCCTCGCTTCGATCTTCGGCTATGCCCCCGTATGGCGATAGGGATGCTTACTCGCTTAGCAGCATAAGCTCTGCTTCGATGACTTCGTCTACACGTTCTCATCGTCGACCGTCTCGACTAAGGAATGAAGTATTACCTAGCCCCGACGAATCTAAGGTTAGCGACCTTTTCAAGTTCACGAGGAGCCGGCTTCACGACATCCCTTACAAGCATGCTCTGGTCGATCAATCTCGCTTGACCAATGATGACCTTCGTCGGCAGATGCTAAGTATTATCTTCGGATGGAATGGGGAAATCGAGGACTTGATTCGCGATGAGATGGCACGTCACCCTCTGGGTTCCCCTGGTCGCATTCTTTTATCAAAATGGCTAGGCGACATCGATGCGGATGTAATGACAGCAACATCAGAGAACATGACCTCGTCGGACTGGATGTTACTAGCTCTAAGCGGTATTGGTGGCACAGCTTCCCAGCACAAACTTGGGCGTGCATACGTACAACGCCTGTTGGAGAACGGTGATGTGCATGCTGCAGCAACGATTATGATCGGAATGGGTGATACGAATGATGCTATTGAGATATACATCTCCCACAAGAAGTATATGGAAGCTCTTATCTTACTCTGCCTCTTCTTCCCGGGCGTATGGGAGAGACAGACTCAAGTTATCAAGAAATGGGGTGAATTCGCTGTTCAACACGGCCAACAGCAACTAGCGATTCGATGGTAAGTTTTACAAGAATGAACGGAATGAAGGATTTTATTAACAGTATTCAATAGCTTTTCTTGCACTGGTGTAGAGTCTACCGAGCCTTGGACTTCGCCATCAGCAGCTCAAGTAACCTTCCCGAACATCAATGCTAGCATTCCAGAGATCTTAAGTCCCCCATTATCTCCTCCGGGTCTGAACCGTGGACCGCAACGTAGCATTGCAAAGACCTCGGCGTTGAAACTTATCACGTCTTTTGGCGACCCAGGAAAGAAGTCCAAGTTCTTTGCAAATGGTGACGGCGGTCAAACTCCAATTGCTGCGGGTGTTACTCCAATTGCCGAGTCTGCTGTTTCTCCTGGTGGACACGAACCTAATACTGCATTCCTCCGCCCTTCGCAACGAAGCGTTTTCAACACTCCTGCTTCCGCGAAGCCTACCACACCCGGCGGATTTGGGCGCCAACGTCTACCTTCGATAGGAGAAATTCCAAACAATGCAATTCCTCGCGACCTCCTCAGCGAAAGAGACCTCCCAACTCCTCCCGCTGACAAAGTTCCTGAAATGACCAAGGCTCACCGTGCCCAGCACTCAAAGACACCTTCGGCTGACGACCGGTACGATGTTGGGATGTCCGTGCCAAGAGCTTCTACTGCAAGCCCAATGATGATGAGAGACATCCAGCGCCGGAAGGACCCCCCTCCGCCTTCACCATCACCACAGTCACTTAATGCGCTAATGCAACAGGGCCGTACCAGTCGAAACGGTGCCCGAGAGCGGAAGCCCGAGGGAATGGAGCTAAAAATTCACTCTATTGAGGCCGCGATGAACAGTGATATGACTTCTCCAGAGCAATCTGTAGCATCGTCTACTCGTTTCCACTGGCCGTCTCGTCGGCGTGGACCAGGATCAATTGCTAGCTCCGTAACATCTAACTCTAGCGCAGGTAGGGGCTACCGAGCTAACCAGACCGGCCGTGGCCTGAACGAATATATCCATAGCCTGGAGGCTGCACAGCACTACTCCAAGAATCAACAAAGCCGCGAAAGCAGTCGTCACCGCCAGGATGATAGGAATGCTCGAAGCCGAGAGAGGAGCCGCACTCGCCAGGGTGGTACACGGGAGAGCTCGGAAGATAGGGGTAGGGGCATTTCTCGCAACTGGACGCCTAAGCCCGCCAAACGTTCTCCCACATCTCCCGTGCCCATGTCCCCGGAAGACCTGATCAACTTGAGCACTCCACAGCAAGCTGAAGCAGGAATAAGCGATGAAGGATTTGTATCTTTTGAGTTCGATTCTGGTGAGCCATCCACTGTTCGTAAGTCTAGCCAGATTCGACGATCTTCTCCTCGAAGCACTCGTATGTCTAGCCGAGCTTCGAGCCGTACTGGTCGTCAAAGGAGCCATGAACGGCGACCGCCGGCTTTAGATCTCCGTGGCAGAAGTACGAACCGTGGTGATGGCTCTTTGATGAGATCCCCATCATCGCCGTTGCCAATGTCAGCTCCTATGCATTTCTACGGATCAGATGATGAGGGAGACTACCAGGCCGCAGTTGCTGCAAAAGAACAGTTCAGAAACAGGCACAACCGGAGTGGTAACCACAGCCAAAAGGACCCTTCTTCTCCTGCCGTCTCCCGAGCCCGGGACCGGTCGGAGAGTCGTCGCAGGAGAAATAAAACCCCTGGTGAGCAGGATCCGATGCCAGTGTCTCAGCCAGCACCGCTAGTTCTTAAACAACAAGTGCCACCGCCTCCTCCACCGGCACCGCAGAAGCCAATAGAGGCACGAGCCGGAGACCTCAAGTTAATCTCAGCCGAAAGACAGCTCAAGAAGGAGGCCGCAGCCCGCGAACTAGAGGAACGCCGCAAGTCGCTTGCTCGTCGCCCCTCGGCACCCCCTATCCCTCACCCGGATGAGCTGTCCCCAATTGTGGCCCGCACACCGAGCATCTTCGAGTTGCCTCAGACGACATTTGTGCCCCCGAAGGACATGCCCGCCCGGAGTCAGACCGCCGACCCTCACAGGAGCTCTCACTCGCGTAGTGGGACTGTTCCCATGATTGGCCTACCAGCGACACCCAAGGCCATGCGCCTACAATTTGCGTCCAGCAAGCATGGTGGCGCGCCACCAGTCCCCACTGCTTACGCCAGGACGTCGCCACCGTCTTCCGGTCAGCCGTCGCCGAACCGACCTGGCAACAACTCACCAACCAAGTCACCACCAGCCCCGGCCGAATCGCCTAGCAAATTGTCCGACGGACCATCAGACAAAGAGGCGCCATCGCTAACTCTTCTCCCCTCGACTGTGTACTCTCCTCCCTCGCGACCTAATATCGCGCGATGCATGTCCGCTCCCATCCCGGAAGAGCACCCGCCTCAGTTCGCCCACTCAGCTCACCACGGGATGCAAGCAAGTAATCAGCCGCCCCGCAGAGGGTCCACCTCGACGAGGAAGATGAGTGGAGACGTCAACGGAGGACTTCCCGGTATCGAAGAGATGGTAGGATCTGGTAGGCACTCGAGGAAAGCTTCTCGAGACGACCAGATCCCACCTCCTCCGCCGCCACCGCCAGCACCACCAGTCCTAAAGGAACTCCAGCATCTGGCTACTCCTCCACCGCCTCCTCCGGCTCCTATCCCTGGCCTTAGGCCTACCATCTACACCGGTGCTCAGCCCTCAGGGCCTGGGACCATCGAGATCGTAATGGACGACGAGGAAGACAATGCGCAAGTTGTACAGGTTCCGGAGCCCGCTCCTCAAACCTCTAGTCCCCAAATGTCGCCTTCGTCACGCAATGGTCACAGCCGCGGACGAAGCTTTGGCGATAACAGCATTGCCGGACGTATCAGCCGGGCTGCCGAAAGGATGCGATCCGCCAGCCGAGGCCGCACCGGCTCCATCCTCGGCAACAGGACCAAATCTCCCGACACCACTAGCATTCCATACGAGAGCGTCCCACCACCGGTTAGCATGCATAACAACGGATTCTCATCACCTGTTCACCAGCAACAATCACAGCTACAGTCTATCGAGCGCCACCCTCGCGAGGTCCGTGCTGCGTACCAGGAGCGTGAGTTCGGCAGCGGTCTTCACGCCAGCGAGATGATCTAGACCTAGATTGGATAAAGATAACACTCCCTTATTTCGAAGCAACGCCTAGATTACGATTGTGTTCTTAATTACATTTCGACTATATACGATGCATCTCTATCTTATATTTGGATTCTTCCACGTCTCGTTTAGCATGTATTCGCATGGCGCCGGCGTTTTCATCTACTTCTTCCTACTACTACCATTGATACCATTTCCCCTCCAAGTCTTATTTTTTACCGGCCGCCATTTTTAAGCATTTTGCGCATGCAACTTCTTTTTTTTTTTCTTCCCTCCCGTTTACGACTTGGTAATTTATCTACCACTCTAATGGCAAATCGACGGGCAAAGAACTGACGACGTAATACCCTAACCCTTTTTACCAAGAGCCATCTGTCCATCTATCACATATTACCCCTTCATTCTGCTTCTTCCTTTTTTAACCTTCTACATCTACCTTGTATACTTCTATATTTTCCTCCGAATCGAGGATGAGGTCTGGCCGGAGAAAGAATAGCCAATACCCATTGTTACCTCCGAGCGCGCAAGCAGTTTCGGAGAACTTTTATGTTTTATTTTTGTTGGAATCTTACGACTTTACGACCTACCGGGGCGACGGATAAGAAATGAAGGGACAACTATTGGATGACCGAAAAGGGGAACCGTGGGAGACACGTTAAAGTCTCCGCGGCCCGGATTTACGACAGCTTGTACACAACGGGACAGCAGTATATCTAACTACGTGACCATGATGACTTCTGGATTGGGAGGATCGCTTGTGATGATGAGGTGGAGGAAAGGAAGAAAGGGGAAAGGAGACACAAAATCCCGTGGGAAAAAGGGCTACGACACGACACGCAAAAACTTTGAGTTTTCCAAAAGAGAAAAGTCTTAACGACAAGAATTAGTGCTGCCTCACGGCATCTTTGTTCTTCGCTTCTTACTTACTACCTGCCTGCTGCTGATCTGCTTGCTGGTTGCGGGGATGGGCGATTAAAGCTATACCCGAAATTTTCTTGATAGTCTGTTATTATAACGAGTTATTATTATACCTTGATGTTATACTTTTAAGTGTCTGAGTTTTGCTGTGATTTTTGGTATTAGTTATTTAATAACTGTAAAGTACATGTGATTATTGAAAAGGTGATATTAACTTTGAGGATATTGGGCATAAAATATTGTAGGTGTGTAGTACATAAACATGTTATGGGGTGAAGCGCAACTGCCATTGGTTACACGTATGAGCTCGAAAACAAGACCCCCAAGGTTGCGGGTTCAAATGTGCCCAAAAAGATGGTTTTAACATGTCAACCCCATCTTAAGAAATATAATAAATATTAATTTGGATCATCTCAATCAAAAGGATAATTGTTTTAGATATTTACAAATATTAGAAATAGAAAAAGGGCAAAAAAATAATGGAGTTGACAATCTCCATCTCGTACCGCTAGCCCAAGTCCCCAGGACAACGTGTTCCACCACACCATGCGACGGGGGAGATGCTCTGCAGAGTGAGGCCTCCCTGAAGGTTACTCTCCATTTCATAGGACCACCTAAACATCACTGGTTGCCCAAGCGGATAGGTGATCACCGCAGCATTTGCAGTGGGCGCGCCCCGAGGGTGCTTATGGAATTGGGATTAGCGACACGAGAATTTCAAGCGCCTTCAACCAATAGACCATTACAGTCGAAGTTTTCGGTTGGAATTGGGGCTTATAAGGTAAAGTGTAAAAGGCGGGGGGCGGGGTAAAGTTCGGCTGTATGCGCGAGTACCTAAGTACTTAGGTATAATAAAGGTACCTAGGTATGCAACAATTGGATTTATAGATTAAACGGGAAATTCAAATCGACATGTGCTTTCTTCGAGAGAGCTCCGATAAGCTTTCCATATCATGGCAGCTTTAAGCCGGGGTCTTGTTACCTACGACCTAGGTACGCTTTCATTTCTACTTGTACACACACACACACACACACATATATATATCATGAAATCTCAGAAGACTGAGTAGTCGCGAGTACTATCTGGACGTGCATATATTCTCGTGTAGAACAGGCCTCAGCAATCATGTTAACAACAGAGCCATACCTTCGCATACGCCGTCCATCGCCAACGACGGCCGAATTCATCGTTTCGACGCTTCCACCACCGACGCTACCACTACGGCTTATCCTTGGGACCATATATCTTCTACGGTTATTACTCGCGCTTGCTATCTTGCTCATGATATACGCGTCCCAAACCTCGTATTACGCAACGACGCATCTGCAGGCATTATCATCTACAGAGACGGCGGTTGCACATACACGTCCCGATCCCATCCAAGCTACAACCGTCTCCAATCCCGTCGACATCCTCGCCAAGACGCCCATCTTATCCCTCGACTTCGTCCAGCAGGTCCTCAACGTTCTACTGTACTCTCGCCCAGGCTTCTACCTCTCCAGACTAGCATACTCCGCCCCTCCCTGGGCCCTCATCCCATGCTCCCTCGCGACGCTATACGTCCTCTCGCTACGCATCGGCGCGGAAGAACGCCTCCTCGTGCTCCGCGGGCTAGGCGTGCAGACGAGCTCCAGCGGCGCGACGGTCTTTTCCGCGCTGAAAACACGTTTCATTCCCACCGACAAGATCCAGGATATTTTAATCAACGAGGCCTTCCAAGATTTCCAAGTACTACATTACCTGATTGTCCTGGTGGAAGGCGAGGAACGGATAGTGGTCGTATTCCCGCGCCTCCTTCCGCGGCCGCGGGTCTTGGAGAAGGTGTGGAAGGGGGCTAGGGAGTGCTTGTACGGACGGGATGGAGAGGATAAGAAGGAAGGGAAGAAGGGGAAGGGGGGTGGCATGGCCACAATTTAGGAGAATGCCAACGAGGACTCTTTCGATGACCAGGAATGGCGGGGTCGTAATCGTACACGGTTAGTCGTGGACGCATAGATATGGGCTTGGAGCGGGCGGGTTTGTTTCGGTTGGCGTATGGTTTACCTTGATGATATGGAATTAGGTCGTGGAATATGATACCCCTGAGAGCGTTGCATGGCTTAAGTATCCGCAATATAGCGATGTTTTATGCTAATTTTTTCTTCATTTATTTTTTCTTATATCTACCTACCTAGTTAGGTACTTAGGCGGGTAGGTATCCAGGAGCCTATTCTGTTCCTTCGTCGAGTAGCAACTCTTTAGGTGGTAGATCACTCGTCCTGGCTGCTGCAATTGCTTCCTCTCTCCTTCTCACCAGTGCCTCTCTCATTGCCGCTGCGTCTGCATGACCCTTTCTTCTCGCCTCCTTATCGAAGACTTCCTCCGGCGAGGGAAGCTTTGGCTTCTGCAGAAGAGGCTGGTATTTACCCACCGGACGCTCACTATTACCACCCTCATACGTTCGTGTCGTGGCTGGGATATGCAGCGGTGCTTTCGAGTTTTTTCGGAGACTAATATCCGTCTGGGTGGATATTACGTTTAACAATTGGCTTGCTAGTAGTTCGTCCAGCTTCCGTTCGCGCCAGTATTCCCACATGGAACTCAAGAGGCCGTTTGTCCCGTGCTGGTTCTGAGGGCTATCCTCGCCGACGTATACCCAATTAAGTGCATTCTCCGGCTTCTCCGGCCTAGGGAATATACAATCCCAAAGCACCAATGGTACTTCGTCCGCAAGCTGATAGTTGGGTCTTCGAGGTTCCGCCTCGATATCCAGGAGTCTGTCTACCACCGAGGGGTCTTCCAGCCCCTGGCCTACCGTAAAAATGATCGCTACCATACATCGGATCTGGTGCCATAGGAACGCAGTCCCCCGTACGTGGAGATAGTATACCTTGGGTAGCTTCTCCTTTGAGTCCACGCCCGGAGACCTAAACTCTTCGCGATTTAAGAATGGCAAAGCGGTCTCCGCATCCTTCACCTCTACTACATCGCTCTCAAATACTCTCCTCTCAAAGGTGATGTTTAATTTACTCGGGTCCACCCTGCAAAAGTTCCGAAAGTCATGAAGGCCCTCGAATTTCTTAGCTGCTTCCCGCATAGCTTCGATATCGAGCCAGCCACCTTTTACCTTCCTAGAGGAGTGCGCTGGGTTCTCGATACTCTGCGGTACCGGCGCAAATGCTGGCTGTGTGAAAAAGTACCTATACTGCCTCTCTCTGCAATCGTATCTTGCAGAAAAATCCGCAGGTGTCGTAGGGCACCACGCGAGCATCCTGATATCAGGGGGTAACAACTTATTCAGAAGCCTGCAATATTGCAACTCGTCCGCAAAGTCGTCAAATTCCCGCTCCTTTTCCGGCTCCTTAGTCGCAGCATCTGATTCCGCTACTATGCCATTCTCACCGGCTTGCTGCACTTCTGTCGGTTGCTCCTTTTCAACCTTCTTGGGAAGTGGCCGGTTACTCCTGACTCGAACAGCGATAACTTGGCCGAAGGCGCTTACGCCACGATCCGTACGCCCGCACTTGGAATATTCGCAAGAGTCCCAGTTGACTTCATCAGGCTTCTCGGGGAAGATCAGACACGCCTTCACAAATGCTTTCCAGAGCTCTTCCTCAATGGTTGGCAGGTTGGCACTCGATGCATACTCGAAGCCTCCATACCGCTTTCCCAAATACGCCAGTTTAAACGCCACGAGCCGTGTAGAGTATTTCGACGGGTCGATCTTGCCCTGAACCTTTTTCTTCTTCGGTGAACTGGTTACACCCTCCTCTACAGCTGTGCTTGTGGTAGACCCTTGAACTGTTTCCGGCTTATGCTCGCTGCTGCGAAGGTTTGACTCTAGATACCGGATGCGCTTTATAAGGGCATCCTTGGTCCACCTATCATAGGTAGAATCCCTTTTCTCCATGGTGCTTTTAAACGTAGCGAGTCCCGTGGAAAATTGACGTCGAGCCTCCGGACGAGGCGCAACAAAAATAAATTTCAGTTGTGTTTGGAGGCGTTGATAATAACACCTGCTACTGAAGGATTTCATCCACCCCCGCGTTAAGATATTACCTTAGGTAGTTATCCAAATAACTTTTTCTCATGTCGGGGTATTCTGGCGAAGTTCTATGTTGAATATTGTATTGTACCTAGATAATGTGCTATAGTAACTAATAAAAGACCTAAAAGACCTAAAAAAGACCTAATAGAAATCAGTAATTTTAACAACACAGGTAAAAACTCATAAAAACACAGGTCCTCGCCACTTTCCACATAAGATGGTGGCTAAGATGGTTTCCCACCTAATTTGTATGAGGCTTATTAATCTTACACTTTAATACACACAGAATTTGATCCGGTTGCATATTTAATATATTTAATAAATAATACAATCAATTCAATCAATTCAATCAATTCAATTATTATAATAATACGAATTCCAATCATGCGCATTTGATTGGTTAAATTGATTAAGCCTCGCTGCCGTGAGCGCTGGTGTTGAGGGTATCGTGTACGATTGTGGTGCTGGTGTAGGTGGTGGTGCTGGTGTTGATAAGCGCTCCGATATTAATAAATTTAATTCGAAAAAATGCGACCGGGCAGTTTTCTGTTTTTTCTTTTTTTAATTAGGGGTTGGATTAAACCCCTTACAAATTAGGTGTGCTGTAATCGGGCCACCATCTCACGTGGAAAGTGGCGAGGACCTGTGTTTTTATGAGTTTTTACCTGTGTTGTTAAAATTACTGAATAGAAATGAGTCAAGATGCCCGCTACAGTGTCTTATCGATAGTGGAGTCCCTTGCAAAGCAGGGAAAGCTACTGTAAAAGGAGCAGGCTAAGCGCAATTAATTGGGGCCATTCATATCTCACTTCCCATCTTCATCGAGCTGAAGGTACCAAACATACTTATTTAGCTCAAAGTTGGCGATTCGATTTCATAAGACATCTAGTTTAAATTTTGGTAATGGATGAGGTAACAATCAAAGTTCTTTTACTCGGAGATGAGAAAGTAGGGAAGACGACGTTTTTATCGTGCGTAGAATTCATTATCTCGATACGGGCACTTATACCGCTGTACTAATACGCAACATAGGCGGATTAGTGGAGGCGGTAATAATCTCGAAGGTTATGCCCCTATTACTTTATTGCGAGATATAGACCAACCCTTCGTTTTCGAAATACGAAACCGAAGGCGTGCGTATCGTCTCGAGTTCTACGACACTTCCAGTCCAGAAGACTGGCGGGTCCTCGAACCAGACTTGGTCCTAATTTGCTACGATATCAGTCAAAGGCTGAGCCTCATCAATATGCAAAGAGTTGTAGGTATTGCCCTTCCTGCCCCAGTACTCTCGCGTCTCTAATCTCGCATTTCCAGTGGATAAAGCAGGTCCACGCCAATTTTCGGACAAGCGATCATCTTCCCGTAATAGTTGTCGGTCTGAAGAGAGATCTAAGATCCGAAACCGACCCCAACGGCATCATATATCCTCAAGAAGGACATAATGCGTCACAAGAGATGAGAGTGGACAAGTATGTTGAGTGTTCAGCTGTCACGGGCGAGCTTCTTAAGCTGGCATTCGAAGAGATCTGTAACACTGCGGTAAAGACGGCCATTACGGATGGCGGCCAAAGCGAAGGAGGGTGTCTCGTGTCATAGCTGTCAAGGTCCGCCGAAACATGGACCACATCGAAAACTTTAATATAAATATAATATCCTTATGAGTGCCCATTTTCGGTAGTTTCCATGACACCGTCTCCTTGGTCGCCCTCTTCTGGCTCTTGAGGGAACTGTCCGAGAATTTCGGTGACTGTATCAAGGATCTCCTGCTGTTGATCCCCATTGAAGCGATCCTCCATATCCTCGATAACAGTGTTAAGGACAGGAATATTAGTAGGGCGAATGTTGAAGAGCATAATGCACTCTCCTTTGGTGATCTGATACGGGCGCAGCCTCTTGATCAACTCGGGGATTGCCGCAGAATCAAAGGGCAATGGTTTCTGACTCAGAGGACCTGGAGGGCTCTCGAAATATTGCAGTACCTATTTTAATCTCATTAGAATCACTTATGCGTATTGTCCTTGAGAGAAGAGGGGGGGAATATTACTTCTTTGCGTAACGACTCCAAACTTGTAGGTCCCTTGCGCTTCTGGTCATTATACTGTTTCGCTTGGTTGCTCAAAAATGTATAAACTTCAACATTAGTTAACACAGCTGATTGAGCCTCAAGGATCTTCATTGTGGCGATTTCGGTATGCTTCCGAGTATCTGAGTCAAGACTTGGATAATAAATATAGCTGCATTTATGAGATTGCCAGGTCAACCTTTCCGTTATTGCGTTGTGAGATGTAAGTCAAATCGTATTGAACATATGTGGGGGCCCTAGATTTTTTCCCGAAAAAAAAGGGTACTTTAATACATGTAGATCAAGTTACAGCTCCGGCCCTATAGTGGGTTCTTCCTAGCGCTTCAGCCTCTGAATTTTATTAACTAACTAACCTAAAACCCATCTAAGTTCAGCAGATACCGAGTGATCGGTAACCTTTTTGACCCATGATTTAATATTTAAAGTTTAAAAATAGGCACATTATGCATTTTCACTCTCCAATATGTAAATATTCTCAACACATTCCCTAATGCCTTGATTCTGCCGCTCTATCGAAATCATATTGCCAAGACTGAAGCTCGGCTTCCTTCATCATTATGGATTCCCAGGGAGCCGCCGGTGTTTCGTCGGCAACTAACCGCTCAGTCACAGTAGGCGCACTCTGTAGAAACGTGTCTAAGCGGTATAACGAATATGAATCTTGGGCATTACTATCCGACGACATTCAACTTAGCATTCATATCATGGTTTGATCAAGATCGGATTTCTTAAGGAGGGTGCTGTATACCTGTCGTTATCAGATACAATAGCTGAAAAGTCGGATCTCGTAGATGTAGACATGGGATAATCGTGAACAGAAGTTACGGGGTAGGTATAGTGTATTCAAGTCATATTTCTCAAAATCATCGGCCAATTTGCTTCCCGTTAGCTTCACCGCCCTTTATAATATATATTCATTGTGAACTACGAATTATTCAGATGGTTACAGCACACTTGCTATTTCAATGGTCAAATTGGAGAGTTGAATTGAAGCGATACCCGGGTGATACCATGGGTGTATATTGAACACAGCCGTGTCCAGAGTTTACAGCTAGAAGATTTTAAGCCTCAAGGCAGAATACCAATATCAGATTACATCATGATAGCCACCTAGGTACCTATTCTTCGCAGAGGTCTTAAACTCCTAATAACACGGCTGCGTTATTAGCCTCAGCCGCCCCTAAGCGCGAGCCAATACGAGAGCACTACTGTGTTCTCGCGCGTTAAGCTATACGGACATCACCGGTTCCCAAACAACATGATTGCACATAACCACCTAGGCATGCATAGATATGAGATGCGCGCTCGCCAATACTAACTATATCGTATATGAGTAAACCGCGTTTGTTCCTAGACGCCACTGCAAAATGGTGTAATGTTGAAGATGAGAGAAGCATATTAATCCACCTATTATAACTCATACAAAATCTATACCTAGGTAGGAATGTAACAAGCAGCACACTCGCCATTACTTTATTCCAAGAGGCAGTATTCGCCCTAGTGGGCTACCGTAATAGCACTACGCAAGTCTGGCCGTCTGTATATACCCATACGGTGCAAATCACAATGTGAATGCTCCACGGTTGAAGTTATGGCCTTTTCGTTTATTGTAGGCCAGCTCGGAGCCTCTGTAACTGGCTCATTATTCCGTACAGTGGTTTGCTCTCTGCGCCGCCTCCGTCAGAGTTAGCAGTAGCAGCTTTCTTTGAACTGCTATCCAAGTCTGCCTTTCCATCTCGGCGACTGTTCTGCTCTACCTCCTTCAGTAGTTCCTTATGTCGATCCTCCACCATTTTAGCCAGACTCTCAATGAATTTTGTTCTTCCTTTCTCCTCCGCTGTTCCTTTCCATACTTTCGTTAGCTCCTTAAGCTCTTCGATGCGCCGCGCCGCCTTCTCTATCCCTTCAACGGGATCCGGATTTCTTGTGAGTAAACCCGATATTTCCTCTCTCAACTGCTTAAGCACCTGTTGTCCTTTCTCCTCTGTGCTGTGTGCTTCTACCCCTGGCTCAGGTGCTGAGACGGAGAGAAACGACGAGCTCACAGAAAGCTCGGAAGGTGGGAACACGAACTCCATAGCTTCGCCAAACGTCTTAACCACAGTGTCCAATCGCGAGCGTACTAACGTCAGGGTTTGTAGCTGGCTTATGTATGGTGGGTCCGGCCCCGTGTTATTTTGTGGAATAGATTCTAGACGAGTGGTAGCTGGCGCTTCTGGTGTCCGTCTTTCAGCGGTCGTGCCAACTCCAGCCCCATTAGCTTTAGTATCCGATTGCTCTTGTGTGCCATCCGGAATGAATCTCGAGATTTCCTCGTGTAAACCGTCCGATAATGTCTCCGATAGGCTTAACGTCTCGCCGCGTAAAAGTTCAACCTCATACGCTAAGCGACTCCCACTCCGTAGTATATCGTCGGTCAATTGCGTAAGAATAGTAGTCAACCTCGTCGTATGGGCGTTTAATTGAGAGAGCTGCGTCTGGGCTTGGCTAGATAATTCCGCTAGGGGAACCGCATTATCCGTCGTTCGGGTTAAGGACGAAGACGTCGAAGTTTGGAGTGTTGGAAGAGAGGCATTTAGGTATTCGGCGGGATCGAACGATGGAGCAAGGAAGCTTTGAAGAAATGGGTCGGTAACGTGGGGGGATTTTGGCTGTAGAGGTTGTTTCGACTGTTGTCTTGAATGATGCGGTAACGATCTAGAAGAGCTCACGGAGCTGTTTTGCCGTCGTCTAGTAGCAGACTTAGAATCCCAAGACATCGTTGCACGATAGATTTATAGGTCTCGTATTGAACATTGGCAATATGTATTGAATTCTTCCCGTTGGAGCATAAATAGGTACCTCTAGGTAGCCTAGGTTAGCAGGTTAGTAGCTTATGTGACCTAGTCTGGGGTTAATTACGGATCCGTACCATGTATCATTTGCGCATTTTGTCATCTTCCATATTATGTAATACATACCTGCCTATCTTTAGGCATTTAAATAATTGGGGTAGTAGCGCTGTGACCACTCCCCCCGACGCGTGGTAAGGGGTTTTAGTTAAGACCACTTCGGTAGGCCCACATATCCCACTCTAGTGGGTTAGGTATTTGCTCTGCTAGGGTGTCTTAGGTGGATTAGGAGTAGATCTAAGCCAGGGGTTAGTTACCGCACCTTATCTTAAATTTCAACAACGTCGACTTATGAATATCCAGTACCTAGGTATGTAAGTGCCTTCTTAGGTACCACCCAGGGAAGTCTATAGGGTATCCTATAGGCCGTCGTAACAGGTACTCAATCACTACATATGTACGCGTTAGTTCAGTCATAACTATCACATAAGTATCTATTGAATGTTTCAAAACAGGCACGTACCTAGCATGGACCAGCGCTTCTGCCTTTGTCATGGCTGCATTGGCTACGGCGGACATTTGGGGCTCTGCGAGGCAAGCAAGGCAAATTGGCATTGCTGTATGCCTAAGATGTAGCATCGGATTAGGCATCCATATTGTAGGGCTGAGTCATGATACTATATTATATGAGAAAAAGGCTACCTGCATGAGGCTACCAAAATCACAACCCCATAAATATTGTTGTTACGCTTTCACTTATAATATCAGCAATCGGTGCCTTGAAGCCACGGCGATGTTCATTTTCTAAAATCTCCAAGATTTTTAATCGCCGAAGTTAGGTATGTGCTTGGGCAGGAGGTACCTAAGGTATCGGCGTAGTCACCGAGCAACTACCTATAATTTTCGGTATTTACGAACAATTTTGGTAGTACTTTCTATATTAGTAGGTACCTAGCCTTGGAGTTTCCAAATTACTTGTACTGATCCTATGTACGCCGAAACTTGGAAGGTACGTAAACTTCAACACTTTAGCTACTTTTCTTACACTCGCCTTTTCGCCGTTTTCTCTGTTCTCAACATCCTCTTGTCTCTACATACAATACCCCCAAACCCAAAGGTTCCCCCTCCGGCGTTACCATTCAGCATTCACATAAGTATAGGTAGAGTTGTGAATTGATACATCTTTACCCAAATATTTACTGGTAGCACGTCGCCGGTGGGGTGATTAATACAACCTACCTCTATCCTTTCTACACAATCACCACAAACCCGCCGTGCGACAATTATTCAGACACATACTATTCATACCATCAGTTGAATTAATAGGCCAAGAACTTATGCAAGTTACGGGTTTCGCCGTCACCTGGATAGCATCGACAGGCTACAATTTCTGACTTACCTAGTTTAGTTCAGGTATGCTCCCTTTTCCTCTACCCCTAATGCTCTCTTACGCGACAAGGCTTGGGTAATTACTATTGTTTGTTCAATAATGAAGAATATGAATGGGTTTTCTTCTCTCTTGGGATCTTATAATATTTGGCCTCTGAGCCCTGTATTTGCCCAAAAGATAATTTATATTCGATATCTATCCCTACTTCATTTATAGATACATTTATGCAGCTTCCTGAAATTGCGACAAAAATGCTAACTGATGATCTCCACAGAACCCAGGGCTGCTCGCCACTATTGGGCTTCTTGGCCTAATATCTTGGGAAAGGCGCCATGCCTCCGTCAAAGGCACAACTCAAATTCCAAGCCGACTTCAAGTCGGCAACTGAAAAAAATGACGAATACATATCTACCATTCAGAAGGGTGACGCTGACGATGAAATCACCTTCGTATTCACCCATTCTAAATTGCCCACACCTACTCACATTGAGATACGGGTCCAGCTTCAAAGTTAGTTCTCAGCGTTCGCCCCTTTCTTGATATTATTTATCCAATTCTTAATTAACCAATGATGGGGCTAGGCATGGGAGGTTACCCGGATGAAAATACCTTCCTGATATATACTAATAACGATATACCGCCGGCAGTTGCCGGGGTACTAGAGGAATCCCTATCTGAGACAGCAGGTATGAGAGTCCAAGATATGCTCAAACATATCACCAAACGGCTCCGAGTTACCCTAGAGAGCAATGACTCCAAAGGAAAAAACTTAGATATGGTAGACGATGCAGAATCATCTAGGTTGTATACAAGTAGCGATGAGGATTACTCACCCTACGAATATAGTGACGATCTTGGCGACGACCTCTTTGGTGACGGAAAAAGCAGCACTAAGAGGAAATGTCAGTTTAGCAAGCCACTCACACCGGAGCTGCAAAAACGAATACACCAGGACCTTCAAGCCGTGGCCAAAGCAGGATTTCATGCTGGAAAGGTTTGCGGGTTCGAGAGTGATGCATATGAGGGCATCGTATCAATTTCAATTCGCGTGACCAAGTTGTGTCTTCTTAGAGAAACGCACGAAGCATGGGGTCTTAGTTCTTCAGATTTCGTCGTCTTGCTCATCAAATTTGACCCATCTTATATCACCATCGAAGACATCCTGCGGGGTCAAGTTGGACCCGCTGATATGGAGTTCCGTCTAAGAAAATGCTCCAGGAAGAAGCCTTCACTCAAACAAGCGCAAAGAACCTTCATGACCGGGGCTGCCACAGAGCCTACCGAAGGGGTATCCCAAGACACAGATCTATCTATATTTTGGGTCAGCAAGTCGATCGATGAACTCATGGACAAGTACTTTGCGAATATGCTGAAGCTAAGGAAAGAACATGGCATAACCTGGGATATAGCGAGGGAAATAGGACGTGCATATGAAACCAAGTCGTTCTCGCAGAAACAACCATCACCTACGGATTATACCGAACTTGAGGACGGTGAAGAAGCGTCAACTGCTGAGGTTCAGTTACCCCCTATTCTCTCCGATGATCACATGCTGGCCGACGGCGAAATATCATTACCATTGGTTGCTATGCAATTCGCCCTGCGTTACCTGGTCAAGTGTACAGATTACTGTGCCGTCTGCCATCGGAGAATGAAAGGAGATTTTCGGGCTCTTAGACCGTATGTCTGCAGTAAACCACTTTGCTTGCATCAGTACATCAATATCGGCCTTGGTCCAAACATAGAGTATGAGATAATTAGCCAACCTAACGTCGTTGACCTCCTGATTGGCTTTTGCTATTCTAGTCTACTCAGTTCATTGAATGAGAGGACAATTGCCATGCGGGAGTTTCCCACAGGTTTGAACTTACAAGTACCTAGAATATTAGGAAGGCATTCGACTCCTTATAGCACCGTCCGAAGGGGAATATCAGACAACGTGGAACCCCATGTTATACCTATTTCTGGGGGGTATCTCGTTGATCCCTTGGATGTAACGTTTAATTGGGTTAATTCCACCGCTATAATAAGTCGAAAGTCTAATGGCATCACCCTAGAAAAAGGTCAATGGGTTATCATTTCAACCGAGGTCCTTAATGGAGGGACACAGCGAATGACAGTGCTACATCATGCTCGTATCACATCAAGGAATGACGTTTTACTCGAGCTCGACGTTATGGTACGATGCACATTACCAAATGGCTCTATCGATAACCCTGTAGGATTTGGTTGTGTTGAGGAGAGCGTCTTGAAATTCCCAGGGGAGAATATTAAAGGCCACCTTGTGTTCTGCGATGGAGATTTGGATAGTCTTGCCTACCAACTTGATAAAGCCTTTTCTATGTTGGTTATAATTTGCAGCTTCCCCCCTGTCGCAAAGATGAGGCAATATTTATTGGGAAATCAGCAACTATTCAAATGGGGTAGAATGTCGCGGGCAGCCATAGATCTACTAAGATGGACTATAGCTTCAAACAGATCATACATTGTACAGGTGGATGATGATGATTCCCCGACAAGTGCTAGTATTCACAAGTCTCCTAGGATACGAGGTGTCAATGGTTGGATTCAATTTAGATTCGCTCAAGGATCTCCAGAGCAGGAAACCCAATTCAACGAAGTCCTCGAGAGTATCGACAAGCCTCAAAAGTCCCTAGTTGCCTGGCACGGGAGCCCTCTTCGAAACTGGCATAGCATCATTCGTCAGGGTCTAGACTATAGAACCGTGTCACATGGTCGATCCTACGGGGACGGGATTTACTTCGCAAGGTCCTTCGATCAGAGTGTCTCGTACTCGGGGATCTCGTCCATTCTGCACATGCCTAACATGTTTAGCACCGTACAAAGTACTACCTTCTCGTGGCCCAATTCATCATTAGGGGTCCGGGCTGTCGTGAGTTTAAACGAGCTTGTAAATCAGCCTGACATGTTCCGAAGCACTAATCCTTATTTTGTGGTACAACACTGCCATTGGACTAGATGCAGATACCTCTTCGTCTTGCCCAGCAAAAAGCATGATGATGAAGAAGACAAGTTTCTGCCCAATCCCCAGCTAGTGGAGATTGATAGTGATGAAATACCCGTCGGAGTGTCGGAGTTCGTGCAAGATCCCAAATGGTGTACTACCGGTCCCAAGAACCGTCCTTTATTCATACCAGATTGTGCAATCCCTTCGGCACGGGGTAGATGCGATTCCCCCACGGGACCGCCAGCAGACAATAAAGAGAAACCTAAGGATTCCGAGACGATTACCAGCGACGAAGAAGGAGAGGATATCCTGTTTCTCTCACATGAGTATGAGTTATCTGGAACGGGTTTCCGTCCCGGAACGCTTGATTATTCTACTCTTCCACAATTAGCACCCCCATCCTACGCGACTAACACTGCACAAAGGGCTCTCGCACAGGAGATCAGGAAGCTAGAGAAAGTTCAATCGACAACACCTCTTTATGAACTAGGCTGGTATATCAACTTTGAAAAGATTACTAACATGTTCCAATGGGTCGTGGAGTTGCATTCCTTCAGCCCCGACCTCCCATTGGCACAAGACATGAAGGAGGCTGGTTTGACAAGTATCATCTTAGAGATGCATTTCTTCCGCGAATTCCCTATTTCTCCGCCATTTGTGCGTGTAGTTCGCCCTCGCTTTCTCCCGTTCATCAGCGGCGGGGGTGGCCATGTTACTGCAGGAGGAGCTATGTGTATGGAACTCCTGACAAACACAGGGTGGTCGCCAGCGAATAGCTTAGAAAGCGTCCTCTTACAAGTGCGCTTAGCCATCTGCAATACAGATCCTCAGCCAGCACGCTTAGAGAGAAAAAAGGCACGTCAGATAGACTACAGCATCTCTGAAGCGGTGGATGCATACATTCGGGCTGCAACCGCGCACGGATGGGATATTCCTGGGGACTTGCGGGAGGCATCGGCTTCCGGCTTCATTTGATAGCTGGCACTTGGTCGTTTCTCAGTGACATCTACCTAGATATTAGATATGAAAGACTTGACTGAACTCCGCAAAGGTATGCTATGGCAACGGAACATAAGAGTCAAGTCGTCTCGCGCGGCGTACTGCAAAGTTAGGTAGATATGAGATACATTGCTTTAGGCTCTGGTCCTACTCTAGGGTAATCTACCTTACAAGCCACATACCAACATACCAGTTGTAATAATTTGGCAGGCTTTGATAAACAACACTAATGGTTGGTACAATATTCTCCATGGCGTTGAAACTGGCTACTAGGCGATCGATAGTCACACTTCGTTGTATCCTAGACGTAATTAGCAATTGCAAACCTACCTAGGTACCTAGGTGAATCTGATCTTGCGTGATGGTATGAAGGGATGACTACCTAGGTACCTATATTGTTTAGAAGCATTGCTTCAACCGTGACTAGATCTGACAATACGCCCTTTCTCAGGCATTCCGTATCCCTTAAAATTTCCTACCAACCCCCGTAGCCCTATGTGTGCTTGATATAAATTAAACATGTAAAAACCGGGGATCTATAGAAATTCATGCCTATGCCATACGTTTGAAGCTCTCATTACCATGTCGAAGTCGCTCTTAGGTCCTGCAACTATAGCCAAGCTCGGCGATGGCGAAGATCACTTCCACGAACTCCTACAACATAATCCCCCCTTGCGGCGGGCGCTGGTTTTAGCCTTGACAGCGCTCTCACTGGCAGTCTTTCTTGTAATCCATCGATCAAAGGTTAGTACATTTATGATGCTCGACCTTCTGGTCTCGGGAGGCTGATTAGATAGGAACAGCTACTCGATTATAAGTGCAAGTATGTTGGCCTCCCGTATAGCGGGTTTGAGGGTCTGGAACAGCTGAATAAAGAGCACTTTACCGTTATATCAGCCCCAGCGAGTGTGCCCAATTCCAACATTACCGAAGATAGGAGGTTACCTAGGTTAGGTTAGCTACCTATTTAGCTAGACCTAAACTTTTAAGCATGTTGAGTTTTTGGGTCGTGGTGCTAGGAGCAAGGTTCTGTAACTTCGAGGAAGTATGAATCATAAATAGGAGCTGGCGTATTAGGAATACGTAAAAGTGTAATTTGGTTTTACTGAGATAGCGCCAAATAACATATGACGGGTTTACCATAGGGCTTGAAGCTTATTGGTTAGGTACATTCCAGCAACAAGGTTTGCTTTCCATGTACGTAGCCGTTGTACTAGCATTGTACATGAAGATACTTGTTATGGTGGGGTTCAACAGGTAGTTATGTTACCTGCAAAGAGGCTGAATGCACTTACCTAGGTTAGATTAAATACCTGCATGAGTAAAGCAATTATTGAAATGCAGCTGGTTTGTTTAGATGAAGTTCAGTTGCTAAATCATCTTAAAGATACGATACATATAACTATCAATATGTTTCTTTCCGAATTCCGACGTAGAAAGGCATTTAGGTATCGTGCCCTTCCAGATAGAGATTATCCAAGTTTGGTAAGTGGGACTTGATCTGCAAGGTCCGTCACCTGCTCCCGTACAGCATATCAGCACTTGTGGTACGTACTTCCGTACCTGCCGATTCCGCTAGGTAGGTACCTAGGTAGGTAGGTAGTTATAGTGGTTAGAACAGTTAGAACAGGCAGGACAGGGTCACACAACAGGTGTGTAAGTGAAATCGGCTCGCGACTATCTAATCGATCAATCCTGCAGTCTGCAGTCTGCAGTTCTGCTGTCGACCTTACCTGACCTTTTTTTTTTTTCCTTTACACCCATTAGACTTATGACAAGACACACCTACATTTACAAAACTTACCTCATGCCACAGTTAGGTTTCAATTACTACTGCCCAACATTTTCTCTTCGTAAACTTCTAACTAGTATCTAACCCACATCCTTTTTAAAAGGTTCGTATGTTTACTACAAAAGCACAGCATCAAAGCAAAACTTGATCCTCAAGCGCTTGTCCGGTTTACCACCTTTACAATTTGAATTGCACTTCTTCGCATACGACTCAATCGACCATACATGTCCTTTTACTACTCATATCTCATTTACTTAACCAAGCAACCCAAAACTTTTGCCATCTAAATTATCCTACAACCTTGAAAACGATATCACCTACTTCGTTCTCGGCCGGATCACTTCAGGATGGCCGCAATCGAATCTATCCAGTCGTCAGCTTTGGCGGCCACTTCTAACAAGACCGCCCGATCGTCCCCTCCTCCGCAGTCTAAACGCGATAAGAGGCGACAGGCTGTAAACGACCGCTTAACTGTCTTGGCTGATAAGTTCAGCCGTGACAAAGACAAGCATTACCGAGACGAGCTTCAAAAGATTCAGATTGACGTCAACCTCGTCGGCCGAGTCGATCCCTATGCCGACCGACCTCTGGATGCGATTGACCGCGAGTACCGGGAAATACAACAAGCTACGAATGCGCAACAGGCCGCAAATGCTAGCACTAACGGCAGTCCTAAGCGAAGTCTGCTCGAAATGGCGGGCCCTACATTCTCCGAATGGGTTCACCAAATAGAAGACCTCGTCGAACATCGTGACTACGAGATGACGAGCCACAAGGTATGTTTTCAATAGTCTTAATACTATAAATTGTGTCATCGCAATCTTACATTTTCCAGATTGAATACGAGAGAAAGCTTCGCGAGCACCAGAAGACCCACGCCTACAAGGTCGAACTAGCCAAACGTGAACATAAAACTCTCTCGAACACCCTTAGAGACCGTCTTATCAATGGCATCACTTCCAAGAAGTTCCGATTGGGAAAAGAAAAGGAAGCTCTAGACATCGCCGACGGCTCTGCGCTCCTTCTACACCCCAACCAATACAGCCTCACCAACCCTGCTAGCCCTGGCGGAACGCATGGGAAACGAAACACTCGGCTGCGGAGAGAGATGGAAGAGCTCCCGGGCTACTCAGACAACAAGAAGAGGAAGCGAAATGCTGGCGACGACGAGGGTTCACCAGCTCCCAAGAGAGGAGCTCTCGATGGTTCCAATACTACACCGTTCTGGTCGAGCGAGCGAGTCAGAGGTCTACGCAAGGAGACGGGTCCAGTTTACAGCATTGACAAGCTTTTTACCGATAAAGAACTAGCTATGACCTACAATGCCGCTGCTCTGGCAGCCCACAAGCATCTTTTGATCCGCCGTGATACCAACGGCAACATTATCACTCCTGACGAGAGCGTTGCGGATGGTAATGATGATGAAGACGAATCATCCGCGGTCAACATGGAGCGACAGCCTTCACATACTACGCGAAGTACTCGGGGTGGACATGGTCAGCAGAATTTCTACGATGACCAAACGCTGGGAATAGAAGGCCTGGCTAATTTTGAAATGCCTGGAAATCTCGACAAGGTGGCCGGTTCAGAGCCGAAGCTTCCTCCCCTTACCCATTCGCAATACTCGAAGGCTTACAGAAGGGACGAGTCTAACACACCCCCGACCCTGAACGAAAGCGACCGGGACCGAGATCTTTCGGTGATGAAGTTATTGAAAACATACCAGAGCAAGCATGGTGTTGGTGCCAACTTGGACGTTCATAACGGTGGACGAAGACTGCTTGAGTCTATGGCTGCACCACTACATAAAAGCAAATATGTAGCCTACATCCAGGGCCCGAGACCTTCCACCGACGCATTGTCGGAGTCCTTGGGTATCCAGGATAGCGATACAAGAGGCGAAGCTACAGTCGTCGAGCTGGAGAACGGCAGTAGCGCCAAAGATTCCCCAGCTGTGGGAAAGGATGCTACGTCGGGAATTCCGATGAGCAGGCAGAGTAGCCTAGGAGGCGTTGCGATGAGCCGATCGGGAAGTGCACGAGGCAAGCGAAAGGCCTAATTGCCGAACTTGCTAAAATTTGTCTCGCTTTATTTTCTTTACTTACAGGGCAGAGATATCATAGCCCTGGTGACGTTGTCCGTAATCTTTACGGCGGTATTTTTGATCTTCCAGGATGAATGGAACCTGGAATTTTGCAGAGAAAGCAATGTGCATATACAGAAGGAAGACTTTATTCGTTTAGGTATATCCCGGTTCCCGATGGCATACGGTACCATCCCATGAATGGCGTTAGGACACATTAGATTTGGAATCTTACAAATAGCGATGTTTTTTTGTTTGTTTTTTTTATAAAAGTTAATGCTGAACGATACAATTATTCAAATACCCTAACTACCTAGCCTAAGTGAACCGTAAATTCGTATAATAGTGATGCTAAATGCCAACTTCAAGGGCCAAAAACTAATGCTCGTACTTCGATGCTCTCCCTTCCCTCCGCGTCAGGCCTCGTCCTAGGGTCCTCGAAGGCAGTGTGAGGCAGCCGTCCGCCAAGGACGCCCGAGTTCTCCTTAGTACTCTCGCTGTCAAAGCATTCAAGTAGGAGACGCTCGTCGCCCGTCATGCCGCTGAGATAATGCCACTTCTGGTTAGGGTTATACGCGATAGCGGCAGTCTGGCCGATATATCCTTCTGGGTACCGGTGCTCTACGGGAATAACATCTTCCTCGCTCAGGGTCGAGCTGGACGCGAAAGCGAGAGGTGTCGCCTCAACGGGGTTCTTGTTCAGGGTACGCCAGACATTGACGATGCGGTAGCGTCCCTTCAATAGCTTCTCGGCGTCGTCGCCCAAATGGCGCCGCACACGCTTCTCAGCCGAGTACGGCGTCTGGTCGATATGTGCCATGAGCACGGCGCGGCGCGGCGCATCCGGACCCGCCCTTCGGATGGTGTGGTCGAAGATGAAGACTCGGTTACTACCCGGGATATTGTCGAGCAGTAGCTTCTCGACCTCGGGGTAGTAGTTCTTAGTAATAGACTCGTCATCGGTGAACCCGGATCCGGACTCGGTCTCCTCGGCAGACGGCGGCAAGCCCCGGACGATCTGGAAGGCATCCCGGTCGAGGGAGTACTCCGACTCGCGGCCGCGGACGTCGATGATGGAGACTTCTTGGGTGTCGACGGCGAGGTTGCGCTGGGGTAGGCCTGCTGGCGGCTTGTCGACGTAGTTGAATGCTACGACGCCGGGGGCGGGCCGGACGTTGAAGTTGATCTTGGCGGTTACGGGGCCGCGGGGCACGGTGGAGGGAGTGGCGGCTGTGACGGCCATTTTGAGATGCTTGGTATCAATCTAGAGTAGGTAGGTAGTTATAGTATATTGTTCTACGAGAGGCTGGTGAAGAGGAAGCTTGATGATGAGGAATACTATCTATCCTCGACTTCGACTTCGACGTCGGGCTTGACTTATATAGACATGAGATCAGGAGCCTGGCTGTACTAAAACTGTTTTGTAAGTGCGCATTTGAAATCAATCGAACGATGGAGAGAAATTTGGAATCACGTCATTGGTTTTGGAGAAAGGGATCTGATTAGTAGTATAGACTTTTTTTGTCAAGGGGGGGGGGGGGGGGGGGGGTTAAAAATATTAAACCGGGCCAAATGGTTGCCTTTTTTTTTTTTTTTTTTTTTTTTTTTTTTTTTTTTTTTTTTTTTGCATAGATTCTCTGTAATCAACGTGCTGGGATTCCGAGGGGATTCCCCGACGCTTAACCGTCATATGCTTCTTTTTCTGTCCATGTAACTAGAATTGCAAGGGCGCAACTATGAATTGTATAACTTCGCCTCCAATCGTAAGGGCGAGAGGGTTCCGTAAACGGATATATCTGCCGCTTCTCTACCGCGTCTCCGCGTTCCTTTGCAAGGTTATAGCTTTGACATCCCGAGCACGCCATCGCCATTACAACTTTATTTTTATAGCCGAAGTTTTCCCCCTCGAATCCTTCCAGCGTTTTGCCGATGTTTTACCATTTACTCGGGCGCGTCGCACATATGTACCTAGGTATGGATTGAGTTCCATGTATGGGGTTGCAATCCTTGACGCCGTGAACGATGACGTTGTGAAAGCGCCATAATTTTAGTATACTACTAAAATCTAATGAATAGTTTTGATTAGAAATAATTGATTATCTAAGGCCGCCTTTTTCGGGATTTAGTTTACTGACATCAGATCTGTTTCGGTCTTGTGGATCTAGTGCCAAGACTTCGACAGCAGAGCGGCAGTCTTTTGAAATTTCCCCCACTGGTACAAAGCTACCTACATATGTGCGTGGACGGGGCAGCCAGGCGGTTCTATGGGCGCTTGGACAACTGGTAACTAGGTACGTATATGGTACATAGTATACGTGTCAGTGCGCGCAAATGGTTCCTGTCAGCCTTGCGAGCCCGACCCTTTACGGCCTTAACGTCCTTTAGACGCCCCTACGAAGCCTATCAGCTCGCGCTAAAGTACGGATCCGCAAAGTAAATCAATGTAAACAAACTGCTCCTTTTGGGTTTCCAGCGGCGTTAGGGTAGTTTTTGGCGCGTATTCTGCCTTATCCTTGTACTGAATCTTTTTACAACCAGGTTCATTCAATACCGAGACTCCAATATACCAATTGCATCATTAATTTCAATTGTCCAACATTCCAAACCTATGCTCATAACCCTATTTTCATTAACTTAGGCACTATCCCCATCATCATCGCCATCGCCATCGCCATCGCTATTGCTAACTACTATAATGGACGAGTCGCTATCGTCCCCCGACCCGCTGGGCGACGAACCTCCGAGTTCAGCATTTCCATTAACGCGACGTACCGATCATACACTTTCGCACCCTGACCTTTCCGCGATTTCAATTCCCAAGAGCCAAATAAGAAGATCATCACCAGTGAGGAACTCTCCTAGAAGAAGAACCTTTGAACTCGATGTCGGCAACGAGTTGGCACCGCAAAGATTACTTGTCACAGTCGAAGCCGAAGAGGCTATGAGGCGGGGTATTAACCGGAGATTATTTCAGTCTTCTTCACCGATACGAAGCGTGCGCCCGAGAGAGAAAATTATGACTACTACGGTACCCCTTAACGATGAGATAGAGAACGAAGCAACGCCGCGACGACGGGGTCGGCCGCGGCGGGTAAGCAATGGTACCCCTATGCCGAGAGGGAAAAAGAGAGCTGGGACGCCTATGAAGGAGACCCGGCGCACGCGACAAAAGGGCGATCCGGAATCTGAAATTGGTCTGTTAGATGCGACACCGGCTGGCTCGCAAGCGGACTCGATCGCATCGAAGGCAAAGGCGAGAGTACGAAAGACTCCTAAAAATGCATCCACCCCGCAGGTTATACCGTCATCACAACTTTCTAATAATACGACCAAGAGGAAGCGTGGGCGTCCGCGGAAATCACTTATGCCGGAGAATGTTGCTATACTACCAGATATGGAAGATGCATTGGCCAATGGCGCGGTCAAGACCAAGACCTCCCAACCTGCCTTCGATAATTCGGAAAATCTACCACCATCGGCTTTAAGCCCGATTCCGGATGTACCTAATGAAAAGGAGAAGGAGGCAAGTCAACAACTGACGACTAGCGATAACCTTATCGACGATATTCTAGAGGCGAGTGAAAGGATGCCAACGCCGAGAAGGAATATCTCAAGGACATACGAGAGAGATCATGCACGACAAAATCTTGGGCCAGAAGCAGTGTCGTATCAAGAAGAGGATCCGCCTGATAGCGACATTGGAATGGCTGACGACTATCCGGCGTTGATGGAGGCCCATAGCGACGTGGAGTCGGATTTCGATAATACCGAAGTGATACCTCATAGCGGACAGGATACTCTCGCACATGCCTCCGACTTTAGTATGATTGCCGTGGAATCGCTCCCTTCGTTCCAAGCGAGTAGAAGTGCGTTCCTCTCGGACCCCCCAGATTTGGGCGAGATGGGTGAAGAGACAAATATGATAATAAACCAATCGCTAGAGTCGTGGCGAAACAGTACTCGAACACAAGCGGAACACTCGCTAGCGCAGTCAACTAGGAGCAACTTTCCAACAGAGGAAGACCATTCCGGCGTACCGGATCGTTCGTGGACGGAGAATAGCGACCACAGTTCAAGTAAGCAGGGACGAACGAAGAGCCCAAGGAGGCAAAAGCAAGTTCCTTTGAGTAGACAAGTTTTTTCGGGCAAAGCACCCCACGTGGACGATTCATTTTCGAGTCTCCCCGATAGTATTCTTAGAGGAGCAACACCGGGACGTTTGCCTATGAAGCCAACCAATGCAACCGAACAATACGGCAATAGCACCGCGTATGAAGACGAGTTTTCCGAGATCCCAGAGGCCATCCTTGAGGCCGCAACCCCGAAACCAGCAGCTCGCGTGAGGAACCCCTTGGAGGAAAGCCACGCGGAAGCTTCGACTGCAAATAATGAGGTTGGTTCCATCAATAGACAGACAGGATCTAATTCTAGGCCCAACAGACTGCCGACTCCTGATGATACGTCGTCTTCGAATGCCGGTTCTAAGAAAGCCCGGGATGATGAAGCCGGCCCATCTACGAGAGAACAAGATGTTGCCGGTCCTAGTTCTAACTCGGGTTTCCAATCCTCACCTCCTATTATGACCCGACCACGTTCAATGGATTTTGGACCTTCTCGGTTGGATCAAGAGATTAACAATAAAAATACTCCAGAACTACAGCATTCATCTCCCCAGCTACCTCCCTCCGCTAAAGCACATACTGAGCCTCCCCAATCATTGGAACCCCCTCCTAACAGCAGGCCATCGCTCTCGCCGATTGTACGTGTTGGACGAACTCTCCAAGATGTGATGTCGGATAGGCCATCCCCTGAGCGCCGCGAAAGTAGTCTCGGAAGCCCATTTAGAGGATCGGCCTCGAACGACCCTTCGCAATCCTTTCCACCTGATCATTCTGGTCCGCTATCTAATCCTAAATCGCCAACTCCGCTTGGTCATGGGGCTTCGGCCCAGTTCAACCCTCGATCTTTATCTGGTCCGAGCGCTGTCCTCTCTCAAATTAGGAGAGCTAGTCTCTCTCATAGCCAATCGTCAGCACAAGGCGATGCTAATAATGCCTCAGACCAGTTTGGTGCAGCTATGCGCAACAGGTCGCAAACCGACACATCAAGAAATATTGGATATAGCACGAATGACCGAGGCACGGAACAAAATCGTTCGTTCAATCAGTCGGCGCCTGGTTCAGCTAGAGCGGTACAGTCGAGTGATAATGGACTAGGCTGGGTTGGAGATGATGGCAATCCTCAGTCGGATGTAAATCAGCGTTCAGATTCGCAGCTGAGAAATTCTCGCAGTCCAAATAATTCCGGTACCTACGACTCAAATGCAAATCACGCGGCAGCCGAGACGACTGACTACGAGGTCTCAGAGCGGCAGGAACAGGAATTTGGGGAACAGGGAGACAGTGCGCTGATAGACTACGAAGCGGATGATGGCGACATCTGGGATTTTGAAGCATCAAGAGCCTCACCTAGGAGATCAGAGCGCACGCGACGTACGTCACAGCATCCCGATCAACCTTCACGACGGACAAAGGTCCCAAGCCCTTGGAGGAAAACGAGCAGGCGTCTCATTTATCGCGAAGAGATTGCTAGTCCTTCTCAAATAGAGATTGAGGAGAATCCACAGAGCGAGGCGGATGATGCGCCGTTGGTACGTCAGAGACCACGGACTTCAGATGCTCACTCCATACTACAAGGGTGGAATTCTGAGGCTACTCGGATTATCGAGAGCTCGTCCCCCGAAGTTGAACAGCAGCTTCTGAGTCCCCAGCAAGAGATCCAGGAGCAGTTGGAGGAAGCCATAGAGCAGTCAGAATCACGGCAACAGTCGGAAGCCAGGGAATTTTCAGTAGAGTCGGAGGATCTAGGAGAACCAATAACATACGAGGAGCAACGAGAGGAAATGGAAGAACCTATGGAGCCCGCGAAGGCCGTAAGGGGTACAGAGCGCGCGGAGACATCCGAGTACTCGCTGCTGGCACAGCAGACGGAAGCCGCCCCAGCTACTCAGCAGAAACCTAAATCACGACTATTCGGTGGCTTCGATATCATGTCTTTTTTCTCATCGCCGGCCGCATTGCCTAAAAAGACCCCTGAAGCTGGACAAACAAATGCAACCGGTATAATCGAAAAGGAAAAGGTCGCCCAGCCCGTATTCCAAAGACCACAACCGAAAGAGACGACCAGCCAACAACCCCCTAAGGAACCGCAGAGGTCCCTCTGGTCTACGGGGTTATTTTCCTCGATCCCACAAAATGAATATCAGCCGAGTCCAGAACAGCAAACCAACCAATTCTCTCCATCGCACCTCTCAAGAGCTCAAGAGACGGCGCAAGACTCTTATGCGGGAAATTCACCCTCGCCTGCACAGTCGCTTTCTCCCGAACCCAACTCACCTGAACAAGATTCACCTGAGCCTCCTTCTCCACAGTCCCCCGACCGATCACTCGAACAATCACCTGAACAATCACCTGAAGCATCCCCTCAACAATCGCCTGAACAGTTGTTGCAACGCCCCCCTGAGCTGTTCCCTCGGCAATCATCTAAGCAATCACCTAGACCCCCACGTGAACCTTCACCTAAATCTTCACCTGAGCCTTCACCTGAGCGGCAAGTTTACCCACCTATCGAGCAAAAACGAAATTTCACACCACGACCAGGCCAGTCTGACTCGTCTCTTTTCAGACGGGGACCACCCCCTAATAGAGGCGAGCCAGACGATGACCTCCTTTTACTACCAAGTGATGATCAAGAAGAGCAAGATGAGCAGGCTCAGCAGGACGATCGAGATGAGGAAGACTATTATGAAGAAGAGTATGATGCTCAGGACGAGCACGATCAACGGCACGAACAATACGAAGATGGTGAAGAGGACGAAATCCACGAAGAGGATGAGCAACAAGAACAGCAGGATTCATCCCTCCTGACAGATGGGACAGACTACGAGCGCTACCCACCAAGGGATGTCCCATCGCGATGGGACAGGACGCTTTCCCCATCTAAGTCATGTTTCCGTTCCCCCATGAAGCCAACTACGCCAGGCCGAGTCGTGGCTTTTATGCCTAGCGCTCTTTCATCCATGAGCCAGGCTCAACCCCAGGCTCAATCCCAGTCCCAGTCCCAGTCCCAGTCCCAGTCCCAGTCCCAGGCCCAGACTCAGGCTCAGGCTCAGACTCAAGCTCAAGCTCAAGCTCAGACACATGTCATAAACCAACAAAACGGCACTGGGAATAGTAACATAGCCCCTAAAGGACCCGCTCCCCGATCAATCCCCGAAAACATTCACGACGAGTCATCAGATTATTCGTCCTCTTCAGACCGGAGTACTAGTGCTACATCTACTAGCAGTACAAACGCCCCCGCAAGAACACCGTCACAGAATGACAAGAGGAGATACAACACGCAGCCTCCATCCCGCCGACCCATCGCCTTTGCCTTATCGAAAACAGAATGGACTCGGCACCACTGGGTCCGTATGGACGAGCTTCTCCATTTGCGACGCTACGACCCCTTAGCCTTCCAGCAACAGCAAGAGCAGCTCCGGCAGCAGCAGCTACAAAAACAGCAGAATCGATCCCTGTTCCGGAACTGGTGGCGGCGTCAATCGCCTCCCCCCGACGGTTCGGATCTCGTAGGAAAAACTATCGGGGCGCAGGGAGAGACGCTGACTTTGGAGAGGTGGCATATCGACGTTGTGGAGGCGTTCAAGCGGGAAGTTGGGGGTTGGAACGAGAGTACCCTGGCGAAGAGAGTGTTTGCGCTCGTTGTAGGCGAGGAGAAGAGGAGGAAGGCCAAGGCGGAGAGGGAGAGAGAAAACGAGATGAGGGCGAGGAGGTTGGATAATCGGAAGGGGAAGGGGAGAGTCGTTGCGTAGGCATTGTTGGGCTTTAAGTATTGTTGCTGTTGTTGTTGCTGTTGTTTCAAGAGGTGTTCTAAAAGTGTTCCGGAAAGTAATGAGTTGATACGCTCTGTTTTATGCCCCGAATCGAGGACGAAGAGCAACGCAAAATGGAGAAAGGGGAGTACGTGACGATTGCATGGTGGTTTTTGGTCGATTCATCGGCACTCGACCCGGTCCGGTCCGGTCGGTCATGGTTACTTCATATCAAGGAGCGAGCACATCATCATCATCATCATCGTCATATCGGCGGAAGACTATCCCCATTATCCTATAAACCACACTGTTGGTTTTATTTTTGTACATAACCCCAACCACACCATACCACACACACACACACAAGTGGCACCATCATTATCATTGTATACCTCAAGCCGGAGTTCGGGGCCTAAGCGGATAGGCAAAGTAGGCGAGCGGACATACATACATACATACATCTTTGCATTCAGCAGGCGTCAGGATGCGGAAAAGGGGCCGTTTTAGGGGGGACAAATAGGTATATAGGTAGCGACATATTTTCGGGTGATTAGTTATTAATCAGATACCCTTCCATTCAGCCTGATTTCACTTGCCTCTTGATGGTCTTGCATGTCTACAGTTATGATTATCATGAAGTTTAGTTGCAATTATTGAGATAGTAGGATCAGGAACACCAAGTGATCGAGAAAAGGAACAAAACGAGCACGACACGGACAGCACGTGTACACTTGAATTGACACAAGTCCATGTTTTAATATGTACGAGTGCCAAAGAGCGCCGCAGCGCCGTCTTCATTCGACGCCGGGGAGGGGCCTTGGCCTGATACTTTCTCTACCTAGTAATCCTAGTAATATTACATCGGCCTTCGTATTCACTTCGTATCCCTCTTCTCACGAAGAAAGCTTTCACGTCTATCTGGCTTGGGTAATTCGCCCTTGTAGAGAGCTATCCGCTTGCTCGCTCTACTCCAGCATCGAAGCCTGGTTCGTGTAAAGCACATCCACGACGTTGCTAAGCTTCTCAATAGTCTGAAGCGCAGCATCGTACGACTCGTCGCGCTGAGTCTCTTCGAAAATAATCAGGCATCCGGCGCCCTGGTCGAGAACACCGATAATCACCTTGTCGAGAATCATCTGGGAGAGCTTGCGCTCGACCTGCTGGGTGTCGAGACCGACCATCTTAGCAATATGCGCGATTTCGACACGACTAAAGGGCTCGATAACTTTGATCAAGTTTTGCTCGAGCATAGCGTCGTAGAGACGGCGGAGGTGGTTGCGGATGAAGGCGTCGCTGCCGAGCTCGTAACGGTACGAGGATAGAGCGCGCTCGTACTCTTCCAGTGAGCGGTTGGAGTGCGCGCGTGCGATAGCCTTCATGGCTTCGAGGTTCTGACCGGCGTATTTCTGAGCCTGCTTGGAAGCCATGAGGTTATTTACGTCGTCGACGAGGTTCAGCATGATCTTGCAGAGGAGCATGTACTGGAGGGCGGCGGTGGCCTTGGTGGGCTCGTCCTGGGTGTGGTAGCCGTCGAGAGCCTCGATGAAGTAGGAGAAGGCCGTGTTGAAATCCTGGTCCATGGTGTGCAGCATGCCCGACTGCATGTCCAAGTTTGCTTGCAGCAGGGGAGGCGTGTACACCGAGGCGGCGCTCGTTCGGGCACTAGTCAGAGCTGCTCGGGCCTTGGAGTTGTTACCTAGGGCATGGTAGACTCTGGATTCTAGGAGTTGGACTTCGACTAATACTAATTTGTCGTCGAGACGCTTGAGCTCCCGCAGGAGACCGTTGATAAGAGTGAGGGCATCGTAGTAGGACTGCTTAGCCATATATAGGGTGACGAGCCTGGTCTCGAGGTTCTGGCGTAGGAAGCTCCGCCTCTCGGAGGTGGCCCATTCTATACATGACTTGGTAACGGCGATCTGGATATCGGTTGTGTTTGGGATGGCTTCGAAGAGATCGAGTAGCTGACGGACTGTTTAAGATATTGTTAGATATTGTTAGATGGCTGTTTGCCTCTATAGTGATAATTAACTAGAGCCAAGACCAAAGAACATACCCAACTTGGCCGTCTTGGCCTTTGCGAAGCTGGAAAGGACGGTTCTGCTCGTAGTAACAAGGTCGACAAGTTCCTGAGGTTTCCTAGGCACGAATGGTCAGCTCCCAAACGTCAAGGGCAGAATGCTAAAAGCCGATGCTCACTTCTCATCCCGGTACAACTCTCCTAAACTTATCAAGGCTGCTTCGTATTCCTTTATGGCTGCATCCGAGGTAACAGAAGGGGGTTTGGATATGATGTCTTTGTAAATAGCTTCAGCTTTTCGCGGGTCGGAGCTGGCAAGCGATTGCGCTTCCTTCACAGACGGCTTCTGCGAAGCCATGTTTGACTGGTGTGTGCTCGTAGGAATTATGGGTGGGGGGTTTTGAACTCGATTTATGAGGATGGAGCACAACTCTGGATTGTCGAAAAAAGTGTTTTGGGATTGAATTGTTTAAATTGTTTGGATTGGTGTATAGGTAGTTAGAGTAATAATAATCCGTAGTTGGCATAAAAGTAAAAAAGATGGGTTGGACGTTGATTCGAATAGGCTTGAACAGAAGGTACGTACAAACCAAACTAAACTTGCTCAGTGAGCTCAGCGACTACCTCCAGGTACTACTACAGCTCCAGCCTTGCCATTAGGTGATAAAGTGGGTACCTACTGACGCAGCTTCAGACTGCCTGAAATGCCATAACTAACACGGAATAACCCGCTCTTCCGATGTCCTTTCTTGCCTTTCCCAAGATAGGATGTACCCAAGTACTTCATCATAATAGGCTGTACTTCAATTCTTCATGATGCAGATTCCAGATCTATCGTCGAGACCATTGTCAAATCAATATAACTAGTCGATATTAAAATTCAACACAAAAATTAGGTGCCTACCTAAGGTTAGGTAGGTATCCATAATGCTAGTTATAAGATCAATTATAACACTCTTCATAAGCCAGACCGGTTCCTAAATTTATTCCACAACCTCCCATCCAGAACATAACGAGTTCCTAGCCCATCATCCATCATCCATCACCCATACAATAAATATTCACAAGTCAATAAGACAGGTATTTTATAATATACCAAGTAAATCCTCTCCCCCATGTCTTTTCCAAAACGAGAGTTGCCATAAGCGCCGCCTAGATAGTTCCCATTCATACCAAGCCCAGCATCCCGCAACTCCTATATGCATGCACTAATACCCAGCCCTTTTGCAATCTTTTCAGAAACCCGTTAACCCTCTTTGAGGCCATCAGACGCTCGTCGTTTCTATCATGGCACGCCACGACGTCAGCTATCCCTCTACGTCGAATTAGTACTTGGGATGCAATCGTTACCTGTGAATACGTGAGCCTGCCATGTGCGCACCTTGTTTTCCCGGACATTTATAGTTTGTGAGCTGCCGCCGCCAAGCGTATCCATCTCCTGAATAGATCCGCTACTCATAGACCGGTAAGAGACTGATTGAGAGTAGCTAGACCTCGGTAGGCCGCTATGTCTGTTCCCCGCGATGTTGAAGCCTTCGCCCCCTCCGCTGATATGCATGTTGCTCAATCCAAATTCCCATCCGCTATATTGATGTACGCAATGCGGCTCCGTAATCATACAATCCTCCCTCAATATTTTGTACGTGCATTGTTCGACTTCCTGTGCTGTCGGCCTTTCGTGGGGTGTGATCGAAAGCATTCTCGACACTACCTTCAGCATGGGCGCTACGCCACGGAACACCTGGTCATCCTTCTTCGATGCATCCTTAGCAAGGCCAGCCATCCACGTCTCGACCTGTCCCAGATTCTTATGAAATGAGGCGTCCAAAACTGCCCCTCCTCGGCCGGCTTGTTTATGTTTTGCGGATCGATGTGAAGCGAAGGACCGCGTCTGGCGTTTCATTAGGAGACTTAGCAACTCAAGAATTACGCACCCCAACGAGAATATGTCAACAGCCTGAGGGTCCAGAGAGGGCGTCGGCGAATAAACCACAGAGGCAGGATTTCCGTTCTCCGAGTACCCTCGATTTATGGAGAACGTCGAGTTATCTGACGAAGTTGACCCCGAAGAGGTAACAAGAGTGCTTCTCCGGTGACCGTGGCCAGTGGATGGCCGATACCATTGCTCAGGGGCTGCGTAGTCGTAAGATTCTTTATCGAAGGCCGATCTATCCGACGCGGAAGCTATGGCTTCTGCACTTAAACGGCTTATGTCCGTGTAGAAGATGTGATTATCGTTATTGAAAAGTATAGTCGACGGTTTGATTCTACCGTGGGATAGTCCGCAACTATGAAGATAGCACAGTGCGTCGACAAGACAATGAATCCAATTCATCAGCAAACAGCGTCGATCCTGTTTAGCCAATGACTTCACCGAACTTGGCGTCGTTACTAGTAGGGATTTGAGACTGAAATCGCTCGGGAGGGTAAAAAGAACATAAATAGCTCCCTGGTGGGCGTATGATCCGTAATAAGACATGATATGGCCATTTTCGATATTTTTCGCCCTGTCGACCTCGTGGCAAAACGCCTTTCCATCTAGGAGGCCGGGGCCTATTCCGATCGGAATGCGGCGACGGGCAAAAATCTCCCCAGGTCTATTTGCCAACTCGACCCTATCCACGACGTTGTTAAGGCTTAGCCCGGGACGCTTATCGACGGTAAGAGGCACGACCTCAGGATCTTCGTATACTATATAATCGCCCTTTTCCACAAATCTGAGTAGATAGTGAAACTGACGTGCGTAAAACTTCCTCTCGAGTCTATCGTCTTTGGCGAGCGTAAGCGCCAGCCGTTCGATCTGATCAAGCGGAATTGGAAGGTCATTATCGTCCCAACTATCGTCGATAAGTCCAAAGATCTGGTCCGGTACACCGAGGTCTACAAGAATGAGAAAAATACGCTTCGCTTTTTCGTCAATCCATTCCCAGTAAGTCCCGTCCGTCAACCCGTCGCCAAAGCCTAGCGGTAAGTCCAGCCGCTTTATCTCCTCGGGGAGAAGGTGTGAGCAGACAAACTGTCGAGTGACAGTCGCTTCAATCCGCGACGGATCCCACCACATGGCTACCATGGATGGAACAGGGGTAGCATTACACCATAGATCCACCCTAGGTCAGTCCAAATGGTCAGTATAGTCAATCGCCCGCATGTAATAAGGTTCGTAACTATTGCGACAGATTCGACGGGGCTCAGAGGTTGGTGGTGTAAGCAATACAGGGGCGTAGCCCGTTTATAGGATCTACAACTAGATGCGACACGGCACCCGACCGAGGGCGCCCGCCAGAGGTGCAACATACATATGTAAAGTAAGTCAGCACAAAGCAAATGCTGCCTAGCAAGCCTGGCAAGCCTGGGGGCAATGGCAATGGCAATATTTTTCGGACGGGCGCTCAGAGCATATACTTGTGGGCTCCATAGCTCTGCGTAGTAAAAGGCAGTCCAAGCACAGGAGCACACATAGGTACTATGTACGATAGGGATCCTTCTCGCCGCTTGCTGCTGAATACTAATTACCTTGTGCACTTAGCAAATCATGCTGGTGACCATTTAGGGCGAATATTGGTCGGTTGTAAGGTGTGTGATTGGCTGGGCCCAAGGCAATAGATAAGAGATATCTTAGTACCTCAAAGTTCCCAGGCACCCTGGTCAACGCCACTAATAGGGGGGGGATACGCTTTAAGAGGCTCTCGTGGGTTCGACGTAGATGCAGGTAGAGGCGTCTAATAATACGGTCCATAAGCGGTGTTCCCGGAAGCCCTATTCGTACACCATCATTTGGAGGCCTGCGAGTATGTCAACCACGTTTTCCAGCGGAACTTTTTCTCTTTTTTTCTTTTTCTTTTTGAGCCAAGGTGAGTCCGGACACCTCCGGACCCCGCCGGTCCCCCACGCTCTTTTACTGTAGTTCAACTCCTCGTCTCTCCCCCAGTGTGTTTGAACTTCGGGCACTTGGCACTAGAGACATTGTGACCTGTCTACTACAGCCGACCGGCACGCAGTACGACATCATAGTCTTAATCTCGAAGAGATGATCGTTTCCCGTATATCCGATGTATGTATTATGCATGTGCGGCCCACGCCCGTCACAAAAAGGCAATATGGAATATGATAGATGATGAATATTGCATTGGATATTTTGATCGGTGGCGTGGTGATGAAGCAAATAGGATCTAAGGACCTTGGCAGCATCCAAGCAGGATAATAGGACTAGTAGTATAGTAATCCCAATATAAGGTGATTCTTATCTTTTGAAATCTCACTTGTGGTAGACAACCATGGTAAGCCCTGCTGGCTAGTTGGAGTAGCGCGTTTAAAATCATGCGCTTTGGTGGTTTTTTTTTTCTTTCTTTCCTAGTTTTCGCATTGGCATTGATATTGTTGTATTATTGTACGTACAGTATTTCAGCTTGCGATTAGCTTCAACGACTGCGGGGAAAAAAAAGGAACTTCTGGGGTTACCCCCTGACGGATGACTAACAATCTTTTCGAGGCTAGAACCCTGGAACTATCACCTAGTTGTGACTTCCTTCGCTATTTGGCCCTTTTTTGGGCAGTTTCCATTTCTTTCGACTTGTCATATACATGTATGTACCTACCTCCGTATACTCTTTCCTTCCTCTCTAAGCCGGTATACCTGTCTACATACAGGTAGTTAAGTACCGAGCCAATACCTATACATAAAACATTGCTACTATACATCTCCAACCTTTCTTTACATCAAAGTCGTCCAAGTGTAAAGCATCCTTTTCACGTGTTTTGCCCTTGCTCAAAACCCCACGTATACCGACATAATCTTCATCCTGCGAGATAAATTAAAAAGTAGGCAAGATGATCAAATTACAATTGGTGCAAAGATGTCTGATCTTCGGTGAATATTTACTTATTCATTCAAAATCAAATATATTACTACGCACACAGAGGCGTAGATACGGCACTATCCAATTTATTTACTCCTTCCCTTCGACTGCATAGGCAGTTTTACGCCGACTTGACTGCTAATCATCTTGTAGGAAAGGGGTTCCAATTTATGTCGTGCAACAATCTCATCTCGTGTATTATAGGTTACACTTGAAAATCATAGGTTGAATAAGTCGTATGTTCGACATCGAGGCTGACGGGCTCACCTTGCTTGAGGTAGTCAACAGGTGAGAAAGAGGCTCTCTCGATACTTACCTACCTAGATATAATTAGAAAATACGAGGTTATTTTGTCAAAAATGTTGAGATGGTTGCTTAGCTTACACAACGCGGTTGGGTTACGAAGCTAAGTGGTCGGAATCTTTCCATTGTCCTACTACCTAGACAGTACGAAGCTGATAACGAAGGTCTTAAGAGTATGCTGATCTTGCTCTCTTTCTATCGGCAATCTCACATTACAAAAGATAGCCTACTTGTATTATATTAGTGGCATCACGTAGCTTCTTACGTTCCTGGGCCAAGTTATGCCCATCCCAATAAGCACCGAATCTCTGGATTTCCCGGAACCCGGTGTGGAAGTGCGCAGAGAAAATCTTCAAGGGAATATATTAATTTATTAGAGCCACACACGCTCGTGCACCATTAGCATGACGTAGTCGACCGTTAACACCGGGAGCGGGCGCGAGCCGAAAGGCGGACTTGATAAGCCCGCTATGCGCAAGCCCTCTGCATGCTGCCGCGTGGGCTCCAAAACCTTGGTGGCATTGTTAGAGGTACTCGGGCCGACCTGCCCATTCAGAACTCGAGGCGCTGCGAGTATCATTATGCAGTGCAACGTGCCTGCTATGCTCGATCAAAAGCCAGCCATATGAATGGCCAGCCACGACATTTTGTACGTTCGGTATTGTGACTGGTAACTTTCGGCCTCCTTCTCCTAAATGGGACGCGGGCGCGGCTTCTGATATGATAGATAGACGATTCTAGCCTCGGGCGGTTGCTTGCTAGGACACAGAGGTTGGACTGCAGGCCGACTGGCCAGTTATACGGATATCCACTGCAAGATTCGCGCATGGCCCTCTGGAGGGCCCCCTTCGCATTTTAGGAAATCATGGTGACGATCAACTTCATATGGGAGCGCGTGCTCCTTCTTTTACTACACAACATCTCCCCTTATACATTACTACCATTACGTTTTAACAGACTTGTGGACGCCAGCGCTCTACCGTCTGGCATGTAGTATTATCGTGAACATCTCTTCCATTAACCAGACACCTTTCTGTTGAATCACCGACCGATTCGTGATGAATGCTAGATCAAGTGCCCGTTCTTCTCGCTCAGCTGGGCTCCCCTACGACCTATGAACGTCGTCATCCCGCTATCTACGCCAGAAAGTTTCCGTGCAATCTTTTGGAGACCCACTGGCAACACGTTGTACCAATCCACCCAGCGCGCGTAAAGGGGCATGCCGATGTGATCGCTTAAACCGAGATCGATAGCCTTGATTATCTCCTTGGCCACGTCTATGGGTTCGACCACCGGGGCAATGAATGGATTGGGGGTCTTCACACCGTAGAAGAGTGGTGTACTTAGCTGGCCCGGCGTAACGAGGATAGTTTTGATCTCGGGGTATTCCTGCAGCTCGGCCTGGAGAGACTTGTGCAGAGCGGTTACTCCTGCCTTGGCAGCAGCGTAGTCCGTGAGCCGAGCTGCACCGAGATGGCCAATAACACTAGAGAGGGTTACAATGGTACCGCCAGTCTCATTACGAATCATGCCCGGTAGAAATGTCTTGATGGTGTAGAAGTGCGATAGGAGGTTCGTTGTAAGGCTCTTCTCGATCTCCTCCAGATCCATATCGAGCAGCTTCTTGCCTACGACCTCGGCGGCATTATTGATTAGGACGGTGGGTGTTCCGAGCTAGAAAACATAGATATTAGCTTGAGTCACATGCGCACCACTAGGAGCTAATACATACATCGCGCTCTATCTCTGTTGCAACTCTGGCAATCTGTGCCTTATCGCGTACGTCACACTTATAATAAGTAATGCCGCGGGCTTCCGTACTCTCCAATTCGGCGATATCCAAAACCGCGACGGTAGCACCTCGCATGCCGTATACCTCAGCAATTAACAAGCCAAGACCGCTCGCACCGCCGGTTATTACGATAACTTCCTCGCTCAGATCTACCTCTCGGTGTATTCCATATGCGATCTTGTGACTGATAACGTTGCCCATCCATAAGAGAGTGACGAATGTAGCCCACGCAATGCTGACTCTCATAGGGTTGGTGTCCCATGCTTGGTGCTCGGCGCGGAAGCAGAGGGGAATAATCCATGCTACAAAGGGATGTAGAATCGTAACGTTGAGGACCTTGAGGAGGACATCGACGGTAATGGCTGCAAAGAAAGACTCGCGTGGTGGTGCTGGTGGTCGAGGATAATCCATGGTGTTTGATAGCTAAGAACACAAATGCTGACCAGCAAGCACTTTGAATAATACAAAGAAAGGAAGCTTTAAAACACCTTTAATTTAGGTATCCTTTGTGATAAAAGACGAATCGAATGATGGAAAGAAGATAAGATGAATAAACTAAAAAAATCGTTGGAGCCGGCCCCGTGTCCACAATCACAAGTTTGAATCCGTCGTCGCAACTTTACAGCTCAGCTCCTAAAAAAAAGGCTCCTGGACGCTTGAAACAAATGGTCCAAGCGTCGTAAGTTTCGACTAAGGCAGGTTCAAATTGTACTTGACCAATCGGCTGTATCCATCTCAAGACAGGGGTTCTCGATACAACTTATTAAGCGCCTTTTCGATACAGGCCCATTCACATTCACATTCACATGAAAATTGAATATTTTAACTTAGCACTGACATCTGTAGAAATCTATAGTAGCCAAATGAAATACCTTGGATATTCAGTTACTCGATGTCTAGGTAGTTAAAAGATGTCAAAAACAGAAATCCTCAACGAGTATATATATTTTGATCCGTTGCAACAACGTAGACGCAACCTATCGATGTCATACCTGGTATCGAAGTCTTTCCCATCCCTTAACGCCCTGTAAATGCAATTCGTGATTCGGAATATGACCCGCCAACTACTTCTCTCGTGCTAGAATTACCTTATCACGCTCACTCTTCCTCTTCTCAAATTGCTTCTTAGTGTGCTTCCTCTCATTCTCTTCTCGTCGCTTAATAGCCTTAAGCTCCTCCTTCTTAATCTCGCTTGCCTTCTTAATAACCTTTGGTAGATGTCTATGGCGCTTGATACGTCTTATCTCAGGCTATTGCGGTTTATGTTAGCATATTTTCGTAAAATAGCAATCGAAAAGAATAGGATATGAACATACCATATGGCCATATCTTTCAGATAATGCTTCGTTATATTCCAGTGCCTCTCGCTGCTTTGCAGATTTGACACCTTCTCGCTTAGAGGCGTTTGCTCTCCAGAGGCGAATGTTTCCATCATCCGACCCACTCAGGATATACTTGGCATCAGGAGTCCATCGAGCGCAGAAAACTCTCTGCATTCGTTTTGTGTGGTATACATCCCTTGAATGGCCCTGGTCTCGGTTGAATAATCGAATCGTTCGGTCATACGAGGCCGTGACGAGCTCCTGTCCAGTCGGCGAGAACTCTACGTCCATCACTGCTGCCGCATGGTCCTTAAGTACGTTCAATGCTCGGTCGAATTTGCGCATGTCAAACAAGTACACATTGTGGTCTTCGCTTGCTGCGGCAAAGTTCATCGGCTCCACAGGATTCCAGGATATTTTGTTGCAGCTGAAGTTGAGGAAAGTACGTGCGAGCGGGGAAGCTGTCCGAAGATCGTATAGGATAATCGAGCGATCCGTAGAGCAGGATGCGAGTACCGAAGTCTCACTTTGATTGAAGGAGACGGAGGTAATAGTCTCCCCAGATGACGGCCAGCGAAGAACTTCTGGCGCAGCAGTATATTGGTCAAGGTTGTAGACAGATATAACGTCGGAAGAAACCGCGAATGCATTCTTCGACCTGTGTACACTCAGGCTCGAAAAGGCGTTCGTACCCAGCCAGGAATGGATGGGCGGCGAATCGTCGCGGGTATTATAAGGATCGTGAATCTTGACCGATCTGTCAGCCGCACACGTAAGAAGCTTCTGGTCTGGAGTCCAGGCCATTCCCTTTACGATATTTTCGTGAGCGGTTGTTTTCCAAACTTGGTCCCTGCCCGTCAAGCTCCAACATTTTACAACACCATCGCCTGAGCCAGAGGCGAATCTGTCGAGAGAATTAGGGTCCTTCGCTAAGGAGTAAACACCGTCGACATGTCCATTTCCGAGCTGGGCGATAAAGGGCTGAGCGAACATGCGCTCTAGCTTCACGGCATTGAGGGCGCGTGTATATTCTCGTGCTCTTTCGAACGGATGAATCGCAGGGTCTAAATTGCGAGGTGCCTTGGGGACATTAGACCCGGCCGGCTGGTACGCCTCCGTTGAGCGGGTTAAGGCTTTTATCTTCTATTATAGGAATTAGAAATATCGATGAGAAAGCAGCCACTATATACAACTTACCATAATTGTAAAGCAGGAAGATATTGCAATGTTGAAGCTAGTTTCGCATTTCAACGCGATGGGAAAGAAGAAAAAAAAAGTTACAAGTTCATATCCCACATTGCCGGCTGACACCGTCTGACACCGTCTGCTATTAATCGATAAGCCTAATCTACTTATCGATATTATCAGCCATCTTATCGATAGATTTAGCGCCAAGCCTATCTGTCGCACGGTTCATATCCAAGATATCCGTCTTGTTACCAATTCGCACGACGACTATTACGTAGTGTATTCTACTCCAGCACATGGCCCGACGACATTATTTTACTGTTACATTTTACATTCGGAAGATAAAAGAAGTAGTGCAACGTACCTATCTCACAATAATCAGATGGTTAGTGTAAGTACCTATTGTACTGTTTCTGCTTACACAGAGGCTTCATCGGCTCTATCTCAATTTTCAGAACGTGGTAAGTGAATGGGGGGAGATGTATTCCATTGTACCCAATTCGCAAGATCTACTTTCGAATTGCCATTTTGAGCAGAATATGTTACCCAGATTCACGTTACCAAGCCTATAAGTATCATAATAATAGCGGTTAATATTATACCTAAGCTTATCCTTCTACTACGTCATGATGCGCAAATTGGGCGGGTTCGGTATGTTGGGAGGCAATTATGCGCTTCGTGTTCCTACATAGTGCATGTGTTACCTATGTGTAGTTATACTTGATGTAGCTATATTTGATGTAGCTGGGAAACGAGGAGAAATTACTGGCTGGAGAGGCCGATAGACCGTTGTCGCACGATAACTGAATTCGTTCCCTCAGTAATTTAGTCGGTTCTACTACATTTTAGGTTAACTCGACCTGCTCAATCTGCTCGGTCTAGATATGCGGCTAAGGATACTCCCGAACGCTTGGCTGATCAGAAAAGCCACAATTCGGATCTAACCTTATTATACAGAATATTAGAATAATATAGCATTGTGTTGAGTGAGAAATATCAAGATAGTTCCACTTTTGACAAAGTCTTTTTCTTTTGGCGGTTTGCGATAGGTACTGGAAGGATTATATCCTTGTTGCATCTTGTTGCATCTTGTTGCGGTTTCTACCAACCGAAATCACTGAATCATTGCGCACAATACACCCCCTATATTAATGTTAGTTTTTCGGCCGTGCACGATACAAGAACAGAACTTCGAAATTTGAATAGAACAACGCTTTTTAAAAAAAATTTGATTTATTATACTAAGGTTTTATACTATAAAATACCTTAAAACCACAATTACAATATCATCTTTAGGCGGTTTTAGGGATATGCTTCAGGATCTTAGCAAAGTATTTCCGGGTGTCTGTTAACTAGGTACCTAACATTAATACAGGGAGTGTATTGTATCCCTGTAAAAGTACCCTATGTAATGTATGTAGATCTGTGCAACGTACAGATATAAATCTCTCCAAATCTCTCCTATCATGAGCGATTCATCTGAATGGAAAGTCTGAAACACGAAACCCCACGATAAAATGAACCAATGATGATGCAAGTCTCGTAGCCATTTGCAGTAACACCTGCCTCAGATAGGTATGCGTGAGATATTCAAACCAATGTCATCGATGCTCGAATCTCATAGCACACGCGTCTACGGTTTTACCACGTATGTTAGTGACATAGTACCAGATTGTAGGTCACCAATCGATGAAAGTAAAGTAAAAGGGGGGGTGCTTTTCTGAATTTTCTTTTCGCCAGGACAAAAAGACAAGGGGGTGTGGCCTTGTCGATCCTTTTCTTGTCCTTGATTTTCCGACTTTTTAAGAAGCCCCGGAATCTCTAAACTCTTTGGTAGAATCCCCCCCGGAGATTTCCAACTAGTCACTACTAGTCGCTGTCAGTTGACCTATTAGATCTAAGTATGTGCCAAGCTTGGATCAAGCTTCCCCAAAATCAAGGTAAATATCTTATATTTACCAGGGTTGCCTAGGAGAAGGACCCGCTCCTTCGATTAGTTACGGTAGTAGCGCGTTTGATAGGTACCTAGCATCAACCCAGTAGCAAGCTTAGCTTGGATTTAACGTTGGCTTTAACGTGTAGGTACAAGCGGTACAAGCGGTACAAGGAGTACAAGTCAAGGATCCCGCCTTGAATGAGACCTAAGCTACTACGCTACGAACCGCTACGAACCGCTACAACACCGTTTCCATATTCCATATTTCTTCTCCGGATTCTTCAACCTTCTTTCTTCTCTCTCCACGCATCCCGTGTTATCCGTGATTCACTTTTCGGAGGAGCAGAGCCGCAGACTTGGTCGAGTCACTTGTCAAAAGGGGGGGAAAATATACAAACATTCGCTTGTTCATTCGTTGCTAAGTTAGATCTGGAGCGCATTCGTTTCGACTCCGGCATTGATACTCTTTCTGGCCTTCGCTAATTAGGATTCATCCCTAACGAACTCGACTCGACTCACACTCGTTCGACCATCGTTACTACCTACTCAAGTCCGTTATTGGTCGTAAAATCGTGGAGGATTTTCTTTAGAACCTCTCAAGTAATCTTCAAACTACATAATCCATATTGTCTTGATACCGTTGCTCTCGACCCGACATCATGCACTCTTCGTTGCTTCTAGCGCTTTGCAGCGCTACGTTATCATACGCCATACCGACAATTGAGGCAGTCGGCAACAAGTTCTTCACTAGCGATGGCGACCAATTCTTCATAAAGGGAGTTGCCTATCAACTTACTGAGAGTGAGTTCCTGACCCGAAACATGCGCATTCCAGTAAAAACAAGCCGTTGTCTAATACTAACACGGTTTCAGAGGACCCGTTGGTCGACACCGAGCAATGTAAGCGAGATGCCTCGCTCATGAAGAAGTTAGGTGCGAACGCTATCCGTGTCTACCACGTCGACCCGAAGGCGGACCACGACGGCTGCATGTCCGCTTTCGCCGACGCCGGCATCTACGCCATGGTAGACATGGATACATTCGACACCTACATCTTACCCGTAAGTTTAAAATCGAAAGGACTCGAGGGTCTTATTTCGAATTACTTAATACTAACCTTTCTCAGAACGATCCTTGGTGGAATCAAACCCAATTCGATGCCTACTCTAAGGTAATGGATACGTTCCACGACTACGATAATCTATTAGGCTTGTTCGTCGGAAATGAGATTATCGCGATTAACAACCAGTCGCTAGCCGCACCCTTTATTAAGGCAAGCGCTCGTGATCTCAAGGCATACAGAGACTCGAAGGGATACCGCAAAATTCCAATTGGCTACTCTGCTACGGATATCGCCGAGCTTCGACCTTGGTTGCAAGACTATCTTACCTGCGGAGGAAACGCGTCTGAGAACATTGACTTCTACGGCTTGAACTCGTACCAATGGTGCGATCCCACCGACTATCAAACCTCTGGCTACGCCAACCTGCAGAAGCAAGCCAAGAACTTCCCCGTGCCCATTTTCTTCTCCGAGACTGGATGCAACAAGCCTGGCCCGCGATTATTCAACGACCAAGCCGCGATCTTTGGCCCTGAAATGGTGAACGACTGGAGCGGAGCTATCGTGTACGAGTGGATTCAGGAAGCCAACGAGTACGGTTTAATTTCGTATGGTCCCAAGGTCGATCCAACCGTCACGGGTAAGGATATTGCTGGTGGCTACACACGTGCGGGTACCCCGACACCTGTCGTGCCCGATTTCGAAAACCTCAGCAAGCACTGGGCAACCATCACACCCACTGGAGTTCCCAGGTCCAAGTACGATGCGAAATCGGTCTCAACACGTGCATGCCCTACCTCAACCCCTAGCGGATGGCTTGTTAATGGCAACGTCGCCGTCCCAACTTTAGGGGAGACTCTTACTGCCAGCACTTATTCGTCCGTGCCCAGCGCTACTGGTACGGCTGCCAGTGCTGAGCCATCTGAGACACAGAACGCCGTCTCCGGATCGAAGGAGATTGCTGGCATGGGTGCTGGACTTGTAGGTGTGATGATGGTTTTCACATTATGGCTTTAATTCAACTTTAATTCGATCGGAAGATTTTAGAACTACTACTTTTTTCGATCCTGATATTCTACTCCGCCGTGCCCTCCTTCTTTAATTCATCCCATACAGGAGGTTTCGTGGCCGGTATTATTCAGGTATCATTTAATCCTTCCTTACGACTACACCGTTGGGAAATTTTTAGAGCGTCCGCAAGACATTGTACACGGCGTTTATTGCCTTACGTTGGATAGCTCCGGGCCATTGCCTAATGATCGGCGTCCGTTGTGGATATTATGCATACTTCATACTCAGATGATACACTTCGGAAGATGACTGCGAGGAATGTGCTTCGACTTAGAGATATGAGGAGGATGAGTTAAGAAGTTTTCAGATAAACGACACTCATGATTGTCACGAAGCAACAATTATACACTACAAAGGAGGACTAGGTTCCTGGTGCTAGTTAAATAAAGAAAACGCCGCTCTGGCTGTGATACCCTTCATTGTGATGAGACTGTTTATTATATTACAATTATTGTGGACTTTCCTATTTGTTAGAAGTGAAGGTGGTACCCGTTCATCGCCCTCCAGCTACCGAGTATATGAGCTATTAATGTTTAGGTGAGAATATTGTTCCTTCCATGAATGCCCCTAGATTCTTATGAGGTAGTTACATATATGTAGGTGCCTTGCCTTCCATAAGTGCTAAACTATTTATGCTAGTTGGGTACTTTATAGAAGATATTTCAACGGAATATCCAAGACAATACTCCTACCAATCTTCATCTTCCTCATACCTAAAAATCCTAACATTACCTATCAAATCCGAACAGAAATTTTACGTACTATCTGATTTTGCAGCCCTTGAATATTTTAGCACACAAGCCTATTAGTCCTGCTTGGGCACATGGCAGAGGAAAGCCATTCCCAACCCCAACCTCGACCTCAACCACAGCCCCAGCAACCAACATCCTCATCGTCAGCAGAAGCAGAAGCAGCAGCGGCGACCAACCAGCACTGCGACAACCACAGACGCAGGGCGTGGAGCATCAAGAACCCGAACTGTCTGCGGGCGAAGTTCGACTGGCACCGGTAGTGCCCGTTCCAGAACCGGCCGACGCTGCGATGGATCTTTCTGATTTCGTTGGTGGTCGTCGTAGTCGGCGTCCTGGTCACCGGCGTCGTTTTCACCGTCTACTACGACGCCATGTACTATTCGAGCGGAGCGTTCCTTCTGAAAGACAAGACGGGTGCCAAGGAGGGGGTCGGTACGGGCAACGGTTCCCTACCCCGGGGCCCGGAGCGGGAGCGGGAGCGGGGGCAGGGGCAGGGGCAGGGGCAGGGGCAGGGTGTCGAAGGCCGAGCTGTCCGCCTAGACCCCCTGCTTGTCGCCCCGAGAGGTGCGAGCGTAGACCTCGATGTGTGCGGTGAGAGGAGGGATAGTTGCCAGGCGTATAACCAGCCTGTGAGTAAATTCCCCTCTTCCCAGCTTTATTCTTGCGTCGCTATTCGTAGAGGGGAGGGAGTATGACAGCGTGGGCTCGGGCTGATACACACCTATAATACGAAGAACATATGCTGCCCCGTCGGCATGATCTGCTACGCAAGCGAGTTCTCCCCCTCGGGTGTATACTGCTGCGCAGGCGAGTCGCCGTGTCTAGCGAGCGAGGCGCAGCCGCCGCGGTGCGATGGCCGTATGAGCCCGTGCAACAAGAGCATTGGGGGCGGGTGCTGCGCACCGAACACAGAGTGTGCTGCCGCCGGGTGTCTAAAGGTGTATCGTGCAGAGCCTGGGCTGGCGACGAACGTGTTGAGCGGTCCGCCTACGACTATCACGAGGACTACGACTGTGCTAGGCGTTGGGACGGGGGTCGGTGGCGTTACGGTTACGACGGCGAAGATTGCAGAGACGGGGCAGAGCGATGGGGTGAGGGGGGTTACGCGTGCTTTCGGCTTCACGGGGTTTCCGTCGTTAGAGGTGTTTGCTTTGGGGTTCGCTGTTGGGTTCTCTTATGTTATGGTTTTAAGGGGCTGAGGTTGCTCGCTTGAGGATTAGGATCGAGGCTCAGCCGTATGCCGTGGGGGTCACCTCGAAGTAGAAAAGGGGGGATTTGTGCAGTATTCCTTTAGATTGTATTGTGTCTGTCCATCGCGTGTCTTCTTCAGAATCTAGTTAAATTGATATATCTAAAGACGTGACTCTTTGGAATGACCCTCGGGATTTATGCTGTTCTTATCAATTGATGAGATACCCAACGATATGCATCACTTATACAATCGGACTTTAAGGTGGTGTTAGTTGTAGTAAGTTTGGTTCGTTTCAAAGAGACTTCGAGATTGTATATCATAATTACAATCGGGATGTGAAGTCGCTAATTGACGTATAATGCAATTAGGGGCGAGCTCAACTCGAGCCCGTGGTTTGAGGTGGCTGGAACGGATCCCCCCTATACATCGTATACTATTGAATATCTTGGGCGTTCGTCTCTTTTACGGTTTTTTTTTATTGCGATAATGGCGTAAAGCGATATCTTATTGTGTTGATTACGAACTACACTTACGTGGGCGTTAAGCACTGAAAACCGGGATATGAAGATGATATATAGGAAGCTTGCGCGTTTACCATACATCCCAACCAAGCCGTCCGATTAGGCAGCGTTTGCGGTCGAATTAAGGTTGGCTGCGTCTTGATGTGACAAGACAAGGATGTCGATATCTGAGATATGTATGGATCTTTGCGTTTCGCTTACAAGATCAAGGGTGGTGGCATTTATTCCATGTACAAAGAGTGGTTCTAGATTGCGAGGGGCAAGGTTCAACCTGCGGATTTGGATCTTCCCGTGGATTCTTCTCCATAGCAGATGCGCGATGGGACTTGTGGTAAGATCGTAGGGGGGTGTGTATCCAAGTTTCCCCAAGGCAAAAAATTAACACGATAGATTGTCTCTGGTATAAGATATGTGAAGTTGTCTCCTTTTCCGCAGGGCTGCGGTGCTACGTACGGTTATCTGCCTGCCTAGCCCTTAGGATGAGAAGACCAGTCGTTTAAAATTACACATAACACTATACGGAAAAGAAAATTGAAATAAATGTTAACTACGAGACATCGAGGTTTCGGGTCATGATTTTATATATTACAGGACATCGTTATTTGTACTATGCGACCGGCCCTGATGGCTAAATTGAGGACTAGATGGCGAGATCAACTATAATATACGTAGAGAAAAGTGCGGAGAACCTTCAAATTCTGCTTTGCTATTGCGATTATGTTGAGAGATGAACTCAATTGCCTAGGTGTGAGGGAGAACGATCTCCGGCACGAAGCATGGAAAAGAGGACGTATCTTGAGTCACACTCGCGACCGGCGAGATTGGGAGAGAGGATAGATAATTTGAGTCATAAACTCACGATTCTGGACAGAGACGCACCGACGACAACACAAGGAAGTCCTCCGGTCGACAAGCCAGAATATGGGATAAGGGCAGGCATAAATTTCTCAAAGCCGCGAACAGTAGCACTCTCGCCAGTTGTAAAAGATATGCAAGACGAGTTGCCCGGTAGTACATATATATCAATAGGAGGGCGTGGAATCAGTATTAGGCCCTGGATGAATCTGAAGAGACAGCTGCACTCACAGGAACAAGTTGAAAGCCCGGAACTTCGAAGTGTAAATTTGGGGGGAAAGGATGGGGAGATAGAGCTGGGTAATAACAGAACTTCCCCTAGAAGCGAAACGAAACGCAAGACACAAGGGCGGGAAACCCTCCCCTGGAGAGTAGGCAAACCACCAGCTCGGCTGATGATTTATCGAGAAAACCACTAGTCCGACTATATCAAGAGGAATCAACCTGACAGAAGATTTTCGACGTTTCTGTTGTAAACCGTAATAAGCACATAGGAGCTCTGCAAGACAGAGTCGTTTTTACTTCCTTGTTTTGGGCAAGCTTCTTAGCATTGACACCTTCCGCAAATACGTCTTGACTATAATTTAAAATTAAATGTCATATAACTTATATTAAATTATTTATTAATATAAAGTGTGAGGTCATTTATAAAGTTTAGTCTCGAGTATTCGTGGTAGTTTCCCCCTATCCTCAAAGGTAAGCACGGTCTGTGAACCTTGGACCCCGACAATTAACCGAGCCGCTGACGTCGCGCGCGCGTTGCTCAACTGCGAACTATGCCACTCCATCCTTTATTAGTGTAACACCAAAGACCCGGCGACAAACTAAGAACGATTCTCGTGTCCCCGAAACGACGGCAATTCTCATACGGCAACCCGCTAGGTTAGTACGAATATAAATCGATGTGTTCACGACTAGCACCAGCGGTATCTTAATATGGCGAGTCCCGCGGAGGCCCCTTTATTATCTCGGCGAGAGGATGAGCTAGAAGAGGAAGTGCGTTCAGATGACGAGGGTTCGGATGACGAGGATGCAATCACCGAATGGCCCGCTGGTCGGCCCGGAATTTTTATCTGGTTATTAACTCTATCCGCTTGTATCAGCGGACTCTTGTTCGGATGTGAGCACCTATGCCACTCTTCGACGTTCCGCGCAACTGCTTACACCTTCCAGATGACACGGGAGTAATATCAGCTACGCTAGTTTCAATCGGCACTTCACTTTCTGGGAGAGTATTGACCTCCCTTGATAAATCTCTCATAACGTCATGCACAGCGTTATTCGCTCTCTTTCTATCTCCAATTTCGTCTATTTTGGCTGATCGGGTTGGCCGAAAACCCGTCATATTGTTATCGGATACGCTGTTTGTAATTGGGGCCGTGGTACAAGCTATGAGTCCCACCGTGTCGGGTATGGTTCTCGGCCGATCGATAGTCGGGGCTGCCGTGGGCGCTGCGAGCTTCGTAACACCACTGTATATTGCTGAGCTAGCCCCGCCGGCTTACCGTGGCATGCTCGTAACGATGAACGTGCTATCGATTACTGCTGGGCAGGTTGTGGCTTATATCATTGGATGGATTTTTGCTGAACATGGCGACCCTACGACCGGATGGAGATGGATGGTGGGTTTGGGGGCCCTGCCAGCTGCATTGCAATGCTTCCTTCTATTGCTCATGCCCGATACTCCCCGCTGGCTAGTGAAAGCGGGGAGATCTACTGACGCTCGGCACGTCATCGAAAAGACGCTGGGATATGATCCAGCTTCTCGCCGATTAATCGATAGCGTCGTTAAGGACATCGAGATGGAGCTTAGAGAAGAAGAAGGCAACACAGCACTTACTAGCACCGGAGGGCAGAACGGTAATACATGGCTCAAAGGGTGGAATGAGCTTAAAGTACCCAAGAATCGGCGGGCGCTGGTTATCGCGTGCTTGCTTCAAGGATTGCAACAGCTTTGCGGTTTTGTAAGTCGCCATATTCCCCTTATATTATCTACTCTAGCTAACGGCAAAGAATTCGTTGATGTATTTTTCCGCCACGATTTTTACTATGCTCGGATTCTCCGTCCCAACGCTCACGTCGTTGACGGTGGCCGCCACGAATTTTGTTTTTACCGTATTCGCATTGCTCCTTATCGACCGCATTGGCCGCAGACGTATCTTGCTATACTCGTTACCCTTTATGGTAATCGGCCTTTTCTTGTCAGCATTTGGTTTCAGCTTGATCAAGCTACCGTCAGGCGGTGCACCTGTTGTTACCGATACCAGCTCGATATCCTCGCGGGGTGCTGCCATTATCATTTTGGTAAGTATTATGACGTATGTTGCGGCTTATGCACTCGGACTCGGCAACGTGCCGTGGATGCAAAGCGAGCTCTTCCCGCTCAACATACGCTCACTTGGCAGTGGACTAGCGACGGCTACTAACTGGCTGGCCAATTTTATTATTGGACTAACATTCTTACCATTGGTACGTACTGGATGAATATCCAGTAAGCTATTATACTATCTCTTGAAGTCTAACCTACTAACAAGTCTTATAGTAAGTAATTAATAATTTTGCGAATACTCATCTATATACCACCAAATATAGCACAATCTACTCTCCAGCTCTTGTTTTATAGAAGCTAATTTATGATAGGATGGATCTGTTGACACCTTCGGTAACGTTTGGTTTGTACGGTGTCATCTGCGCCGTTGGCTGGTATGCGATCTGGAGGATATATCCAGAGACGGCGGGATTGACACTCGAAGAAGCCACTTGTCTGATGGAAAACGGATGGGGCGTAAAATAATTACGGTTCGTAGCTTCTTTTCTATTGGAAGGATGTAGAAATTTCTTTACAGATGACGCACCGGAATAGCGATTTCAGTGTAACGCGGGTACGTAAAAGGGCGAAACCCATGCACAAAATAGGATAACGCAAGCCCGCGCCGTACAACCCGTCCTCGTGGTAAAGATTTAAAGTTGCAGGTGCCAGTATCTATTAATGCATAGCCGCAGTCAGATTTTAAGCTTACATGCACGCTCCACCTGACGTTAAGAATTATTTACGCCGTAGGGTGGCTTATCACCGCTAACACCGTCTCCGAGTGACCGTCCGAATCGGCACGGCCGTGGAGCAAAGGATGTAGTTAGAATCGGGTTCATAAGCAGACCGATCCACCGCATAAACCGATCATATATGGTAACTGATCTGACAAAACGCCCCATGGATTTGTTTCAAAGGAACCTCCCATAAAATTTTACGTATTTATGTATCTAAGTAACTAACTAATTATCAACCCGGTTGAGAGTTATGCACGAGTAAGCACCTGGCACTTTGGTGCATTATGTGTTTTTCGGAATTTATACTAACCGCCATGGTGGTGTGGTGTGATGGGCTTTGGAGCTATTACTTGCCTACGTTTAGCGCATTTATCCACCCGGATAGGAAGCCGCAGCGTTGACCGTACAATACAATACACAAGCTGCAGCGCACAACCCATACCGACGCTGGGGGTGCTTACCACTATCGCATATTTTACGTCTCATTGACGTATAACTTGAGAAATGATCTACAAAGACTAGATATCATACAAATTACTTTTTTGGATCATACATCGCATACCGACTATGATAGATCGTAACCGGTACGGCCGTGTTTGCTTTGATATTTTCTACATTAGTTTCTTGGTAACACATTACTCGCATTTTTCATGATTTATTACTTGCGTTTTTATGTGTACGTAAATTTATTTAGTTTCGGGAGAGACAAGCCGAGGCTGACCTTTTTTTTCTGTGATTATGGAAGATCAGATTACAAAGACCTTTTTTTTTTTTCTTTATTGTTTTAATTGTTGTTAGCTCACCGCTGTGAAGCGCTTCAAACCGAGCCGGGTATTCTAGCCGAGCAGGGATCCATGCCTGATAAACCAATCTTTGAAGCCCGATCTTGAATCTCGACTTCTTTCTTTGAGAGCTTTGGGTCTCGACACTCTCGACACCCTCGACACCGCACGTTCAACGGGGGTTTTTAATGGGGTTCGATGGATACAATGGATACAATGGATACGGTGGACCCGATACTTTGTATACAAATCAAAAGATCTTAGATACGAAGACCACGAAAGGCCCCGCCATCGTAGCACTTTTTCCCCTTCTCTAATTTGCACCTCGGCCCATTCTACTCTTTTCAGTCGCCCCCCCTACAAGAAATTTTTCATGCTATTTTCTAATATACCGTCCACCATGTCCAGATCAGTCGAACTGGACGCGGCTGTTTTGACAAGGGTCCTGTCCTTGTTGTGATTGATTATCAAGGGGATCTGACTTGGATTATATCGAACCAACAAAATTTTTGAATAGATCTATTTAGAGAAACCTTTTTTTGTTCTTTTTTTCCCCTCCAAACCTGGGCACGAGAAACTTGCCTAGGCAAGACTAAATCTGCACCGCGGCATGGCACGACCGAGTCATTCGGAGTTTGCTTAATAAATCAGCCTTACTAGTCTCAGATGTTATTAATTATCATGCTGTCATAAAGCCGACGGGATGAGGGCATGCATCGGGACATGGATGCGGCCGTAGTGCTGGGTCCATTCGCGTACTTTCTAGAAATGCGGAATAGTTCAAGCTTTTCTACTATGATAGTGCGTGCATATAGTACCTACTGCTAAGATACATGCTAGTACCTAAGTAATATGTACTACTACGGATCCGTACTTTAGCGTAAACCGTCTGGGCATACCTGCAATATTGTCGGTTTCATGTACCATTCCGAAGGTAGGTACTACCAAAGAAAACCGAGAGGATACTATTTTACTGGACTTTTTTTTTTTTTTTTTCTCCTTACGGCCCAACGAAGTAACCACGAGTAACCACACCCCGGCGAATTTTTAGGCTGCTTAGTAGTAAAAGAAGGCCCTGTGGAAATCTTAGCGAATCCCTGGTTCCCATCCTTCGTCATTGAAGACCCAGAGCTTTCCGTCTAGATCCATAATTTCTTCAAGCTACCACGGCAAAAAGCGAATGCCGAACCCCTTCGCTTTATCGCCTCTAGATATTAGAGCTTTTTCTTAATCCCGATCTACTAGAGGGTGTCCATTTCGAAAATGGGATTTTTTTTTTTCGTTTCCTTTATTATCAGGGTGTCCCCAGGGTCTAATTGAAGAATTCTTTTACTTTTTTTTTTCATCTTCAATTCCTGTTGAAAGCCCCTCTTCGCGGTGCAAGTGCGCTTAAGTTAGTTTTGTATTACTACTAACTACCTAATACTATATACACTCCTATACTCGTCTGCCCCCTTTGTTCTCCCGAGTATAAGTCAAGTATATCTTTGTTGATAATTTATAAGCGAAATTTCTACTTGCCACCCTGACCGCCCATCACAACAAAGCTTTAACCACCAAGCAATTATTATCCCATATACCAATTGGTGACAAGCATATTATTTTAAAATAATTGTTGTGGTTATATATATCCCATTATTGTTTGAATAATGGACGAGGTCGATCGCGAGCTCATCCGAGCTGAAGAGGATGCCTTACGGCATGTCTCCCCAACGGCATCCAGGGCCAACGAGCACCCTTACCGCCGTGCTAGTAATGAGGTCGAACGAGTGGCTTCGGCGTCGTCCGTATCGACGTCTTCCAGTGACGGTGGTATGGCGCATAGGAACACGGGCGGTATGAGCCGAATTCCCACACAACGAGACCTCGAACGACATCCTACCGAGCTTAGCCGTATTAACACCGCCCGAAGCCAACACAGCGCCACTGTTGGACGAAGCCTTCGGAGTCGTGAGTCGAGGAAACCGTTACCTGCCTTCGGAGCTGGGAAGCCTTTCCCACCCCCTTTACCAAACCAGGAGGATTATGTCGTAGAGTTCGACGGTCCTAACGATCCTTACCACGCCCAGAACTGGTCGCTCAAAAAGAAGTAAGTTGCAGATAAACCCGCCAATTCATAGTTGAATAATCGACTAACCCGATTTCCTATAGGCTACTTACAGCCGCTATGCTCGGTTATACTACAATGACTTCCGCTTTCGCCTCCAGTATCTTCTCAGCTGCTACACCGTACATCGCCAAGGAATTCAATGTCAGTTCCGAAGTAGGCATCTTGGGTGTTTCTTTGTTCGTCGTTGGTTTCGCAACCGGCCCTACCTTCTGGGCGCCCCTATCCGAATTAAAGGGGCGAAGATTACCAATCGTCATCGCCATGTTCGGATTTTCGGTTTTCTCTATCGCTTGCGCGACGGCCAAGGATTTACAGACACTTCTCATTTGCCGATTCTTCGCTGGTTTCTTCGGCGCTTGCCCGCTGGCTGTCGTTGCTGCCGTATTCTCGGATATGTTTAACAATGCCACGCGAGGTATCGCCATCACCCTTTTCTCCATGGCTGTCTTTACTGGCCCCTTGCTAGCTCCTTTTGTAGGAGGTTTCATCGTGTCATCCCACCTCGGATGGCGCTGGACCATGTACATCGCCAGCATCATGGGTTGGTTGGCGTTCGGTCTCGACCTGCTCTTCCTTCGCGAAACCTACCCTCCCGTGATCTTGATCGAGAAGGCGTCCGAGTTACGTCGCCGCACCAGGAACTGGGGTATTCACGCTAAGCAGGAAGAGATTGAAGTCGATTTCGGAGAGTTGATCCAGAAGAACTTTACCCGTCCCATGCGACTCCTGTTCGGCGAGCCCATTGTCACACTGCTTTCGATCTACATGGCTTTCATCTACGGATTACTATATCTCTTCCTGACTGCCTACCCTTTTGTTTTCCAGGGGGTCCACCACTTCAACGCTGGCCAATCTGGTCTGGCTTTCTTCGGTATGATCATCGGCCAGCTCTTGGCAGGAATAGTAGTCCTGCTAGACCAGCCTTCATACCAACGTAAGTTGGCCGCTAACAATGGTGTACCTATCCCCGAATGGCGTCTTCCCATCGTTATCGCCGGTGGCGTCTCGTTCACTGGTGGTATCTTCTGGTTTGGATGGTCGGGTTACCGTGCGGATATCCACTGGATCGTTCCTGCCGCTTCCGGTATCTTGACCGGTTTCGGTCTCATGGGTATTTTCCTCCAGGCTCTCAACTACCTTGTCGATGCTTATCTCATGTTTGCTGCGTCGGCCATCGCCGGTAACACATTCCTTCGATCTCTGTGCGGCGCCGGGTTCCCCTTGTTTGCCACATACATGTTTAACGGGCTTGGAATTCAATGGGCTGCTACGCTACTAGGTTGTGTGGCTGCGCTACTTGTGCCCATTCCGGTCATTTTCTACCTATACGGACACAAGATTCGTGCCAAGAGCAAGTTCGCCCCTTCGCTCCCCGGAAACACACCGGGCGTTGCTTCCAACTCTAACTCTAGCAACGACACGGCGGTCGACGGCGACGGACCGGCGGATCACGCTGCCGCGTCCAACGCCCCGAAGACTAACGTGGAGAGCGAGAAGGCTTAATTGCGCGATTTTATTAATTAGATACCCGGGATTCATTATGGGATTTAAAAAAAGGAAATGCCGGGTGGATTACACGGCTGGGTTTAGATTTATAGATGTTATGGATTGATGCGTTGTTTACGAAACGACGCAACTTAACTATACCAATACCGTTAGATGACGGATAACTTGTAAATAAGTATTCAGTAGTATATAGCTGCTACTGATACCACTACGACTATAGCTCGATAAGAGTAATAATATCATGAAATATTAATGCCTTTAATTACTATTGTCTTTATCGTCACTTGCGATTTAAGGTGGTTGGTCATTTATATAACTAAGTTGACTTATAGAAGTATATAGATACATACATAGGTAGGTAGGTAGTATAGCGCTTGATTAGTTATACGGGACTTTCACATAACCTTATAAATTACCTACTGGCAACTCCCGTTACACAAAGTTCACTATAAAATCCCGCCAATGGGGTTGAGAACTAATTTCCTAATCCGTCGAAAGGGCGTGCCCTGTTTGCTCATGGGTTTACAGGGAATCCAACATGGATAGGTACCTAGGTAGGTAGGTAGCTTAGTAGGACCGGGTTCTCCGACCTATCGATCGGGATAGATAGGCAGGCACCGTTAGGTTACGCGCGAGACGCGATTATTATTACGTAGGTACATAACCGGCGGACTACCTTGGGTAAGGTAGGTAGTTATTCGATATTCGCATCGAAGGATTTGGGGCGCATGGTTAGGATCCCTGTTGGGTGTAAAAGAAAAAAAGGATTTTAAAATAAAAAGGATTTTGAAATAGAAAAAGGGCGTGTGTTGGAACGTCAATGTCTAACCTTAGGTTAGAAACTCCCCCGCAATGCCCCGCGCCCTGTGCTGGACAGCGGGATGCAGGTTGCTGCATTGAATATACCTACCTTAGGTACTTAGACAGGTATCTTGCATGTAATCGAACCGTGAGAAGCAATCGTTAGGGCGCGAGCAGAGAAGCATAGGTAGGCAGTGCATGCGTCTAAAATCCTAACTACCTAGGTGAGATAATTACGAGAGGGTTTCCGCGATCCTTTCCCGCGCGGATGTCCGATTCCGTTCCAGCCTCTGGGTAAGAGGTTGGTAATATGCTTAGGCCGGTTAGTAATAGGTAACGCAGACGTGGGAAAAGGATGCAAGATTTATAAGTCGGTTACACGACTCAGTTCCGAGGATTGGACTTGGCCTTTTTTTTTTCTTTTTTCTTTTTCTTTTTCTCCTTTCTTTGGAATTGGTATATATATTCTTCATTTAGCTACTTTATTAATTCGATAAAATACTATAGCTATTCGTCTACTCTACTTACATGCGTGATTAAGCGCTCGATTATTTCGCGTGTACGTCGTTGATCGAGATATATAAGATATAAGAAAAAAAGAGAGAGAAAAAAAAGGGGGGGAGGAAAAACGCAATCATGAGTTCCGCCGCCGCAGCCGCCCAGGAGAAGAAGGAGGATAGAAAGGAGACCGGCACGTACGAAGCCGGCTGTCACTGCGGCTACGTCAAGTTCTCCGTCACCCTGTCCCCGCCCCTGCCCGAGTACAAGGTCTTAGAATGCAACTGTTCCGCGTGCTCACACCTAGGTTATCTGCTCGTTTGTAAGTCGTGCCCACCTCCCGGATACGGCGATATAAGGAAAGAACAAGTGCTGATATCCCGACAAGATCCCAAGGCCTCGGATATCGTATGGCACAACAACGGCCGGGAGCGATGCGCCAGCTACCGCTTCAACACCAAGCAGAAGGACCAGATGTTCTGTCCCAAGTGCGGTTCTAGTTTGGGAATCGACTTTTTGGATACGTTCGAGGAGCGTGTATACGGAATCAGCGTAAGTACACGAACGAGAGAGATAGAGAGAGATAGAGACTACGTGTATATATATATGCGTAGGAGTATAGCGCACAGTATCTAACGGAAGAGAACACACTCGGGGTCAGAAACCCTCTAAAGCCCCTTTCCGCTAACCTTACAACCAACGCAGGCCCGCTCCTTCTACGGCGTCGACCTCAGCACCCTGACGTACAAGAAAGGCGACGGGATGCGCAAGGTCGAGCCCGCGCAGGATTTATCCGGACACATCTGGGACGAGGAGAAGCAGCAATTGACTTAGTCGGGGAACCCGTTGGCACAGACAAAAGCTTCATGTGGAAATGAAGGAGCTGGTGACTTTACCATGTAGAAAGCACTTAAAGAGGCTGTTAATGCTCTTTTGGCATTCGCCGTATTCTTATTTTTCTGTCTTACGAACCTGATATATTCCACGTCTATACCAGAAACACTAAGCATACTCCATATAGCCAATTTTACCATCTACCCGTACAATTAAGCCCCTGTTATACGAAGTGACCCTTTTTAACCCTCTCGAGTCCCAACTGATTCACATAATTCCCACCATCAACTCTGCCCCAAGCAACATAACTTACCTTAGACTACTAACTATACTCTACCTAAACTTCACAAAGACCAGTGGCTACAACTCGTCACGATACGTTGCTTACCTTTCCTGCCAGAAGCCATGTCGACATCAGATCGCACGTAAGATAAATGACCAAGGTTAAATCAATATAATTTATAACCGACTTGTAGGGTATCCATCCGTCACGATACCCCTATTCCCTATCTATTTTTTATCCACTCGCCTGTGCCCTTTAACCTAATCAACTTATCGTCAGTAGAAATTTCCTCATTCTATCGTCCCTAGTGCTCATTTCCCCGTGTAGCACGTCTCTAGGTCGCGAAGTAAGCATATATCACGAGCACTTAAGCCCAGGCCAATTGGCTTCGGAACCCTCACGTCGGTGTTTCCGCCGCAATGCTTCTAACTCAACGCATAAGATTGTAACTATCACAAATTGAGTTTTCTATTTCTGCTGTCTTTTAGCATAGAGATTTTCCGCTGATGTAATACAATGGGTGTTGGCCCCTAGCTTGTTGATCGTCTCTACCCATTCCTCGTAAGGATCGGAGTCAAAGACGATTCCACCTCCTATTCTAGTAGTTAGCGTATCACAAGTCGATAATAAAGAAAACAAAGGAGAAACCTTACCAGCTTGGAGATATGCAACTCCGTCCTTGACTAGCATAGTTCTCAAGGCGATGCAAGTATCCATAGCACCTTCGGTTTCATTGCCGTTCGAGTCTACACTGCCATACCCGAAGTATCCCACAGCACCGGCATACACGCCTCTCTTCTCCTTTTCAAGCTCGGCAATGAGCTCCATTGCTCGGACCTTCGGGGCGCCTGATACCGTGCCGGCAGGGAAGATCGATCGAAAAGCATCGAATCTCGTCTGATCTGGTCGTAGTACACCGGAAACCTGGGAGACGAGATGTTGAACGTGACTGAATTTCTCTACCACCATCAGTCTATCAACCCTCGTAGTCAGCGGGTCGCAGACCCGGTTGATGTCGTTTCGCGCTAGATCCACCAACATGACGTGTTCGGCGCGGTCCTTTAATGAGTTTCGGAGTTCATTGGCAAGTCGCTCGTCCTCCTCCGGCGTCTTGCCACGCTTGACAGTGCCGGCGATAGGGTGGGTAATAATACGCCCTTCTTCCTCCTTTACCAGCAGTTCTGGCGATGCGCCGACTATCTGGAAATCTTGGCAGTTAACATAGAAGAGATATGGGGAGGGGTTCACCGTCCGCAGGTGGCGGTATATGTTGAACGGATGTAACGAAGTCGGGCGAGCAAATCGTTGGGAGGGGACGGCCTGGATGATGTCGCCAACGACGATGTGCTTCTTTAACTCGGTTACGTGGGATTCGTAGCCTTCTTGACCAATGTTGGACGTATACTGTTGACCGAGCTTGATGGGTTGCTGTTCGGGTATGGGTATCTCGGGGGAGTTAAGGACGTCAATAAGCTCATATATTGTTGCCGTAGCCTTGCTATACTCGTCTCCAAGGGTATCCAAGTTTTCGGGAATGCGAAGGTATGTGATAACCTTGATGACACCGAAGAATCTGTCAAAGGCCACGATTGTGTCGAATAGCATGAATAGGGATTCTGGTATTTGAAGAACATCTTTCATAGGTCGCGCAGTCTTCGGTTCGAAATATCGAACACAGTCATATCCTACATATCCAACGGCACCTCCAGTAAGGGGCGGCAGTCTGAGGTCCGGAATGTCGGCTACGACATTTTGTTCCAACTCCTTCTCGAGCGCTGGTAGAGGATCTACCGACTCTCCATGGCCCTCCCCAGTCTTCAGAACTTTGCGTGGGCCCGCACCAATGAAGCTATATCGACCGACTCGTTCCGTAGCAGCACTCTCGAGGAGAAACGAGAAATCCGTCTTGGAGTGCTCCGAAACTTTTAAGTATGCCGCAGATGGAGTTATCAGGTCGGCTGATATTTGACCATATAGAGGAACCAGGTTTGGCTTCTTGGGTCCCGTCGTGGGTTTCGACAAGATTTCCTTGACGGTGTCTAGCGACGGTAGAATTACGTCCTATAGCGAAGAAACTATTTATTAGTTCAACTTGTAGGCTCCTTGGCGTGGCATGTCTAGAATGTCTAGAATGTCTAGAGGATTGGGAAATTCTTACCGCTTGAGCCATGGTGGGCAGATTTGTTGAAGGAGGCGGTAGTAAAAAGGAGGATGTTAAGGAGGATGTTACTACTCCTTCACTCCTCCCTTTGCTCTTGTCGCTTTCTACGGGCTCGGACCCCGTACTACCTAGGTACCTATTGTGGTACTACGATACGTGAGTAACACCAAAAGTTGACTCAGCAGAGCTATACGTATCGTTTGGTTGGTCCCCGTCCCTGAACTTTTTGGTACCTTACATTGATTGCTCCTGCACATTTTATCCGAACACGGAGCTGACGGAAGGAGGGGCATTGGGCACTTTTGCAATGACTTATTAGTACCTACCCCACATAGCACTATATCTTATCACGTATAGTTAACCTTATCCATAATCTTGTCCATAATCTTATCGCATAGCAAAGCTTCAATGACGCCGGGAAATAGCGGGGTATTCAATACAGCAGCATGAATTGAAGCTTAACAGAAATTAGATGGTCTTTAAATCTCGCCCCGATCTCTCCCGATCTCTTCTTCTTCGGTCACGATCATAACCAATTGATCAACTTTCAATCGCCAACGCCTTAGCACCGACGAGCTTCGCGCCTGGTCCGTTACCCTCCGTCGTGACGACCCAATATTCGACTTTGACACCTCCCTTGGAGACCCGATAGACTCTAACGTCGTTTCCCTTGCCCGCCTTGCGTACGGCGTCTAGAATTGACTTATACTGTCCTTGCGTATCCCAGTCCGCGGGATCTTGGATCTCAATTTGCGCATTCGACGGGTCCGGGTGGTGTATCAAAGACGCGAACTCGTCTATAAATTTAGAAGTTAGGACTTGTATTGTAGGAGAGGGGCAGGGTAACAAATAAATTATTTCTTGGAATGACTCGCCTTCGTCCGGTAAGCCTTTGCCGCTCTCGTCCCATGCCAAATAGACGGGTACGAACGGCTCATCTGCGTCGCTCACGTAGAAACTATCCTTGGTTGCTTCTTGAATAGCAGCAGGAATTTGCGCTCCTTCGTCAGTTGCTTTAAATTCTTGCTTATCTGCGCTCTGTGCCTTCGTGTATCCTTCGCCTGGATCCTTATTCGCCTTGTTTAGAAAGGCCATGTAGTCTTCGTCGGATGCCATTCTCAACGCTCTTGTCGTAGTCAGACCTCTGAAGTTACCAGCTAGTATCAAAAAGGGATGCTTGTTCCGCGGCGCGACCGTACTATCGGTGGAGGACGGCCAGTTGCCTCGTAATTTTTCTGAGATGTTAGTGGTACGATGCGATGTCGTAGATCTTAGTGCTAATCTACCACTATATCGATATAATGATCTGCGAATATCACCGAGTTTCGAATGTAACGTCAATGACATTGATCTAGATAAACCATGCTTGGTAATGAGTTGTCGTATGCTTTACTACCTGGATGGATAGATTGTGTAGGTACTCGAGATAAAAATAAAATAAAAAGTCTCGGAAGTTTCCAGGAGTTGTTGTAAGGCTGTCTAGGCTGTTTAGACTACCTAGGTTAGGTACCTATCTAAGATATCTTTGTCGCTAATTACATCATAGCTGCTAAGAAGGTATACCTACCCCCTACGGTTAATCTTATACTATAGTAGCAAGCACCCCCGTTTGACGCATATGCACTTGTTTCTTATGTTATTCCTACAGGTACCGACGATCCTAGAATTGTCAGTACCTTCAAGATGCAACTATTTAACCCAGAGATATAGGCAAGTACATTGGTTAAAGTTTTCGGTTTTAAAACTACCCATAGTCTAGATGCAGCATCAAAATGTCGTCTCAAAGAGCAATTCTAGTAATGATTGTAGATATCACATACTGAGGTTACGGCATCATTTTGAGGATACTTCGAAAGCCGCTCAGATCCCAAGTTGGGCAACCGTCTGCATTGTTGGATTTGAATTAGATGCAGTTGTAGAATTTTGTTAGACGTAGCAAAGAAGAGATTTGATTTATGGCCTGGTTAAGATTTTGCTGGGGGAGGCGTGATTACGACAAAATTGAGTCACTTGCCTCATATTTGACCCGTAGTTGCCTGGATAATTTGTGAACCAAGCGCTTGTAGTTTCCTCGTTGCTGTATCAGTAGATTCCATTTCAAATACATACCTAGGTACCTAGGGAATTAGGCTAGTTACTAGGTACTGAGACTCTAAACCTGGATCTACGTATAAGTAAACCCCGACCATGCAGTGTCATGAGGAATAGAGTCAAAGACTAGCCCCAGCCTACTAATAACAATACGTACTGTCACCCTAGGTTAACGACTACCTACTATGTAGGTAGATATACCTGTTGATGGCGTCCCATGCATAGACCTGGGCCGCATAGTTTATCACGTCCTACATACTAACGGTCCTAATCCTAATTCAGACCTCGAGGACACAAAAGCAATAGAAGATACTGGGCTCAATGCTATTATAACTTGGTTATACGCGGTGACCTACGATTACTTGTCACAAAATAAGCAGAGGGAATATGAATTTCATGGCTTTTACTTCATGCATTTGTTCATTAACTTCTTTTGAGTCTCAAATGCCAACCTTAGACCATGCCCATCGCAGTAGCCGAAAAAGGGACCCAGGAACACCGATGCAAAGACGAGATACAAGGAGACGTAAGGCTCTCTACGAGCTCTGGACGAGGTCCTTCTTGAGTGTACCCTGGAACTGCTTCTTCTCGGCAGGAGTCTGGAAGGCACCGTGACCAAACTCGGAAGAGGTGTCGATCCATTTGAGTTCCACCTTCTCCAGCGCCTTTCTTGAGGTGTGTGTGAACATGGACTTCCTTAGCGTTGTGACACGCTTCTTGACACCGGGGACGGAGCCCTTGACCATGACGAAGTCGTTGTTGACCTCACCATATCGGACGAAACCACCAAGACTAGAGCAAACGTTAGTGAATGTTTTTAAAAAAAAATTATGTAGAATCGTCTGTGACTTACGGAGTGATGGTCTTCTTGGTGACGTCTTGCTCGGTGGAGGCGTTGGCCTCGTTGTCACCCTTACCGATACGGTAAACCTTGTGGTTGACCGAGGTACGGTGGTGGTAACCCTGTTGACCAGCACGGGCAACAGTCCACTGGACGTGGGAAGGATGCCAGGCACCGATACAAGCAACCTTTCGGAGACCCTTGTGGGTCTTACGCGGTAGCTTCTTAGTACCCCAACGGGCGGTAACACCGTTGAAACCGTGACCCTTGGTGACGGCAATGACGTCGATCACCTCATCCTGCTCGAAGATGGTGTCGATGCTGACGGGCTTCTCGAAAAGACCGTGGCCGAATTCGACCTTGTCGGCAACGGAGCCACCGTTGATCTGGATCTCCATAAGGTGGGCCTTCTTCTGCTTGAGGGGGGTCTTTCGGATCTGGGTGTGGGCGAGAACACGGACAACGGTGCAGTACTTCTTGATGCGCTCGAGCTCGCGGGTGATGGAAGAACCGCTGTTCTCGGAGTGCTTCTTGGCATACTTGGTGAAAGCCTTCTTCTTGCTCTTGTACCAGTTCTTGTAGAAGCGGCGCTTCACTTCGTCGCTCAAGTGCTCGGCCCAAACGGTGGTAAGGGATCGGAGACCACGGGGAGTCTCAATGTAGCCCACAAGACCAACAACGATCATCTGTCAAGATGTTAGCCATAGGCGCAAAGCCAAGCGGGCTGCGTTGCTCGTACAGGTGGAGTGTCAATAATGGTGACTGCCTCAACAACTTCCTTCTTGTGCGACTTCGCGCCGGGTCGGTCGAGATCACGAACGATCGTGGTCATACCAGCCTTGTAGCCTAAGGCGGCGGTAAGGTGGACGGGCTTCTTAGGGTCATCCTTGGGGAAGCTACCGGTAGCAATTGTAGGGTCAGTAACAAAATTCCAAGCAACAAGCTATTGCGCACGACCGCAATTGTTCAAGTCTTAAATTGGAAATTGACTTACGACTTTACCTTGCCGCGATGACGGGCGGCACGCTTTCTCGGCAAGAAGGCGAGAGAGCCGTGACGGGGAGCCTCGAACTTACGGTGCGACATCTTCGATTGATCCTTTGTTGTTGAAGGAAGAAGTCAATCGACAGGTCGTGGGTGGGAGGGTTTGAAGGATAGAAGAAAATACTCGGGGATTGAGAAAAGCTCAATCTTTTTTTTTTTTTTTGGTAGTGGGTAGTGCAAAAACCTGTGGGTTATTAAAATCCCGGTAAATAACCGAATGTGGGTGGGGAAAGAGATGGAGGAACCCTAAAGCCCGGACCATGCTACCTGGCTACCTATTAGAGAACTCTTTTTTGTCTAGTTACCCCCACTAAATTGTTGCCTCCAAGGCAGTTGAGCATGTAGGGACATCGGGATCCAGAAGTACCTAACCTACCTAGGTATCCCCATATATTATCATGTATTATCATAGGTATTATTAGCATAGGGTAACCTTCAAGCTGTTCTTTGACGAACCCATTTTCTAATCGAGGCATACTCATTATTTTCCCGTACGTTATAAACATTATGTACTTAGGTAAACTAACTACCTACGTTATAATCATGGACACCATACCTCTTTGACAGAATTTGTAAATTTATATACATGATACCTATCAACCGCCCAAATCAGAAGATACCATCACATCAGCAATGTACAAAAATTTAAATGACAAGGTATTGGGTAAAGCTGTAATTTATTGAATTGATAAAGCAAATGTTTAGAAACGATAGACGGACTTCTCGTCGCCTCGCCAGTATCTAATAGGAGGCTGCTCGCCAACATGTCCATTGATATACATAGCTTTGGAATAATCCTGAACAATAAGTGTGCGCTATCGAAGTTCAGCATTTATCTGACCGGCGTCGTACCATCTAGGTTAGGCGGTCCCCTCCGCTTTGGGTGCAGGTCCCATTATTCCATTGATACTAGCACTAGTAGGCGTCGCGTTTTTTAAATCTCCAGCTGTTGAACCTGGCCCTGACGCCGCGCCGTTCACCCCCAACTTCTTCTCCTCTTCCCCACTATCGTCGTAGTCGTCGTCAACATCCATTTTCCTAGCAGCACGCTCCGGTTCATTCATCTGTGACGAAGTAGGGGCAGACGGATGCTCTAGTCTCTGCCGCTCATCTGGGGGGTAGTCTTTTGGGGCAGGGCTTGGCTGCGGTCCGTCATGAATTAAGCTCGGCAATGGAGGAGGTGGTCCTTGTTGCATAGGAGGTAGATGGTTTGGCATTGAATGCGCTGGTGGGTGATGAGCAGCGTCGGAAGGGTGATAGCTCTCAGCTACATGACGTTGCTCTTCGGCACGTCGCATTTCTTCAACCCTCCTTTGATCGTCGACGCGTCGTTGCTCCTCGATACGTCGTTGTTCTTCAAACCGATGGGCGTCAGGAGAGCGACGGTAAGGATCTCGTGGTGGCGGGGAAGGGGATTGTCGTCGGTGACGTATATCCTCCATGCGGGCCCGGGTCTCCTCGTTGGCGGGCTTTTTAATAGAAGGCTCATCTTCCCATTCTCGCATCCTTTTAGACGCTACCGAGGCCGGTCTATCGTGATCCCGATGCATGTCGGGTCCAATAGCTCCTTTTGGGTGGACGCCTGGTTCCATATTACCTGGCATCCCCGGCTCTGGCTGATGAGGAAATGGGGGCTGGTGTTGAGGATAGGCTGATTTTGGCGAGGGCATGCGGTTGTCGTGAATGAGTCTTGGTTCTGATCGAGGAGAGCCGTTGCGGTATGGCATTAAAGAATGCGGCGGAGCGCCGTTAGGCGGGCCATTCATGGGGCCCATATTTGAAGAAGGCGCTGGCGTATAGTTGGGATTGTTTACCCTAGCCGGGCCTTGGGTGGGTGGAGGGGGTTGTTGTGACGGTCCCGGTAAAGGGGGGGCGTATTGAGTGGGCGGACCTGGAGAAGGACCTCTACGAATTGGTGCTGGACCCGGACGGCTCGACTCTCCGTATTGCCTCATCTCCTGCCTAGGACTGGGCTGCCGTGGGAGTGGAGGCGGCGGCCCACGAAAGGGCTCACGCTGTTCATAGGGATTAGGGGGTTGTGGTGGGTTGATATCACTGGTTCTTTGACCCCAACCGTTGGCCGCGGCAGGCCCCGGGGGCGGCCTATGAGGGCCGGGTCCGGACTGCTGCATTGGAGCAGAGCCGGTCCATGCGGGTGCTTGCGGTCCTTGAGCGCCGTAGGATTGGGGGTGAACATCAGTGGGCACAGCCTGCGGGAGGCTTCCCGGGGTTTGACCGGCCCTTAAAAGCTGAAGTCTTGCTTTAATGTGTGGATTAGCGGGATCCAATTCGGCAGCCCTTTGGTAAGCGTCTAGAGCATCGTTGATCTGGTTATTGCATGACTCGTACTGGCAATATTCGTCAGCTAGGTCGTACTTTAGAGGATAGCAAACAACGACTTACCAAAGTACCCAGATCATACCAAACTTCAGATATATATGGGTTCAGCCTAATTGCCCGGGAATATGCATCTAGCGCGTCGCGATACTGGTTAATCTGATAATAGAGGACGCCGATGGAGCACCAAAATGTAGGGTTCCGCCCGTCACGATACACTGCTTGTTGGTATGCCTCATATGCTTTGGGATACTTCTGTTGTGACATGTAACATCGGCCAAGGAGGTACCAGCTTTGGGCATCGTTGTTGTCTGCCACGTGTGAGTTAGAAATGTACAAGCTTCTACCGGACTTAGTCGTTACTTACCCGCAGCAACAGACTTCTCTAAGTATTCGATGGCCCGCTCCTGGGTCTGGAAGCTGCTGCTCTGCTGATGATGGAGCCAGCCTAGTTGTTGCAAAACTTTGGCATGGTTAGGGTCACGGTCAAGAACCCGCATGTATGCAGCCTTAGCACTATCATACTACATGTCGTTTAGCATATGTCCCAAGGATATAATTAGGTAGTACCTACGTCTTTCTGCTGTTCATGGACATGTCCGATTTGGAACCAGATATCTTCCTCCGTCAATGGTGGCGGCGGAGAATTTACAATATATTTAAAACACTGTAAGGAGTTAGAACAACGTACCTACGGGCGTATTAATGAACCATACCTCTAAACTTGGCCCGTATTTCGACTGCTGCTTGTAAATTATGCCAAGCCGGAAATAGATTTCGTTGGCTTTCTCGAAATCTGGTTGCATTTGCATGACTTGGGAAAAAGCTTCCTCGGCATGGTCGAGGGAACCGTATCTGTCGTAGAGGATACCTATACCGTACCAGAGCTTAGGTTCCTATGACAGGTTAGCTGGGAAAGGAACGATGATATCGAGGCAAATATATACCTTAGGATTTGGTAGATTGACTAAAGCAGACTGGTAGGCCGCGTATGCCTGTTGCAAGTCATCCATCATGAGGTAACAATGCCCTAGAGATAAGTGTTAGCCAAGTTAGAAAAACGTACGTGTGTGAGGTTCAATATACCTAGGCTACCCCAAACCTCGCCATTGTTTGCGTCTATCTTTAGTATGGCTTGCAAATACTCTACGGCTTTATGAAAATCTTCACGCGTCCTGAGGATTAGACTGATTGCATTCATAGCGGGGATGGAGTTCGGGTTCGCGTTCAACGCGTGCTCGTAGGCAATCATGGCTTCGTCTAGGTTGCCGAGAAGTTCAGAGAAACTACCTATTGTGGTTCGTTAGTCCACCACGACGTTCGAATGACGTTGCCATATTTTACTCACCGATTTGCATCCAGAGAGCTTCGTTAACCGCTACAATGTGTCGCGATGGAGCCCATTGACTTCCTTGGGCCGGGCCAGGAGGAGGGGGAGGTACTGGCGGACCATGATGCTGCATTTGCATCGCCATTTGTGGCGACGGATGGTGATTTGCCATGGGATATTTCTCGGATTATATCAGCAAAAAATTGCCTCGCCGAGGCGCTTGAACGTTTTCCAGTTTCGGTAAAAAGGCGAAACCGTGTTGAAGCCTTGGGAATGCGGATAGCTCGTTTGCGACGAAGTTATACTGGGAGATGGTACATAAAATATATCAAGATATGAAGCACCGAAATAGGCGGGAAAAAAAAAGTAAAATTAAATGTTGTTTTTTTTTTCTTTCGGAGTGTTGCGCAAATGGTTATAGAATCCGACGATGAACTTGCCGGGTAATCCTGTGCGGTTGTGGAGTGTTCAAAATAGCTTAACGGTCGCAAGGTCGTAAATAATGACTTGGATGACTTGGATGACTTGAATAACTTGGTCCGGGGCAAGAGCGCTTAATACTAGCCGCTAAGTACCAAGCAGTATAATAAAATGCTGGGATCGCGACTTTGCGGTAACTACGTCTACAAGCGACAAATTTAATAATCGAAGGGGTGAAATAGAATGAAATGTTGAATATGAGGCTCAATCTTTTTGTCTCGACGGCCTACTTGCTTAGGGGAGGGGAGAATAAGCGGTGGAGAGGCTGGACGGTAGACGGGAAGAAGAGAAGAGTTGGGAGAAGGCCCAAGGAGGATTTCGATGGACAGCAGCTACCCTAACCCACGATAGCACCTGCAATATTTAGGTAGATAGAACTAGCATGGGAGTAATATGTGGGGCAAGGAACGAGTGTTCCTAGACCTAGAAGTCGTCTGGGCTAGGTAACCGCTATGTATATGGTAGTATAAGTGGATCTACTAAGACGTGCAGGTAATACGAAGTCCACACTTCTATTAGTCCAGCCCCAAAGTTTCTTATACTTTTTTTTTTTTTTTTCCCTTTGCGCGTTTCTCAGCTAAGCTGGACCCTTATCACTCCTTTGCGATCTAAAATATAACGTCTCAAGCGGCGCTCTGCAGCTTTTCGTTGCAGCTCATTTCACAATATTCCGGAGGAGATTATGACTGGTACCAATTATACGCAGCGATACATCTCTGTACCTTAGTGGGCGTAACGATATGTGCCTCGATACTTTACCAACCGACGGATACATATCTAGGTTAGGAACAACGCAAATCGAGTCTATTTGAAGCACGTCAACTTGAGGAAGCCACCAAGTACGTAAGTAGCACCCGCACGATCATCACGAGCTAGTGAGGTACTCAAAAGAATATCCTTTCGCTGCTAAAATAGACAGAGAGTTTTCTTTCTTACATGTTTGGTATACCCGCGGAGTATGGGGGAGTGTGCGTCATCATTTGCCCCTTACGCTTAAACAATGCTTTCTTATTATAACTAAAGTTTACCGATCAATGCCAAAACTGTTAGGTTAGATGAGTTTTTGGCATTTCCTACTAAGTATTACGATAATTTAGTGCGAGATTAAACATTGCCTAAGATAAGAGTGCGGCTACGAAATCCGCTGTCAAGTAAATAGTACATTTTGACCCTGATTGAAACCAAACTCTGCAATGATGGTTCCTGCAAGGAAGAAGGGGAAAGGTACAAATCAGTTACCTGAAGGAAACCTGGGTCTAGGAGCGGGCAAAGTTCCGAAACTCCTACAAATTTGGTCAATCGCCGGTGGTAGCGGCTCGGACGGATTCGCTCTTACCTTGCCGCTTGGCATGGGCGAGCCCCAGAGGGGAGGGTTGCTTGGAAGGCAAGGTACAGGGTTTGAGAAAGGGCGGGTGTGTGGATGGGTCATATTGCGGCTTGGCATTTAAGAACCGCACACCCTTTACCCATGCTTTCTCCCATGTACATTATATTATGTATCTTACACATGTATCCCACATATATCAGATACGCACTAACCTATAAACCCGCACCTGGGTTTATGGGGCAATCCTTATTGAGTCTATGTGTGCTACGTGCCTAGTACATGCATACATGATACATAATACATAATACATAATTCACACAATACATGTGCGTACTAGACGAGGAAGAAACCCAAGGGGAAATCAATTTAATTTAATTTTAATTTTTTATTTTTATTTCTCTTAGGCTATGCTTATCTTATCTCTCTTCTGTCGGAGTATTTATCCTCATCGAAGCCAATCTCGCGAGAAAGACTTGACGCACAGGATCGAATTACCCAAGACAGTTAAAGCCATGTCTTATCAAATTCCGACGTTTTGGCTTGACACTTGTCAAACATACAGACCACAACCACGCACTCGCCCGTACGGTGCTGACACCCATTTCACTCATTTAATTCACCCATTGGTATCTTATTATTACGAGCACGAATTGTTAAACGGGCCGGGCATTGCAGAGGTCAGGTAGCGGCCATTGACGTCGAGGGTCCGCGTTTGAGCCCATATCTCCATATCTTTGAACCTGTCGAACCTTAGTATTGTTGGACAGACGTAGTTTTAACAACATTGGGCAACTCGAGACAGTGGGTCACCAACACATCAGGTAACTCTCCCCATTGCCGAGTTTTTTCGTCACTGCAAATCATGCAGAAGCTCATCCAGACCATACCGTCCCTGAGCTTATATCTGGGACGTCGAATCACGAATAAGGCCCTAAACAAAGACACGCCACTGGTATTCACCGAGTTTAGGTAATCATGGATGGTGGATGGTAAGACCTCATTACATGATAAAAGAAACTACATAGATAAAGGTTTGTGAGGCTATTATGGGGTTTCTTTCTTTTTTCTTTTCTTTTCTTTTTCTTCTTTCTTTCTTTGTTACCGGATTCCGTCAGCAAGGAAATTGAGGTGGAAATAGCCAAGCGACCAATCTCGTCATCTCCCGAAGATCGAGGGTGAAGAAACACCGACAATGCGGCACCAATTTTTCTCAGATTTGGGGGAACGAGAAAAAATAACAATAATAATAACTTGGCGACCCATTCCTGTTAGGGTAGTATAGCTTGTCAGCGCTAATACATTTCTAGAAAGCCCACGTGTCATAATAAGAAGGGGCTGGAATCTGTTCGTGACCTTGAACGCTGTTTGGGGCTTATTACCTCCTTCGTCATAGCGCCCTCCCGAAGAATCCTTCAACCGCCACGACCTTACTAAACTACTTTTTATTTGTTTCATCACTTCGGGCTTTTCCTCGTTGATTTTACCTTGCTCCGCCTTGCACTGTCTACTTACCTACTTGGGTACTACTACTACATCGAGCAAGGCAGTTGATCCTATCAGAGCCATGTTTCAAGCCTACTACCCAGGTATGAAATCATCGCGTACCTGAGTACCTTTTTTCTTCCTTGGTCGACACGCTACCCACGCAGCCATGCACAGCCTTGGGAAAGAAGCAAGTCGGGGAGAGCTGGGGAGTGGGGTTTTAGTAAAGTCCTTTAGACAGGATTATTCATAGGACTCGATGGGGTTCATGAGTCGGGATGTCAGGGTGTCGCTTTTCGATAATCTACTTAGATTGATTGATCATTTGGAAGATGGCCGGTTGGCTGATCACGACCTGTGTGATCGTCATCGCCAGGCAGTTAAAAGGAAGCTTTTTCCCGCAACCTGCACGCAGTACATAACGCATGCAATATGTGATTGCCCGGCATAAGTGTCCACGGAGTGGGTGTTGGGATCTATCAATGGAGACGGGAGGGAGTGGACGGAGGAGACTGCAGCAATGGTTGCACAGCGGGCAAGTTTGGTTTGAAGCGCACCAGGAAAAGAGAAAGGTAGGTTAATAAAAGAGTGGTAGAAGGGGGTCGAGGGGGGCGTGTCGTAGCCGGTGTGACTTTTCCTATTGCCCATTTATGTACATCCATATAACTATACCTTACATATGCGGGTTCAATACCGTATTTCGGTCCAACCCTTTATTATTAGCTCAGCCAGATTGAGGCCAGTGAAGCCCAGTGGAATGAGGAGTACAAAGGTACGAAGCGCTAGATATGTGTGCTGCATCTCGCGCATATGCAGCCGTTGGTTGCGTGGGCTATTATTCGCCAAGAGAGCAGCGGTCCGTACGGTTGACGTGCCACACCTCCAGATACAGATCACCCTACCACCCGTGTGAATGGAGCTGTCAACCCTGGCTAACCGTCCTGCCTGCTTGCATCGGGCCCCGGCGGTCTAGTAATGATGATGATGATGATGATGGTGTGCTTTAAAATTCACGGAGGGTACGTACTTGTCCTGCATCGCCTAGGCACACCTGGGCTCGCCTGGCACACCTCCGGATATAAGTCACGTACCTAGGTACCGAAGTAGGTAGGTGGGCAGCTGGTAGGTTACCTAGCCCCATGTGTACGTACATAATCTGCAAGCGCCTTTTCATCATCACCTCTCCGCGGGCTGACGATGGTGGCAGCGATTTATTTCGGGATGGTTCAGCCATAAGCAAGCAACAAGCAAAACCGATCGGCCACGGACTACGCTGCGTACATATTCGTACATATTACAGCTGAAATGGGGTATGACCCCCGCTATTTTGACATATATATGTGATTCCCACCCTCGTTGTAACTTGCTTGGGCAAAAGTACGGATAGGGCGAGATTTTTTCGCCGCATTCTCAGTTAGAGAGAAAACCTCACCAAATCTCCTACCGCATTTGGCGCTTGTATTCCCACAACCTGCAACTCTAAAGTCGATATTGCAACTTTACAAATGCTTAGCTGGCCAACAATTTCAAGAGACGATGCTTACCGACCGATAAACAAGCGAAACCCGTCGTTGGTATTATTTATTCTAACTAGTTATATTTGCCTATGAACCATACGAAATGGGAAAATATGCCAACGTTGGTCTACGGCATTCGCTTGGTAAAGGATTAGGAATGTGGGTTGAAACAGGCCAGTCTCATTTTGGTAAAGGAAAAAAAAAAGAAAAAAAGAAAAAGAAAAAGAAAAAGAGACGTGGGTTGGGCAAGATGACGGGAAGGGAAGGGAGGGCTGTTCCCAAGTTCCGCTAGCACACAGCTGGCTTAGGAGGCGGACAACACAGAGAATAGGATTTTTTCGGGATATACAGGGGCTTACACGGAACGAAACGTTTTTGGAGGACAAGAGTACAATGGTAAGCATTTTCTTCATTACATGTTTTGCATGTACAAGCGTAGCTCCCGAAGAGAAAAAAAAGCGTGAGATTTGCCGATTTGCACACTCGTCCAAGTCACATGTAATGGACCTGAATGGCTTCGGGGATAGTGAGCGGTGCAACCTCACTCGAGCGATACGTGTGCACATGTACTCAGCCGATCCGGTTGTACTCAGATGCAGTGGAAACCGATTATGATGAGACAGTGTCCAAGGATGTCAGCGTCCAAGGATGTGTACCTGTTTGAGGTTTCCCCAAATTGACGTACGGCATAAGCCACCCATGGTCCCACTATTATTGGGTAGGTACAGGGTTCCGCTTTGGATGCAACTCTCAACAAGCTTCATCTAGGCAAGCCACGATGCCACATCTCAGCGCCACGTTATTAACCTTCGCGCCAGGGTTTTAGACATTCCGTATATAGACAAATGAGATTGGGTCTCGATTAGGTTTAGCTCAAAGTAAATGCTTAAACGGGTATCCAAACAGCGTCATGACTGACCGAAATAGGAAGAGTTCTTCTACGTAGGTCCAACGATCGCCTTTTCTTAGTACTAGTGCATGAAAATACCTTACATTAGGTAGAGAATGATAAGTCAACGGGAGCGAAGTAATCCAGCATTTAGCTCACCTATTGTCTCGTGGGCTTAATACGTAGCGGGAATACAAGACATGACTTCGGCAGAGCCCTAGTGGAAAACGTAGGCTAAACATTGCTTAACGGTTCTTCCCTTCCCTAGTGGAGACCGCTGATCTATAGAGTACTTAGAGAGGTATTAGTATATGAATCAAAGATAGATGAATAGGTATCCATGGATAATCTACTGATGAATACATATTAGGTATTATCTATTATTATCTATATAGGTAGGCAGGTATAAATAAGTGCCTGCCCCTTCTAACTATTCGCTACACCACCAGGTAGGAATCGCTGTCGGATGCCTCAAGTTTGTACAACGTCGTGTCCAGTTGTATGTATGATACGCGGCGAAATATGCCCGACTACGCGTGAAGTATTACAAGACAGGAGCGTGAACAGTGTGGTATGTGATTACATGCCATATTATCCAAATACCAAGCAACGCTGATATTATATCTATCGTAGAATTGACATACAATACTGCACGTCACAAGCCCGGTTTGAGGTTCTCAACAAAAGCCAAACGGGGATCTCAACCGCGGTTTGCAGAAGAACAAACTGAACCCGGCAGCTGTCCAGTCATCATGTGAACTGCGCCGTAGCCGGAACTTTGACATAACTCAATCGAGTATATTCAACCCGCCAAACCCAAAACCCAAACACCTCATCCTCTAATGTCGACTCCGAACTCGCAAGTGCTCCCAATGTAGAAATACACGCGTATTCGGACATAGGACAAAGGGGATATATCGAGATCCAAATGACAGGGCCCCGCCAGCCCCCGCAGACAATTAAACACTTCAAGAGTCGCTCTTATCGGTATGATCATGATCAGGGTTATAATTTGTCTCTCCTAACACGGCCGTAGGTTGTGATGTCATCGCAGCCTGAGCGTTCGGTTGCTGATGGGTGTGTGGCCCTGAGCCGCCCGGCTGATTAGGAGGCTGCGATTGGCTCCGTGAGCCACTGCTAGGTCCCGCGGTGGCAGCATGAAGACGTTGGTCAAGCACCTTTAGAGCCAAGGCTCTCCGTCTCTCAGCTTCAGCCCTGACACCTCCATGACCGCTGCGCTGTATAAAATTGCTACCTTGCGCGGCGGAGATATCCGCTTGAGAGAACGGAGTACATAGTCTCATGGCTACTAACAAGTTGAAAATCGGGTCGGTAATCGCGGAAACGAACGGCTTGACTGGTCCTGGGAAAAACTCCGCAAAAGCAAACGTCTCACTCGCATCTCCACGCATAGACGTCGGCTGTGAAGAATCAAGATCCGGGAAGACCGTCTTGTAAAACCGTAAGTAGGTCCAACTGGCAAGAAGACCAAATATAGATAAGAACAAGGAAGCGCTCGTAAGTAATGGGGTTAAGGATAACACAGCAACAATGCCGATGTAAATGAGAGGGAATTTCGGTACGCGCAAAGACAGAACCCCTCGGAAGAGGGTAACAGTATGCGCGGGAACGAGTTGGCTAAAAGCGACAAGAAAGGAGATTTGAAGGGGTATCGTGCCAGCAATAGTAGTTAACCTAAGTTCTATTCATTAGCATCCCGAGCCGCACGGAATAAGAACCAAAATCGATCTGGATAACGGTCAAACTTACGTCCATCTCTCGTTGCGAGTGATAGTAAATAGTGTGACGAGAATCAAAAAAGTCAAGGTATTGGGTATCAAAGATGCCACAAGTAAGAATTTAGCAAATTCCCTCGAAGACCAAGCTCTTTCCAAGTATTTTCCTCCATGATAAAGAGTCAAACCAGCAATGGCCAATGTGAAAATATTATTTTCAACTAGAGTGGCCGTTAAGAATGTCCAGGGATAGAAGAGTGACAACTGAGGTATGAGGGTCAGCCATTCTACAACGATTTCGGAATGCGCAGACCACTGGCGATATCGTACAGCAGCACTCAATACGGACTGCAAGAGTAAAACCACAAGTACCACACGGGTAACAGGTGGAATATTTAGTCGCGGAGGCATGGCGGGCGGTTTGGATATGGAAATTTGAGCTTCAAGGTAAAGTTTGAGAGATGTCGGTTTTTCGGGGTCGCGTCGAAGCCGCACATCACCTTACGAGGTTAAGTTTGGCAACGGCTGATGTGGCCAGTGCACTCTCCCGTCAGCCACAAAAACTTAGTAAGCTAGCTACCTAACCTTACATAGTACCTTCCACAGGGAGTAGCCAAGCCTAAGATGCCCTGTGCTTTAAATGGAAAAAAAATTTAACATCAAAATTAACCTTTACGGATGTGCCGCTCCCTCCCTCCGGTTAGGTACATAGGTATAGTACAAAAGTACAACACATCTCATATCAATAAGACACAAAAAATAATGATGATAGAAGCTTTCGGACTTCGAGCTGCTATCAATGTGGGCAAATCGTTTAGTAGGCCTTGAGATAGGCCCTCTACCATCTATACTCGCGAGCAATATTCATTCATTCATCCATCCATCCATCCGCCTCCGATTTTACCGAACCGGAAACGACGTGTGCATGACCTGAGCTAAGTACCAAGTACTAAGATAGATTAGCCCCGGTCTCTAGGGCCACGAATTTTCTGCAGGGGAGCAAAGTTCGAAATGGGTTCGACTGATAAAAGCCGATGATGTGTAACTCGTGGAACCCATAGATTACACGTCCTCCTCATCTTAGTGCAGGCACATGCATACTATATGTACATGATTTACGACCCTGTAATAGGATAATCTATTAAACCATCTGAGAAGGTCTCGTGCATATTTTGGGCGATATCTATTCGTTTTTTGACGAATTTACACAAACTGGGTGAAGTGAGCAGAAGACGGCCCTCTCTCTATTTTCTTGTCCGCACTAGACATCTTTAACTTTTAGCGCTGCTGCATGCTTACAATGGGAAAGGTATTATACTAGTAACCTAGGTAACTATAGTAGGGATTGTTGGTGATGCCGGAGAGGCACAATGCTATTTTCAATGCACTAAGCCTCAAATGGACAAAGCGATTCGCTAGTCGGATGGCAAAGTCTTGAAAGATCGTCTGTATCGTCTGTTTCTTCGCCTAAGCTTGGTACGCTACCACCGCTACAACGTTCTCTGGTACGTACACTTTTTCTCAGCTCCAGCAGCGGAGAGGCCACCAAACTCAAACTCCTTTTTCTGTTTGTGTAGGTACAGGATATCTAGGTTAGGTACCTAGGTAAGTACCGAAAATATACGCTCCAAAATACCAGAGTAGCATTCACTGCCAGGATCTAATCATCTATACCCATCTAACAAAACATAATAACTAGCCAGCTTTTTAACAACGCGGTCATATTTTATCATACATTCTTCTCTATTGCGTCGAAGCACGACCGATCTCAGTTTTTTTAGATCCTCTCCGATTGCGAATTTCCGGGAGTACCCCAGCCAAGCTAGCCAAGCCAGGATGACGGATTAATAAAATGATAAACCCTGGCCATTGCCTGTGGAGTCCGTCTGGAGTTTCGCTGTCGTTTCCATTGTTCAAAGAAAAACTACCTCATAGGCTAAGCCATCTCGTCTCCCTAGCAAAATAGAGTCTAGCCTCTCCATCCATCCCTCCCACCCGACAGAACACCTGCAGCACCAGGAAACGCCCTACCGCTACCGCGTGGATCATCAACAGGATTTGTAGCAAAAAAAAAAAAAAAAAAAAAAAAGAACGACACTGAGACACATTGTATGATGAAAAGCAGGCTACGATGCCGAACCTGATTCGGATAGGGTTTCCATTTATGTAACATGCATTAGATGCATTGGATGCATTTGACAATGCAATTTGACGAAGACTTATTCGCGTGGTAATAAAATGGGGTCCTTTTTTTTAAGTGATGACCTTCCGGTACCTAGAAAAAGAGGGAGAAAAAGGGTTCAACTCAAGTTAACTGAGGCCCAGTCAGAATCTTGCAGCGGAGCAGCAGCCCTACACTGTACAATCAAAGTCGCCCCGAAAGTAGCCCCCTTGCACTCTCGAGAGATTTCCAATTCAACTTTCAACCCCGTACGCTGTTATAAGATTAATGAGGTAAATTAACCAAGTTACCTAAACGTGCAAGCTGTTTGCATCGGCTCCAAGTCGACGAGTAAAGTATTCGTTCAGAGCGATTTATTCTCAAGTCGGTCGCCGTCCATACTTAGGTTCTTTAGTACACCAGGTAGGTACATAATGTACCTAGGTACTTCTGCCGAGGATTCAAAGTTCCCGCCTAGGTAAATACCCAGGTACAACCTTATGTTTAATCATGCAAAAGTTGGGTTAGTTACAAGCCCTGTAGGTACCAAGGTGGACTGTAGCTCCCCCCAACTGGCAACGGCGTGTAGGGTATGTACTTAAGCACTCCGTACTAGGATGGATTTGGTGTGGATCTACCAGGAAGGCAGTACCATAGTAGCTTGGCCCCTGCCCGTGGATGCATCTCAAATCGTTCAAGGCCTGACAGCCAAAATCTCGTTGTCTTCTTTCCTTCACCATCCTCATGAAAATAGATCAAAATACCGCCTATCCCAGTATAAGAACGCCACTGTTCGACCTATTAGGTATTGTAATATCGTACGTCTTCATATAGCTCATCGTTCGCGACCATGAAGGAGTATTTAGACTCTAACCGAGTCAATTTCTTGATTTGGAGGTATGTTTTTTTTTTCTTACTTAGGTATCTCCGGTTTTCTTCATACACCAAAGTTGCTTGTGCCTTTTTACCGTACCCCCGTTACTCCTGTGCCGTCGCTTTCTACCAGGTCATTGACATATTGACATGAAATCGCAGATATTTAATAGAAGGCAGTACGTGTTTCTTTCATAAAGCATCCGCGCACCTCACGCATCTTTGATCTTTAAGCGATGATGCGTGAGTGCTGTATGTGTGTGTGTGTGTATGCACACACGGCGGTGACGTTGCTATGGAAGGCCGCAGTCAAATTAACCTGAGGTTGCAGATTATCGAGAAACAGCCGTAAAATTCCAAAAGGAGTGGCACGTCGAGGAACCTCACCGACAGCTAGATTTCGCGCAACATGTCAAAAGTCATGCGCTAGTCAATGTCATAAACAAGGGTCTGTTGTATAACTCGTTAGAAAGAGAGCATGCACAGTCGCAACAGGTATGTCTATATGAAAAAGTAAATTCATCCTAACTATTTTCTACGTGAGATGCATTGCGCGAGACAAGTCTCCGACACGGGTTGTGATGGAGTCAAAAAAACATTTTTGCTCTAATTTCGCCTAGAATTCGGCCAAATGGGCACTGACAGGTTTCTTCTGCGTAGTTATCCCGTGATGCCGCTGCGGCGGCAGTGGCCGAGGCGATGCAACTAGGTATTTTTGGACCACTACTTGCAGGTCCACCGCTTCACCAGCAGGAACAGGAGGAACAGCAGCAAACGGAGGAAATAGACCAGGATGACGAGGCAGAGACAGAAACAGCAGTAGTAGCGACAACTACATCCAGTGTTGATGCAGAAAGCAACCGAAAGCGTCAAATTGAAAGGCAATCACAAACGGCGCTTCTGAATGGTTCCCCAGCGGCTAAGCGACCAAGACTGAGTAATGGGTACGAAAATGGGGTGGATGCAGCCACAACTCCGATGGAAATTGACGGGCAGAACCACGACAACCATGCTTACCCATCCCCCCAAGAAGGCGAACAAGCGCCAACGCCAACTCCCCGAACTGACGGGCCCGACCAGGGTACACAGGTAGATAAAGTCCAAGAATTGGCTACCGAAACATTATTTATCCCTCTAGGCTCCGGTCACGACGACGCGCCAACGTCTTCGCCAACCACGGCATTGGCAAGAATCAATGGCGAGAACGCGCCTGTGCTACTGCATTGTCAGTGGCATCCCCGAGATCCCACCATCTTGGCGGCTGCTGGAACCGATGCGCTAGCCCGCATCTGGAACGTTGCTCGTGGAGCCACAACCGACCCTACATTCAATGGTCACGTGAATGGCGTCGCCCCAAACTTCCACTCCCTAGTTGAAGATGATATCAAGCCCACGGCTACGGTTACGGCTATGGCTTGGAATTGGGATGGCACTACTATCGCTATTGCTATAGACTCGGAATCGAAAGCCCGAATCGACCTTTGGACCCACGAAGGCGCTCATCTCCACCGTTTTGAGGTTGCCGAACCTCCTGTCTTCAAACTGCGTTGGAATCCTAATAATACAGCTATCTTGGGCATCGCGCCGGATAATGGTGGCGCCTTGATAACAATTTACCATGCTTCGTCGACCAACACACTAACATATTCCCTACCGCGGCATGATCTTGATTCAGAGCCGCTAGATGCTGCATGGATTAGCGAATCCGAATTCTTGATCGGTGGTGGCGACTTATTAATGGCATTGAGATGCGTCAACGGAGAGGTCATTGAAACTCGGAAATTCGATACTCGGGAAGGCGATACCTTAACCCAAGTTCAATTTGACTGGAGAACTTCACTGGTGGCTACTTGTGGAGAAAAGGGCTTTGTTGACGTAAGTAGTTCCTCTTGGATGAAACCGGACCACCTTCTCTAACGGACGCTCTATTAGATCTGGGATAGCAATGGCAAGCGGCGTGAGATAGAAGCACACTACGATGCAGTCACGGTGTTAGCTTGGCAGCCCCTGCAACAAGCACCATCCGGTGACGAGAGGCTTTTAGCTTCTGGTGGTGAGGATGGGGCTATTTTTATATGGAATGCGCTAGCTCTCGACGGGAAAGCGAAGTGTTCTATGACTATGGGCTCGCCGATAGTCTCGATGTCTTTCACTCCCGATGGTGCATTTATCGCTGTAGCTACGATCGAGAGGATTTTAATTTGGAAAGTGGGTGATTGCAGTATTCCCCGGGCAAGTTGGAGTCGAGCGCCCCATCCAGGTTGGCTTAGCCCACGAATGAACTCCGAGTCGGAAAAGGAGGATGAGCATTGCCTAGAATGGGATGCAACCGGTCATAAACTCGCCTATGGAGTCAATAGCAGGGTAAGTTATAATGTCTATATTTGCTGATTCTAAGCTAACAAAAAGTAAGCTCGCAATTATCAACTTCCGATGATAGACCTATATTACATTTCTATTACTTTCCACTGGCAGGCGCAAAGAATTATGCTGCATTCTAACCATTGGCGGGATGACAGCAACTATCATAGCGTTTCAGGGTATCATTGTCAGTTATAAGCTTTGTCCGGTTACCAGAAGCGATTTTTTTCGCTACTTGCAGGCATGCCGATATTATTACAACAATATTGAAGGCACTACCAAGCTCCCACGAAACCGCAGAATATATAGTCTAGTACCGCAAAGTCTAGACATCTGCTAGGAACCGTTCAAAAAACAAAGGACGGCTATTGTAGGCTGTGAGGCGGATCGTCGCGATAAGTGTCATGGGGGCTACTATGGGGAACTGTCATTACTGATTTGTCATGACAAAGAACAACGGGGACGACTCCTGGGTATCGGATCGGCATGTCTGGCTATCTTGGAGGCGGCGAGGCGTTACTATCATATAGCTTAGGAGCATTGGGGGTGAGGCATTTTTCCAGGTATACATAAGCCAACGGATTGTCCTATTTCTGTATAAGCACTACACCCGGCATCCACAGCGAGCCTGTGTTGGCGTACGATCTGCGAGATTCATGTTAAATAATTTTATTAACGTCGTTCAACACCTAGGCTAGCCTAGCTCAGCTCTATGGTTTCCACCTCAGTAATGTGAACGTGTGCTTTGCAAACATGTATTTCCCTTGACCATCCCATCTTCCTTCCTTCAAGCTAACTCCCTCCGTGCCCTCCTTGTTTGTCGAACCAACTTCGGACCCAGATACGGTATGGGTGGATACGTCGGCACCGACACCTTTCAGCTGGACAGCAAAGTCCTCTGCGTCGCTAATGTTGACGACGGCTAAATTCACGTAGCCGTCGTCGCCGAGGGCGGCACTAACGTCGAGCCACGGCGCACCAGTCTCACCCAGCGTTCCTTGCAACCAAGCGGGCGTCGTCTCTCCCTCGTAGGCACCGGACCGCACGTGTGTTGCGACAGTCCAGCCGCGCATGTACTTACTAAACAGCAGCAACGGCCACCAGGTAGCCTGACGCACAACGCCGCGTTCGGTTGTCATAAGCGGGCTGATGACGTTGACGGTCTGGGCTATATTCGCCATGCCGATGTACCTGCTCTGCCGGATAAACACGTTCAGCCACACGCCCACGGCCAGCGCGTCGGATAGCGTGTACTGCTCCTCGGCGCCCTTGTCGCCCGGCGCGCGCTCCGGGTCCCAGACGTTCCACTCGTCGAAGCAGATGCGCGTGGGGGGCTTCGCGGGGGAGACCTTGTTCTCGATGCGCGCGAGGTCGATGAGGGAAGCGGTGATTTGGATAGCGCGCTCGGCGGCCAGGGGCGCCGTGGCGTTGTGCAGGTGTTTGTTAGAGGCCGTGTAGATGTGTATGCTGTGCATGTCCACCCAACCCACACACTCGTGCAGTACGTAATGGTCCCAGGAGCTCTGGCCGTCTTGGCCGCAGAGGATGAGCTGGATGTCCGGGTCGAGGAGGCGGAGGGCTTTGGCCCACTGCGCGGCTTTCTTGGCGTAGTCTTCCTTCGTCATCTGCTCGACCTGCCAGGGGCCCCAGACCTCGTTGCCCAAGGCCCAGTACTTGACGCGGTAGGGCTCCGGGTGGCCGTTTGCGCGGCGGAGGTTGGCGTAGTATGTGTTGCGGGTGCCGTTGCAGTATTCGACCCACGCGAGGGCTTCGTCGAGCGTGCCCGTGCCGAAGTTCAGGCAGAGGTAGGGCTCTACACGCTGCGGCCTGCCGGCGGAGAGCTTGTCTAGCCAGAGCATGAAGTCGTCGGTGCCGAATTGGTTGGTTTCAGTGCCGAGCCAGGCTAGTTCCGGTCGGGAGGGTCGCTTGTCGCGCGGCCCGATCCCATCTTGCCAGTGGTACGTCGCGACGAAGTTGCCGCCTGGGTACCGGACTACGGGGATGTCGAGGTCCCGGAGGGCGGAGAGGACATCTGTCCGGAAGCCGTGCTCGTCGGAGAGAGGGTTGGAGGGGTCGTAGATGCCTCCGTAAATGCAGCGGCCCATGTGCCTTGGTTTACGGTATTAGCAATGTTATCTTATATTACGGGTAGGCGCTTCTTACTCGGTGAACCCGCCGTACGTCATGGGATCTATCTTGGATAGACGCTTGGCCGCGTCGACTTCAATGAGGGGAGTTTCATCCTCCGTGATTTTGGTGAAGGTGGTCATTGTGGATTATAATTCTTTACGTAGTTTCCCCCTTTTCTTTTATCTAAGACTCAACATACAAGAGAGAGGTCCTAGGAGTAAACACACTCCCCAGTCCGGGCTTACTTGCTTGCTATTCATATGATATTGAGCTTTCCGCTACGCTCCTCTCCCCTCATATATTAGGTCCCATCGGAGACCGGAGCGGGTACGGGAAAGTTGTCCCATTCGGGAGAATCATGCCCGCGGGGGCGCCGATTGGTGCGCATAACGAGGTTGCGGCAGGGAATGAGTTTTGATTCCGTGCTCGGTTTTGACGGTGACCAAGACGAGGAGGAAGTCGATAGTTTATAGAGTTGCTAGGATTTTAATCACATTTTGGGCAACGAACATTTGCTAAGGAGAGAGAAAGAGAGAGTAATAATAAGGGAGTAAAGAATAAAGGGTAGCCCCCTGAAAACTACCTAAGACTGACAAGAAGGTACATACTATGTATATACTTGCATTATACCGCACATAAAACATATTAACCATACCTAGGTACTAAGGTTAACTAAGGGTTACCTACTAGGTTAGGTATGTTGTTTAGTCAACTTTTATTCAACTATGGAATCTTTGGTTCCTTGTCAATCCCAGATCAAGATCGGTCGGTACTCAGGTTACCCCGCGGCTAGACACGTCTTATCCCCCCCTTCCCCCTTCCCCCAAAGTACCAAATTACATACCTATGTACGTCAACTGCCTTACCCCCACACCAAGCCCGCAGCCTGTACCCGGCACCGCGGGAAGGAACTACAGTATCTGGCTTAGGCAGAGATTACATAGATTACATTATCTATGGAAACCTAAGGTAAGGTACGTACGCTACCTCCTAGACCCTCCTAATCTTAGGTACATAGGTCACTGTTTGACGCCGGGGCCAACTTGTTCGCTACGCTATTCGCTACGGGTGACCTCGTTACTGGTTCCATCCGCTTTTGCTTGCTCAGGTGCTACCTCCTTTATGTACTTAACATACTACCTACCTCACTTAATAGGCACTAATCACCAGTGCCTATCTACCCAACTCCAACTTACACAATAAACCTCCCGTTTCCCATTTCACATTTCATATTACCTTTTACATTTCATTCCCCTTCCATCATTCAATCAAATAAAAAAAACCCCAAACCCTTCTTCACCCCCCACAAGACCACCCTCATCAGGTCAAGCTTCCGTCGAACCACTCGTCACAAAGCTAGCAAACTTGCCTTATATGTAACTAATATAACCGTTGCCCATAAACCATAAAAAACCATAAACCATCCCCATAGTTACCATACATCATCACATTGCATCTCATACTATACTATACCAGACCAGACCAGACCATACCATACCACAAGTAAACAAACCGCTCAGCAACTTGTAAAACACTGACCGACCACTCCTTTCCGGCATACCGAGAAAAAGAAGAATAGAAAAAAAAAAGGACGCCAACGACGAGCCAAAAGACGCATCATCTCACATTAGCTTCGCCCCGGTTTCTTTCCCACCCTCTCCAAAAAGTAACTAAAACCCCAAAGTCCAGAGCCAGTGGGGGGCTGGCGACGACGACGACGACAACGAAAACAACGTCCAGCCTTAGCGTTGATCTCTAATTCCTAGGTACCTAGGTAGGTAGGCAATCATGAGCAACCACCACGTTTCCCCCGGCGGCTACTACACCCCCGGCGAAGCGGCGGCCCTGGGAGCAGCGGCGAGCGCTGCGATGGTGGGTGCTCCTCTCGCGACGACCGGAGGGGATGACCAGTTCACCGTCGAGATGCGGGATCGCCAGGCGAGGGGGAAGGACCCGTACGAGTCGTCCGATGCGAGTAGCGATTGGACCCCCGAGGAGAATAGGAAGTATCGGGCTGGAGCGTATGTTCCTTTTTTCCTTTTTTCCCCCTATGTCTACTTGTCTTACTTACACCTCCTTCTACACCTAACTCCTTATTTCGTCCGTATATCGGGTTTGTGGCTACTTATACGTTGCTCGGGAATTTGTGCGCTGATGGTTGGTTGGTTGGTCTATCGTATACACTACTAACATGATGCTCCGATTCTAGCGGTAAAGACGAGCCCTTCGCTATACTCGAGCGCCGTCGCCTGGCCACCCAAGTCCTGGATAATCCGGAACTACTGATGATGGCAGCGCAGCGGGACAACGAGGTATTTCTCCTTTCCTTCCCCCCTTTTCCTTCTTTCTTCCATCGTAAACTCCAGCATATTCTACTCCTCCATGTCCTGCTACTATTCTCTTTTGTTCTAGTCTTGTTTCTAGTATTCTAATTTTACTCGTACTCCTTTACATTACAATCTTCATCTTTTTCATTGTGTATTCGAGTATATCCCCCCTAACAAAACTATCTAGAGCATCCCAGCAACCCGGCTCCGCTATACCCGCATGTTGTGCGGTTTCGAAGAGCCGCCGCAGCCGCAGTCCGCGCGTAAGAAGTCGCACCGCGGCGGCGGTAGCGAGTCGTCTCGCGCGCCGGGAGGATCGACGCCCAGTCGTTCGAAGGGGAAAGAAGCGTGCTGAAGGACGAAGGGGGTACCGATAGTCGGACGGGTGGCAGTGGTCATAAAGTCCGGGTTGGCTGGTTGATAAATCGGTCGATTATTTATTGGTCAGGGCATTGTCGACCCGTATTAGATTATAAAATCTATTACTTCGGTCAGCAGAAGACGATTCGCGGGTTCTATACTACATCGTTATACGGCGAAGTCTAGCGGAACCGATAAAGGGGGGCAGGATGTAGATGAAAGAGTATTCGAGATAATATTAGCTGTCTCTGCTTGAGCAACTATATCTAGCAATACAGTATAACACCGGTGAGGGATAGATAATACGACAGTAGTATCCCAAGCCGTTGGGCAGCAACAAGCAATCTTAGCGTAGACGCACGGGGTACCTAGAGAACGGGCCATCCTCGTGAAGGTTCAACTACCACCATTACATTTACCAATTACCAAGCATCCCTGATCCTTCGAGGCGCGTTATCTTCTAGGAAAGGAAAAAGCAAAACAATTGTCGACGATAACTACCTAGACTTGATATAAGAACTTGAATATACAGGGTCGCAGCGGACCCCTATTAAAAGGAGGGTTATATATACAGAGGCAGAGACGAGAGGCGGAGATGCAGACAAGACAGACAGGCAGCTTATAGCGTGTTAATTTGTTCTTTGATCATAAGCGTTCGTCATCCAGGTGCGGTTTTACTCGACCACCCCCGAGTTTCCACCTCTTTCTTTCCAAAAGCCAAAAAATTAGCCTATTTCTTTCCCCCTTTGCAACAGATAATACCCAGCCCCGAAATATGCCGACTAGGTAAAATAGTAAAAACTTATACACCTATACATGTACATATATATACCTCAGCTACGAGGGTGTGCGACCCCGTCCGATGCTATCCAAAAACCCGAATATGATAAAACCCCAAGTTCCGTGATCACGCTTGGCCTCAAAACGCCTGGAACACCGCCATATGATGATGATAACCCTTATGAATACCCTCTATGATGCCCAGCAACAGCTTCAAGATACCCCAGTTGCCAGCCTAGGTTCTCCCAACCCGAGCGACTACGCATAGCGCATCGTAGGCGCTCTAGGTGCCGCCCATTGGTTTTGGCCTTGCCAGGATTGTTGTTGCGGCGGACCTCGGTTTCGTCCTGGAGCGGCTGGAGGCGGACGCGAGACGGGATTAGCAGCCCATGCGTTACCGGCACCACCAACCCAACTGCTGTTTGGCTGGGCAATCTTGTTTATCCTTCTCCTCCGCATTCTACGTCGGCACGACGTGAACATACAACAGAGCAATGCGAGGACGACGAGGCCACCGACAGCAGCGACGACGGGAATGATAATGTTTTTGTTGTCGTTGAAGAAGCTTCCTACTTGGTCGGTAAAACTAGATCCCTTGCATTGTCCATTATCGCATTTTCCTCCGCCTTGGCAAGGAGTACCATCTAAAAAGTGCTGTTGCATGTCGTAGCAGGCGTTCGGACCAAGCTCAGACGAAGCGCATCGAAGTTGACAGGTCTGAGAATCACAAGCTGAGGTCGCGTTGTTATTAGTTAACGTACCCACTAACGTCCGGCATTGTAAATCTCGAGAAGTGCATTGTCCGGAAGCGCAGGTCAAACCATCACCGCTGGCACCGCAAGCTTGCCCATCCGGCGCCTTGACATCAGCAGGACATGTTCCGGAATTACCACTACAGGTCTCCATAGGGTCGCATGAGCCAGTGCTATCTCGACAAACCGATCCTGACGATTTGAACTGGCATTCGGCGGTACAGCAGTCTTCGTTGGTAGGATCGCATACAGCATTGGTTTTGAATTTACAGGTTCCTGGATCGCAGCAGCTGTTGTTGGCGCATCCCTCTTCACCTCCGCAGTCGCAATCCTCTCCCGCCTCTACGATACCGTTGCCGCATTGACTTGGCGAGATGGTAACCACGTTTTTATTGTTCGTTAAGCATGCTGATCTTACACTGTTCCGACTCATGGCCGAACAGATGTTGCCAATGGTGCAAGGGGAGAATTGTGTAACGCTGTCCGAAGTAGAAGGGTTCATAATAAAAGCCCCGTTAGCATCACACGTAGAGCTGCTTAATGGGCAACACTTTTGCATCGAGACCGTGCCGTCTGAACATGTGTCGGGTGTACAGTCGTGAAAAGCACCAAACGTATGGCCTGATTCGTGCGCAAATACCTGCCATTCGGTCGAGGTTCGGACGACGACGTTGGCTCCCGCGATCGTCTCATTTCCACCGCTCGAATCTGCTTGGGTTCCCGACCCTTGGGAGCAAAGCTGTCCTAACCATGCGAGACCAACAGCCGCATCAGTATTGCACGTACTCATCAGTGTCCAGTAAGCATTAGTATCGTTGAATCGACCTCTCCACTCAGAAAATAAGTTAAGTCGATCCGTGATCGTGGTGCTATCGCTACAAGGGACATTCCATTTAGCACTGTCCGGAGGGGTCCCCGGACATGTCGCATCACTGATCGTCAGGTTTTGAATGCCTAGAGAGATATTGAATGAACTCTCGAATAGCGCCGAAGCCGAGCTAACCTGCTGCACAATATGGGAACGTACATCGCTCTTACTGGTGAACTTTGCCGTATATGTGCAATCTGCTGCAATCCCGACCAAGGCAATCTTACGAGTAGTAGGACAACCCTGAGTGGACCCGATGCTCTGAGTAAGGTTGACACCAGCACCGTTGCCAGTGGTTGTCCCGTCGATCTCGTCCCGACCGAAGAGGCTGTTTGCGTCAACCGCCGACATGTCGCGGAGATCCAGGCCCCGGTGCACAGGGTGTTCATCCTCGTTATTGAAGTTAAGTGCGTCGGACGAGCACGAGGGCCCACCAAGTCCGCGCTTCAATTCCGACATGCCATAGTCGGATTGAATATCCGAATCCCTCCAAACGACCATGTACTCATCCTCGGCAAAATCTACACTAGGGTCATCTTCGTGCTGCGTCAGCCTGTAGTTAGAACTGGTCTGGATGTGGTGATGATTCCCGTTGACCCGGAACGTTCCTTCGAATATCGGCCTCGGACCATCTCGATAGACTGTTATTCTTGCCCAACCAGAATTGATCCATTCGGAATGATGCGGGTGTTGTACGAAGGCGTGGCCCTTGAACACCTTGTGATCGGTCCTCTGTATTTTTTCCTCCGTCACAGACCCGTCAGGGCCAATATAGTGTACCACCGCCGAATCTGAAAGTATATCGAGGTTAGGTTCTAAGGCTATCCGGATCTTGTCTTTCTCGTCGTGCAATAGGAATGTGAGATCAAATGAAGCATATGCGTGTACTCGATTAGAAGCAGTATGTATTACGGGGTTATCGAGTCGGCTAATATAATTCAAGGCATTTCTTTTAACGGAATGCGCGAGCGAGGAATGTGATAGTGCTGATAGAACGACGGCCGCAGCCTTGAGAATACCGCGCATGATCAAATGGGTGAAGCCCTGCTCCGAGGAAAATTACTTGTTCTCAAGACCCCATGCGCCGGCGCAATTTACTAACAAGCTATCGCCACGGACGGTCTCGAATTAGAATATTAAAAAGAAAAAAGGAAAAAAAAAGAAACTATCGTCGTCGTAATGGTGGCAATGGATAGATCGACCAGAACAACAACGAGTAGAGCAATTAGAGTAATTCAAGATGCTCCCCAGACGTGTATTAAGATTTCCAGGGAGAAAGCGGAACCCAAGAAAGTGAAACAAGCAACAGATGCCGTGGGTGCCGATGCCAAGTGATTTACACGCAATGAAGACGAACTAGATAGGCTCGGCGACGTGCTGAAGGGGATGCTTGGTCTTGGGTTCCTGGGTCCTGGAGGGGCTGGGATCTTGGTCGGGCTGAACTTGGTTTTTTTTTCTTTTTTCACTACTTTGGTGCTGACTGCTGCTCAACTTTGCTCACCAGATCCTCGTGGATATCGATCACAAAAAAAAACTGGGGAAACATTCAAAAATGTTTCAATTGCAAAGAAAAGAAGGCGAAACGAAAGAAGAGGGTGGGAATATGTTGAAAATGTGGCTGCGCAGAAAAGGGCCCAGACTTGAAGGATTGAGGGTTTGAAGGGTTGAAGGATAGAAGGGCAAGAAGGGTTGGAACGAATGATAGCCTTTGGAATAGTTACATAAGGTAACCCCTAAGAAACCAAATCGAGCCAATAGAACCAATAACAGCAACGCATCTATTGTATCTATTGTATTGATTCGATATTCTGGATGGCAAAGGGCAGGTGAGACAGTCCCTGAGGCGGGGCAACTGCTACTTTAAAGCCTGCATGTACAAAATCTAGGTAGTTAGACAAATCCGGTAATGTACGTATCCCAGGTATTATATCGTATTGTACGTATTATTTTGTATAGCTAGTACCTATATTATATAAGATCCGCGGATCCTCTTCACTTATAACCTCGACAACTAATTGGCTACATACATCGACGATGCTTGAAAGTTGAAAGTCCCAAAGCCGTCTTGGCAAGTCAGCACGTTTACCTTCTCTCACTCTTTCGTCCACTTTCCCCGTCATTGTAGTAATCTAAGCGCGGATACTCGAATACGAGCAAGATGACCGGCTCGAATTCGTCACCAACGTCCACGCATAGGACGCATACAGATCGACAATAGTCTACACAGAATAGCATATGTCGTGCCATACACAAGCTAAAATTGACAGCTACGGGTGACACCTTACGCCAATGTAATTAGATTGAGACGGGTTCCTAAAGTATATCCAAAGGAGGCGAAACGACCCCGGCTCATAAATTTACTATTTATACTCCGTCGGCATCCTGTAGGGGTGTTTCAGGGCGCCGCCCGTACAAGGCTCACGAATTAAAATACAACCTAATTCCCGTTTTGTGTTCGCAATAAGAAAACGCAATTTGTATTGAACCCAAAGCTGTGCAGTTCAGCAAGGTCCCTCCTTATCGGTCCGAGCCGCATCCTACATGCAAGAACAGTACGGCCACACACCAGCTAACATAGCTAACACAGCTAACGTAGCTGGCGTTTGTTCTTGAAAGTGCTCCTAACCTGCAGACGCCTCCCGGCAAACACGGCATCAGCCTCAATACGTCACCTCGACCCGCCGATGCCTCGTTATCTCCGTGATATACGTGCCATAGGAAACCCGGCCTTCCCTACAAACTAGCTTCTCCCCCCGTATCGTTAATCCGTCTATGAAGTCTTCCCATAGCGCCCAGAGCTGACGCCAGCTCATCCGTCATGCCGAAGCTTCTTGGCAAATGCTAGCTTATCAAAAGGTCGCTTCGAGGAGAACTTGTGTGACGCGTTCTTCTGGCTTGGCCCTTCCAATCAATATGTTGTTGTTTCTTGATTGCTGTTGTAATGTTGCCAGTCACGGGGATTCCAACGGCCTATCTGAGAAGATCTCGAGCTGCGCCTCCTTTCCCGCAGATTATCTGCAGGAGTAACCAAAGCGGATTCGGGCAACGGTAGAACGGGCATCCTAGAATTATGTAGTCGTGTAGCTGAAGAGCCAGGAAACATTCCTTCCACGCATGTAAAGAACTGCATAACATACTTTCGCAAAAATGCTATTAACCTGTATCAACTATTTTCTGTTGATACACTGTCTATACACAAGAGCTAGCTTTAGCTATTTGTTGACGGGATCATCCAACTGTAATGCCCAAACCCAGGCAACACTGGTTGAAATGGGAACGTCGAATCTCCCTAATTCATGGCCATATCAAGACCAACCCACCGGAAGAACAAACTCAACCGCTAAAGCATCAACATCATTGGATGGGTCTTATACGTCCCAAACCTCCCGCATATCTAAGACAGAATGGTATCAGAATTTACAAAAAAAAAAAAGACACAGAAGCCTTTATATATGCCTCACTTCCTCTTGGCCTCGTGTACGATGTTGATGATCTTCTCAACAATCGAAGGGTCGGACAACTATTACACTATCAGTATGAATTTCCAAGAAGCAAAACAAGGGGATGAATGGAAAACACTAACAAACGGGAAGGTACTAACCGTTGTCACGTCACCGAGCTGGTCTTCCTCGCCAGCCAGAATCTTTCTCAGAATACGGCGCATAATCTTGCCACTTCGAGTCTTGGGTAGATCCGGTACGATGAATACTGCTTTCGGTGCGGCAAACGGTCCGATACTCTTTCGTACTTGAAGAATGAATTCTTTTCTTAGCGCATCTGTCGCCTCACTGCCGTTCTTGATGGCCACAAACGCGTTGACCGCTTGTCCGGTAAGTTCGTCTGCAACACCAACAACGGCAGCTTCGGCAACGGAATGATGCTCAATTAGAGCAGCCTCAATTTCAGCTGTCGATAGGCGGTGTCCACTAACGTTGACCACATCGTCTACTCGTCCTCGGATCCAGTAGAAGCCCTCATGGTCACGACCAGCTCCATCACCAGTGAACTTGGGTTGGTTAGTGATTTAGTAGGCACAGTCAGATTCGGTTCACTCACGTAATAGCCCTTATAAACATTTAGGTACGTATCCATATATCTCTTGTGTGCACCCCAGACGGTGCGAGCCATACTGGGCCATGGCTGCTTGAAGGCTAGCACACCTTCAACATCGTTACCATGAATCTCTTCGCCGGAGATCGGGTCGATGATGGCGGGTTCTATGCCGAAGAAAGGCAAAGAAGCACTACCTGGCTTCGTCGGTGTGACTCCTGCCAGAGGAGTTATCACATTCGAGCCGGTCTCAGTTTGCCAGTAAGTCTGTTTCGTTAGAATTCATCCCTTATAAATAGGAATTGACAACACTTACATCGACAATCTGTGCTTCTTCCTTGCCTACGACTTCGAAATACCACTTCCAAACTTCGGCCGCGATAGGCTCGCCCACCGACCCTAGTACTCTCAACTTGGGCATGTGCGCCTTGACGTAATCATCACCAGCACGCTTTAACAGTCTCAAAGCAGTCGGTGCCACGTAGAATTGGGTAACTTCGTGTTTCTCGATAATGTCCCAGTATCTCGAAAAGTTCGGGTAGGCCGGGGTACCTTCAAAAACGACCGTGGAAACACCTAGGAGAAGAGGCGCATAGACGACGTATGTGTGGCCGGTGATCCAACCGACATCTCCACCACAGAAGTATCGGTCTCCGTCGTGGATGTCGAATACATACTTGCCAGTTAGCGCGGCACCGAGCAGATATCCGGCAGTAGTGTGCATAACACCCTTCGGCTTTCCAGTCGAACCAGACGTGTACAGTAGGAAGAGAGGGTCCTCAGCGTTCATGACTTCAGGGGCAATGTACGACGGCCATTTCTCGACTTCTTCGTGCCACCATAGATCGCGACCCGAGGTCCAGGGGATGTCAGCACCGGTGCGCTTGTAAACCAACACGCCAGTTACGTCGGGGCATTGCTTGAGCGCATCATCGACAATCTTCTTGGTACCGATCAACTTGCCACCTCGTTTTCCTTCGTCAGTAGTAATGACCACTTTGGATTGGGCGTCAAGGACGCGGTCACGCAGGGAGTCGGCCGAGAAACCAGCAAATACGACGGAGTGGATAGCGCCAATACGCGTAACGGCAAGGAAAGCAATTACGGCTTCTGGGATCATGGGTAGGTAAATAGCGACTGTATCACCCTTTCTGACGCCCATCTTTTTTAGGACATGTGCGACTCTGCTAACCTCACGGAGGAGCTCGCTGTAAGTAAGATTTCGACCCTCGTTCGGTTCGTCGGCCTCGTAGATGAGTGCGACCCTGTTCGGGTCCTTGAATGCGTGTCGGTCGACCAAGTTGTAGGAAGCATTGAGCTGCCCTTCAACGAACCAAGCAACATCTCCGTTGGCCAGGGATCCGGTACGGACAGTCTCGAAATCTCGCTGCCATGTCAACAATTCCCTAGCTTTCCTGCTGAAGAACTTCTCGGGCTCGGTAATAGACTCTTTGTATAGCTGTTGGTAATGTTCGAGACCTATTACGCGCATTAGAAAATATATTCCCTATATTTATTACACAGCGCATGGTTTAGGCTTACTGTCGAGATGAGGTTTGCTAGGATGCTCTAATATCCAAGTTAGCTTCATTCTATGATTTGCGCACTGAGCGCGGCCCCATAATTAAGGTCTTTCTCACTTTCGAGCATCTTTGCCGGGGGGTCTATTTAGACGACGAGTTAGCATTGTATAAATCTAGGGGTCGCATAGACAGCTAGAAAAAAGCTCACGATAGGTGTCGACCAGATGGGCCTCGGCGACCACCGGTGACTTGGATTGTTCACCCATGATAATGGCGGGATGATGGCGGGGTGATGGCAGGTGTGGTGGTGAAATAAGTGACGGTTTAGTCGTAGATGCTGCGGGGTACTAGTTCACGAAAAAGACTGTTGGACGTAATAAGGATTAACGGTTAAATATTCAAGGATGGGATATGGTTTTAAGGTTATATAGGAATAGTTGGAACCACTGCAGCTTCGTGAGAGGTTAAGGGAGTGAGGAAGAAGGAGCAAAGGACAATCACGAACGGGTAGACCTAAGTATCGGTGACGAGGGCGAGGCACTTTTTGTATTACGGCAAAATTATTGGGAGGACATCGAAATGAGCAGGCGCGGGACGTAGCAAGCAAAGCATATTGAGGTATAGTGTGCCCACATATGCAGTTCCAGGTACAGAAGGTAACGCAAAATGTACAAGTAGCTACTTTGTATGGTTTGTATGGGTTCTATGGATTCTATGGGCTATTTGGGTTATTTGGTTCCCATGGCTCGGTCACGCAACTAAAGGGTAGCTACGTTGCTGCTAAAGGATACTAAGGTAGGCAAGTATAGGTAAAGCTCCTTAACGTATTGAGGTATAGTACGCCCACACAAAATGTGCACCCTAGCAGGCGGGCATCAAAAAAGGTGGCGCGCTCCCTTATGAAATAACAATATAAAAAAAATTAAAGAAAATATTATATTAGTATTTATTTAATTTTCTATATTACATTAATTTTAATCAATTCTTTAAAAGTTTATATTATTGTTTAAATATTAGTTCAACATTTGATATTTCTGTATATCTTGATAGGAGGCGCGCCAGCTTTTTGTGACGCCCGCCTGCTAGGTACCTGCTTATGCAGTTTCCAGGTACAATACATACAGCAGCAGGTAGGTATGGGCTTGGAACAGCGGGAACCAGCAGCAGGTAGCACAACAGTTCGTTAGCGTTTAGCCTCTGGAAACATGACTTTTTACTCAAGCTAGCACTAGTCAAGACAAGCCTTGCTAATCCGATACCAGCTGCACTTTACTGGACTTCGTTGGGGATACGCCGACCCGGACCGGGGTTTGCTCAGAAGCCCATGTGGGTCTATTTGCTTCTTCCGCTCGACCGTTTGACCGCATCGTGCCTATGTATCAATCCCCCGTTCTTTCTCCATTCTCCATTCTAGACTATCTAATGGAACCTTCCAACGCCAACATTTTTTTTCTCTTTTAATTATTGCGATGCCCAGAGCGCGAGAACGAACAGGGCGTCGCCTCAAGTCTCGCGCTCACGGACGTTATCATGTAGGATATTGGAAAATGCGCATTCACCTGACTCTCGACGCACGCAGGCTGGTATTGACCGCACACCCTCCTTACCTGCCCGGTTACCCTACTACATCTGCTACGTAGCAATAATGGTAGAACGGGTAGGATGTACTTGACTAAAACTTTTAGGCCAAAATTCCCCTTTAGACCGGGAATTGGTGTTGAACAGCGTTGGGGGGGGGGGGGGTCTTTGTTCAGTAATAAATTACTTGCATGTTTCCCAAGCTAAAGGTATACGTAGTTATACGAGCTGGAGTTGTAAAACAAATATACCTACCTACCTTACCTACATATCTCCTAAATTACGAGCGAAGTCGGATGGTCGTGTAACCTATCCACCTATCCGTAACCTATATTTCTTTCATGTCGAGTCCGCACCGTGGGACTCCTGGGATTAATGGGATTTATGGATCTTTACCGGGACTATGGGGCAATATTTAAAGGTGAAGGGTAACAGCGTCGCAACGACATCTCCGACGATATTATCAGTACTCTGGCAGGGCTGATCATTGATCACCCCCTTCTGCAAGGTTGGCCGGATCTAGACGGAGACATCTGCAGGTGAGAAGCTCAAATGTCTGTCCCGGTCCAACGGGGGGACGTAGGTTGTAATTTATTGGCACCAAGACAAAGGAGATTCTTACTCGCTATTTTTGTTTTTGGGGGGTGGGACCGCGTGGTTATTACTACTAGCGCATAGACCCAAGAGATACATGGCTTGCTGCATGTAGGTAGGTAGGTAGGTAGCTGAGTATGTAGGTAGCTGAGAGGTATGTAGGAGGTAAGCGATGTGTGTAGGGAACGAACATGTCACTTAATGTAACCAAGGGTTGTGGAGTTGTACGGGTCACATTCGACGAGTACAATATGTACAAACCTCCACGTCTTTGGTGTCGTGATACTCCCCTTTAGATCCTTTTAGTATAACGGTCTTGATGACCTTCTGTAAATCCTATTAGTCGAGTCCTGGTCGAGTCCTAGTCAAGACCTAAGTTAGTCAAGACCTTGCTCGCCATGCACACCAAACCCCAATAACGGGGACCGACAAGAAACCCCAAGCTGCCTTGTCGTCGTCTTCTGTTCCCTTTTGCCCCTCAACCCCGCGTTCACCTTTCAGACTAGAACCAAAGCCCTTGTAGCCAAGCGTGCGCTAATCTTCAAGTCCATAATACCTCCGCAGCTCCGTTGACCTCGTGCCCATTCAGAAGGATTCGATTTCTCTTCGCTTACATAAATGCATGCCGTTGAGTATCATTTACATCGTTTACCCTTTCGATAGGACGCGGCGATGGATACCTGTTCATCTTTGAAAAGATAAGATGACTTTTGGATTCCCGATTTGGATTCCTTACCTACCTCTTGGATGGCTTACTCTGAACCCTATTTCGCATCAGGGTCCTTCGGATAGGTATGTCTCCATGGCGTCACCTTTTGCCAAGCTTCCATCTGCCCTTGTCTAGAGCTCGAGTTTTTGTCGGCGAGAGTGTGGGGAATGCTAGCTAGTACTCTTTTCCTCCCCGGCTAGCCATGTGAGATATAGGCTTGGCGGCGTAGCTATTATCGTAGAAGACGAATTAGTTACTATTCGTACCCGGGATATCCTCACTTAGACTACTTCGACTACTTCGACTACTTAGAATACTTAGACTATTATGACCGTGGAGAAACTTCTTTGGGGACTACATCATGCCATTCGACGTTCCTCCGAGATAGGTGTGCCACGATAAAGATCTACTGACATACCCCTAACCGAGGTAGAGCCATGGTAAACTCGTATGGTCTACGGTTGTATTTATGCGACCTTGGAGCCTCACGTCCGACGGCCGTTCCGTCCGCTTGGTACTTTAAGTCGCCTGCATTCGGCTTTTTTTAGACGTGACCATTGCCGGATCTTACCATCGGGGCGATGACGTCTCATGCGGGCCGGGACCAACTCGGCTTTTCGGAAAGACAACAACTCGACGACGTTTTCCGAAACATCGAAACATCGAAACATCGGTTAACAAGATGAATGTCGACTCGGCTTCATGTTATTCCAACCGCGGCCTTCGGGCATCTTAATCCGATCGGCCTATTAGATTTCAGTCCAAACCGAAGCCTATCACATCATCACGAAGTACACCGCAATTATTTTTAGAGTAGCTCTGCCACATCGTAGTTTATAAAGTCATCCGTTACTCCGTATGCCCCGACCAAACTAAATATGTCATTCCTCTGTGAGGCGGTGGGATTGCTCACATATCCATGCTCATTAAATACATCTCGATTATCCGCATAAACTTGGCAACAAAAGCTTCCAGGTGGAATATCACCTTGGTGCCCGTTCTTATCCTATGCTCGTAAAAGGCGGACCATTTGATGACTTCGTACTTCAAATCATCGTCGATCATAGGAATGAGTTTAAACGTGAGCGTCTTAAGTATCGTTGTAGGGGGTATGCAATGCGTGAGTAGATCGTAAAGTTTTGACCGGACTTGCAAGATGCGGGCTGGTGAGTGCTCTTCCATGATCTCCTTGGCTATTTGCGCTATTAATGCTTCCCAGTCCGGTGGCGGAATGGGCGTATCGTCGGCCACTTTCTCACTAAAACCGGTTAGCTAGGTCGTGACACAGGTAGGACGAGATGCGTACTTTTGAGCATGTACAGCCTCGTACATCAGCAACGCTCTCCTGAGATTGCGACCGCTCTCTTCAGCAATCCTCTTATGCAGCCCGGCCACTACAGGCCATCCCTCCTTCTTAGCCGAATCCGCCAGGACATTCGTAATCTCATCGACTGTTGGGGCTGCGACTCGTACGAGGAGCGTTCGACTTCGAATAGGCGCGATAATATTGGCCGTACTATTGGCCAGTAGTATGAGTCGTAGATTTGGACTGTATTTTTCCATCGTTCTTCTCAACGCTGCTTGAGCATCTCGGGTCAGGTGGTCGGCCTCGTTTATAACAACAACCTTGAACTTTTGCTTGGCTGACTGGTCAACTTGTTGGGTCTGGGCAACCTCTTTCAGCAAATCTTGGACGACGACTCGGTCGTAATTTCCAACATCTGAAGGGGTAATCTCGAGGTGATAAACGGAGGCTACAATGTTAAATTCTAATTTACGATTACTAGTAGTCTGAAAGACTCGGGCATCGATCTTGATCTTTTCGACACCGGGTCCGTAAAGCTCTTTTAGGGTCGCAACAACGCGAGTCTTCTTCCCCGCACCGGAAGGGCCATATACGAGAAGGTGAGGAAAGTCGCCGCTTTGAGCCTGAAGTAAAGATTGCAAGGTCAGACATGAGATAGAATCATACAAGAATCACGGCTGCCTACCAGAGATCGAAGCCTCTCCGATAACTCGGAGTGGTAGGTTAACGAATCGAGAGATCGAGGACGATGTTTGTCGACTATGAGAGCCATATTCACCAATCAATGATCTATAATTTCGTAGGGCGAAAGTGGAGTTGTATCGATGAATTTTGGAGTTACAAGGACATCATTTACAAATATGAGTACGAAGCTATTGAAAGGCGGATATAGAGGCTGCCAAGGAATCAAAGACGCGTTAATTGACTTTCTTAACGCGTCTGTCTTTTTAGCCGGATTCCACCGCCTGCAGTTTTGGGTGAAGTAGCACCAAGCAGTCACTAGGTGGGGTTTATGTACGTATTATGTAAACTACATAGCATTTACTTGACTAAGCCCGGCACAAGAAGACGGGATCCCCGAGGAAGGGTCTCCGATTGCCCCTCACCTTCGAAAGAACCTGCCCCCCCTTATCCTTAAAAGAAAACATCAGTTAACTGGTCTGTAAATAATTAGGTTAGAAGGTAGTTTGCGTAACCATAAGCCTACAGGTGTCTACTATGTATATGTATCCTACTCTAATATTACCCGACACGTAATTCCCGGCTTGTCTGCGACGTTTTTTTTTTTTTTTTTTTTTAAGCAGTGTATATAATTTACTCATCTACAAGTGAACAACTGGATAGACCGGGAAAGGCAAAATATTGGAACGGAGCTTCAAGACATGGAGGATCGTACTAATACGGAACGTAATGCTGTTTCACTCGCGAGACGCCCGTTTCCCGCGGCTGGGTAGGTAAGATAATATATAGGAGGGCAGGGTAATTGGTAGGGATGGATTGTCGTGCCTTAATTTGAAATTCCGGTTTCTTCCATTATGAAGTTCCAAAATTGTCAAATCGCGATCCTGTACGAATATCAGACGAATCCAATCGTATTTAGTCGCGCTCAATCGCATCCAGTCGCATTCATTCGATGCTATATGTACTATGTGTAGGTGTTACGAGGTACCGTATAGGTAGGTAGGATGCATGTAATGGAAGAAAGAAAGGAAAAAATTATCGAAGGTGGTGTAACTAGAAATCCTATCACAACTTTTTATTATGCATATCGTCGGGTAGCATGCATAGATCGATCAGCGTCCCCATTCTGCGACATCGATGGGATGCCTCCCTACGGGTCTTATTTTCGAATAAGAATTGACGAATAATATCGACAAACATTCTATGGCGTTTGGCACCCAATAAGTAGGTACATAACGTACTGTAGGAATATGTTAGAAATATGTACGTTAGATTGGGTAGACCGTGTAGATTGGATGGATATAGGTACGTAAGAGATAGTAAGAGATACGGGGCCAACTGCCCAAGCCGTAGACGCCATCACCAGATTCGTCCACTTTCTTGTTACATTAGTGGTAGTATGGTACCGTGCCTTGCCTAACTTTCTGTGACTTTTACGAGGTACACCTTCCAGAAAAAAAACATCTCTTCTACTTACTAAGTATAAGTAGAGGGCACCTTCTTCTACCAACAACAGTACGTACATAAACGCGCCGTACAGATTAATAAAAGTATCTCTACATAAAGTAGGTACCTGCTCGATATCAGACTCAGTCTTGCCTAAATATCTTGTTTTTATTTTTTTTCATTTTCAAAAAAACTTAAACTTTTCTACTGTTTCTACGATTAGAAACAACTAAAAAGGTATGTTCTCGCAAGTGGACAGATTGGACAAGAATTGATGTCAGACCTTGATTGATCACCGGCCCGCATCCCATGACTTACCTACTTCCAAGTTCCCTACCTTCCCCCTACTTCTTCACAAGTTGGCGTCTCGATTTCTTCTACGTACTTTTTTTTTCCCTCTCTCTCTTTTACTCTAAACGATCCACACGCATAACCCACAATCCACCCAAGCCATTACCCAAGACCCAAGCACAACGTTCCTCTTTTGTCGCACCCCACTTTCTCTTAGAACCCAAAGGGCACACCGACAACTATCGCGATATCATCCTCCCCCCTTTCCCACTCTTTCTTTAAGCAGTACTTATCCTGCGGCGTATTCCTATTACTTGACGTTTATTTCTTTTAAAAAGAGTCTTGTCCCTCCAGGCTAATCGACAGCGTTTAGAAAAGTAAATTCTATCTCCATACTCGAATTTGTTTCCTTTTTTATTTTTACTGACATCTCATTATTAGGCTCACCAACCAAATCGCGAACATGTCTTTTAACAGCCGCAAGTTCTCTATGTAAGCTCACACCTCAACTCTTCGTAGCTGACTCCTTTATATATATCGTATACACTATAGCGATCCACCAATACTCTCTCAGCTTTTTAATATAACTATAACTGCCTACTTGAATTATTAATAATAATAAAAATAAACCACACACGCCTTTACTAAACCTCACGACAGGAACAGGAACACTGGTGTTCCCCGACGAAGATTCAGTATCGGCGACCCTAGTCCCAATGGTACGATCTTTAATTTCTACACCTTCTACATTAGCTTCTCCCGAATATTCATGTTCATGTTGTAATACCGCCAAGGACAGCACGTTTCTGTCATTTGTGTCAGGTCTGGTAAAGACTTGTGGCGGTCTTGGCACTTGGCAAACGTGGTCTCCATGCTATAATCCCCTGTATGTCTCGGCTGATATATAACAAATCGCTAACAATCTGTCTTGGCAGAAACGAGTTCCAAGATTCATCGTCAGTTCCGAGCTGCAAACCCGGGCCATCTTCCCCATGCAGGCTTGGACGCCTCACGTGCCTCCACAGGTGTCGTATGGTGTACCGAGCGAGCTGCCGAGTATGGCTTCTTGGACGAGCCCGATAAGTGGGCCAACCTTGGTCAGGGTGCTCCTGAAGTTGAAGATGACATTGAGGGCTGCTTTGAGCGCCCTACTACCATAGATATCTCTGTTGCTCTTAGAGAATATGGCCCCACCGCTGGTATCAAGCCTTTGCGTGCCGCCGTTGCCAGAATGTACAACGAGATGCACCGTCAAGGCAAGGACAGCCAGTATTCGTGGGAGAACGTCGCCATCGTCCCTGGTGGAAGAGCTGGTCTAATCCGTATTGCCGCTGTGCTTAACAATGCCTACGTTGGCTTCTTCATTCCTGATTACACAGCTTACAATGAGATGTTGTCCCTTTTCAAAAACGTGGGTTAGCTCCCGTGCATCGAGATGTTTGAGCTTACTGATAGGAGATAGTTTGCTGCCATCCCGACGCCTCTTTCGGAAGAAGACGGTTACCACATCCACCCTGATGTGATTGCGAGAGAGATTGCCCGAGGTACTTCGGTCATCATAACTTCCAACCCCCGAAACCCTACTGGTCGAGTAGTTGCCAACCCCGAGCTGGCTGAGATCCAGGATATTTGCCGAGGACGCGCAACTCTTGTCAGCGACGAGTTTTACTCAGGCTACAACTACACCAGCAACTGTGACGGCACCACGATTTCAGCTGCCGAGAACATTGAAGACGTAGATGAGGATGACGTTCTTATCATTGACGGACTTACCAAGCGATTCCGCCTCCCCGGGTGGCGTATTGCTTGGATCCTTGGACCTAAGGAATTCATCAAGGCGTGAGTCTTAAGGAGATTATACTATATATCAAGGGTTGCGCTAATATGATGTGCCTAGCATTGGTTCTTGCGGTTCGTACCTTGATGGTGGAGCCAATGCTCCTTTCCAGGAGGCTGCTATTCCTATGCTCGAGCCGTCCCTCGTCCGCACTGAGATGGCTGCTCTACAACACCACTTCAGAGTTTGTCATCCATGGTGTCCCTTCATATCCTAGACCGCGCTAACGCAGTTGTTTAGGAGAAGCGAGACTACGTAGTTAAGCGCCTACGAGACATGGGCTTCGTAATCAAGTACGTGCCTGACAGCACATTCTATCTCTGGCTTAACCTTGAGGGTCTCCCTGGCCCTATCTCAGACGGTTTGAATTTCTTCCAGGCCTGCTTGGAGGAGAAGGTTATTGTCGTTCCGGGTATCTTCTTCGACCTGAACCCTTCACGCCGCCGTGACTTATTTGACAGCCCTTGCCACCACTGTAAGTCATACTATTTTTACACGTGTAGCCTCGCATATAGCATTGTTCTTTTTGGTAGTAGGGCGCTAACATCTTGTCATAGTCGTGCGTTTCTCATACGGCCCCCGGATGGATGTTCTGAAGATGGGTTGTGATGGAATCGAAAGAGTCGTTAACAAGTAAGTCGCCCAGCCTTATTCTAAAGTAATACCAGGTATTACAGAACTAACAAACCAATAGGTTCAAGAAATACGGCGCGTAGATAGAGCTCCTGTTTATAGCAAGAATTCAAGCGTGATTTGCACAGGAAGGAGATGATTACGTTGTCACACTTTTTCTAGATAGAAAAAGAATATCAAATGCCATGGCCTGGTCCCATATTAGAGGCTTATCAGCGAAATAAACTTTTCTCTTATAAATGTTGCTTATGCTGCGCTTTAATCTCAGCGTCATCGTGCTACTGACTGTATGAAATGAAGGACCTGACGTTGAATATGCCAAGCTCAAAACGCTCAGACATCGGATCGTAGAGCACGTGAGATCTGAGATCTGGCTTGGCTCTCCGCTGTCTCCGCCGTCTTAAGTTAACTAACTTTCACCACAGGCGTCTCGAAAGTGCATAGCATCCTAAGTTCGAATGAACATCAAAGGTGGTAATGAAACCAAGAATCCCAAATATCGAGTCCTAACGAATTTGTACTGCTGATTCAGGTGCGCACGTATGCCCATATTATTCTATATGCAGAGTGAAACGGGCTGTTTTCATAAATAATAGTATCGCCTATCCACTGAAAAAAAAAGCAAAAACTCGCTTGACTACTATCATACACATTACGAAGACTCAAAACTCGGTAGCGATATCGTATATCCTCTTTCTCGAATTACTACCTGATCCCTATCGTGCATTTCCATCGGCAACTGTACCCGCGCAGACGTCGTAAACGCAAGTCTCCCTTTCCTGTGACCACTGCTAACTCTCAAAAGCAAAGAAAAAACTGGGAACCAAGTCAAGCTGCAGTACTAAGTAGCGGAAGGAGAGAATGATGCCAAACAGCATCACCCAGACTAAACCTCATTCTAACTCTAAACGATTTGCTCACTAGACAATGGTTAGCAGATGTATGCAGGGCAATTACAAAGCGCACATACTAGAATCTCATCTTCCATCGGGGCGTCACCACCAGTGGCAGCAGGCGCGGTGCCATTGGTATTCTCATTCTGGTTTCCGGCTTCGAAGTAGTCCGCCATCTCAGAATCGAGCTCCTCTGCCGTCTTCTTGGCTGGGCGGCTGTTACGGGGGCCACCACGGCGCTTACGGCCACGAGCACCAACACCAGCGGCTTTTGAGGCTGCTTCTTTCTTATCATTTGCTGCGGATTTAGGCTGGGCTTTGGGTTGAGTGATACGCTCGGTCAAGGTCTTCACGGGAGGCGCGATCTCCGCGGCCTTGGCAGCACTGACGACAATCTCAATCTACAAGATGTAAGCATACCATCGGGACTACAAAATGTGATAAACTGACCTTGATCGGTCGATTGTCGACAAGAAGACCGTTTAGGGCGTTGAAGGCCTTACTAGCGCCATCGGCTTTGGCGAAGGTAACGGTAGCGATTCCACGGCTAACGCTATTCGGGCCGTAAGAAAGCTCCACTCGCTTGATTGGTCCAACTGAGGTTGCGAAATACTCCTATGGAGGGCACGAAGGTTAGTCTCAAGAAACCCATTCGAGGTTTGCGTAGGGCGGTAGGGCAATATCGATGAATCGTAAGATCCCAGCCGAGAGAAAAATGTCCAGGTTAAGCATCCAAAGGTAAGTCAACATCAACGAGCACGCAGTGAGCGTTAGTAGTCAGCATCTAGCCCAGTAGAGACCAAACAATTCTGAGAGATCAGCTACCCGCCGCTATTCCCCTCCCAGCTTCAAAGTCGAGTCCGCTTCCGAGTCTGTTCCGCGCTGAAACCACTAGAATGCCCACGAAAAAGCTAACCCTCAGGTTCCATACGACATTGTCGCGCCCAAGAACATAAAAGGGCTTGTCCCACTTAGCCCGATACTGATCAGAAGTAATAATACTTAAGTCATAATCGACAGTTAAAAAGTACTTCGCTTATTGCTCGCTGTAATGCTGTTGCTCACTGTCATGCTCGTTGGGTTGTAATTGTCCTATAGAAAGGATGATGTTCCGCCAGAATAGCAATCTCGTTTACCAAGATAGCCAGCTTGTCATGATATGCTATAGCCCATTTACGTCTGCGCATTGTTACCTACATGGAGGGTTGCCAAGCCTGCCAGAGGTCAAACAATATAGGTGCGCGACAAGGACAACTCAACTCCCGACATTATAGTAGCGCATGGCGCATACATAGCCAACGGAGGAGACTAGGCATTCTGACAGCTTCGTGATAGCCAAATTGAACCATCTCTGGGTAAGAGGAGAATCATTTCGATCGATTTAATACACGAGCGTACGTTTCAAGGAAGATGTCGACGAAATTCCACAGGCGATAGCCCTAGGAAACATACCTTAATTTGGCCTTCGTTCACATCTTTGGGCTATAATAGGGTTAGCTGAGCCGGATTCTAATATTCAACTATATCTAGCGACTCACTAGGTTGCTGACAACCACCTTGCTCTCTCCACTGCCGGTTGCTTTAGCAGGAATTTGCTTGGTCGCTGCGGCGCGAGGCTGCCTCGAAGTCTTTTGAACACCACCAACGGGTGCGGTTGTAGTGGTTCGTCTTGCTGATCGGCGAGGGTTCTGGCGACCACCTTTACCACCGACGCGGCGCTGGGTGGAGACGATTTCGTCAAGAGACTGGTCGAGCTTTCCAGACATGTTGATTATGATTGATTATACGACTGATTATAGGATGGTTATGTGTGATCAGGAAAACAACGCGAATAAATATGCGCGTCGAAGGGTCAGGCTGTAGATAGGATTGGCCTAACGGGTATGGCGTGGATGCGAGCGCAACGGCTTACGATAGAACTTCTGTTTATTAACAGCGAATATGGGTTTGATGATTTGGCGGTGGCTGAGATGAACACTAGCCGTTTGCGCGTTGCGAAAGGGAAAATCGGCGGGAAAATAGCCCTTGGATGTCGAAGAGACGATGGTAGAAAAAAAAATATTGTCTCGCGGAGTTGGCAAGCGTCGACAGGGTGATACGGCTGACGAAGTTGGATGCAGCCGAAAAGAAAGAAAGAAAAAATAATAAAAAGTTGAAGGGGAAGCAAACTTGTAGTCTTCTCTTCCTGACGAATTTATGAAAGAGGGGAAGACAGATTGCTAGATTGGTGGTTGTTGTGATGAAAGTGGAAGAAGGCAGAGCTTGCTTAGGAAAAAGAGGCGCAGTTAAGAGGGAATCAGGGAGGGAGCGCGACGGCTGGAAGGGTCAGGTGGTAGAAAACAATGAGTCGCTCAAATCATCCAGTGAGCCACTTCCATTGCTTCGTCTGTCATCTCCACTATACGTGGCGCTTCTTACTTTATACGGTATAGCGCATGACCATCTGAGTCCAGCCCTGCTTCAGGTACCTTCTATTGTTTGATACTGCAGGGTACGTACCTACAATCAGTACCCATCCGGGTATCTACATCATGTATTCAAAGGCGGTTTGTCACTGCTCGACATCCAATAACTTGCAAACACTCCTTTCTATTAACAATTGCTTCCGTGAAATACCGATAGTATATCGTCCTACAACCTAAGAGTTCTCAATAATTATCACTACAAAGATGGAATCAACCCTTCTTAGTGAACTAGTTATACGGAATTCAAACGCGATATTTAGATAAATGGCTTCCAATCGATCCGTGTTCCAGCGATCCTTTACTTGAATAACGGCAAATACGTCCCCGGGAAAAGGTATGCTGCCCAGCTCATTGCGAAACTTTAAGCCGATCCTCGTAAGTAGTATACATTGACAATCCGCCTCCATCTATCCTCCCTGGCAGATATCCGGATCGAGATAGGCCAATTTTCTCGACCGAGAAATACTCCTCGTAGAATGACGTTTAGTAGCTATAATTACACACCCCCAAACAGCCGTATGACATTGATTGATAGTCGACCATTTAGACATCGCTTGTCTCTTATAACGGCTAGAAATAGGAACTGAGAGCTTTCGAAGCTTTTACTTTGCTCCTCCCGATTGTTTTCCTACGGCTGCAGGCTGCAGGGCTGGTGTTGATTTTGCGGCTTTCTCGCCAAGGACGCTATCTTCTTGTGAATTGACCTCGAAGAAATGGTATAGTACGATAAGAATCATGGCCGCCGAGCCAAGAAAGATGGCCAGGGAGTATAGATCGTCGTCAGAAATCATGTTGAGGTAGGGAGGATTGGATTGGTAGTTGTTTCCCGAGAATCTAGGATATAACGTTAATAATGCGCCATTTTTATTGTTGCTGTATTGGAAAGAAACTTACTATGCGTAATTATAACTAACAATCTCCTTCGCCAACTTTATCAAAAGAAGAATGTAAGCGACTGTTTGGGCGGTAGATGAGTGTCTTTTACATATTCAAGTTGGATAAATTGAGGCCAGCTGGAGCTTCCAACAGCGTCGTAATGTACCTAAGGTACAATACCTAACTCACCTCTAGGGATTGATTGTCCGTACCTACCTTTTGCTGTACTTACTAATTACGGGTCGATATGTAACACTGTGGCTAATAGCGACATGTACCTGTTCGAACAACGGGTTTACGCGATTCCATATCACCATCAATCCATGCAAATTGATAAGCCACATATCATCTCACGTGATACCATCCAAGAATAAAAAAAAACCTAACTACGTAGTGTACCTAGGTATGTATGTACCCCCGCTAGCTTACAGTTTACAGCCCACCAACCTTTCATTCTTCAGTGTTCGTGATCATTAAAAGTAATCGCCCATTGTCCTACGTACGAACCTCCCGCGAAACGCAACAATTCCTTATATATAACCCGGCCTTTTTAGGTTATTGGCTCGATATTCCCTGTTTCGACGGACTAGAAACTACCCCCCCTTAAGAATACCACCAATTGTTCATACTGCCAACTACAAAAATGCCCCCAAAGAAGAAGGAAGAGCCTAAAGGCAAAAAGCCTTCGGCTAGTAAGGTCGCCGAAGACAAGACTTTTGGTATGAAGAACAAGAAGGGTTCCGTTGCCCAGAAACATATCAAGCAGATTCAAGCATCAGCCAAGGCCGGAGGCAGCGCTGAAGAGAAAAAGAAGCAGGCTGAAAAGGAAGCCCGACTCCGCGAGAAGAAGGCCGCGGAAGACGCGAAACGAGAGGCCGAAGCTCTACTCAATAAGCCGGCACAAATACAGAAAGTACCCTTTGGAGTCGATCCCAAGACTGTCGTCTGTATATTCTTCAAGAAAGGAAACTGTGAGAAGGGGAAGAAGTGTAAATTTGCCCACGATCTGTCTGTTGAACGAAAGACGGAGAAGAAGAATCTCTATACAGACGGTCGAGGGGAAGAGGAGGAAAAGAAGAAGCAGGAAACTTCTGAAGACTGGGACGAAGAAAAGCTGCGAAAGGTGGTGCTCTCTAAGAAGGGCAATCAAATCACGACCACGGACAAAGTTTGCAAATACTTTATTGAGGCGATCGAAGACGGAAAATACGGTTGGTTCTGGACGTGTCCAAACGGAGGCGACAAGTGCAAGTACAAACACGCTCTTCCGCCAGGGTAAGTATCCCCGATGCCATATGTTTAGGAGAATTCTCTAATATAATCGATTCAGTTTCGTGCTCAAGACGAAAGAACAACGTGCGGCTGAGAAAGCTCTTTTGGACAAATCTCCTCTCAAGACTCTTACTCTCGAAGATTTCTTGGAGTCGGAGAGGCATAAGCTTACTGGAACGCTTACGCCTGTCACTCCTGAAACTTTTGCGAAGTGGAAGAAGGATCGGTTAGACAAGAAGGCAGCCGAAGAACAAGCTCGTCAAGCTAAAGAATCGACCGGTCGTGCTCTGTTCGAAAGTGGGAACTGGAGATTCACAGAAGATGACGAGTCTGCAGATGAAGACGAGGATGACGGGGCCTGGAATCTGGAAAGGTTGAGGCAAGAGACACAAGCAATCCGAGACAGGAAAGAAGCAGAACGGATAGCGACAGCTGCAGGATACTCTGCCGATTCGAGCCAGCCACCAGATACTGGCGATGGTACCCCGGTAGCTGCGGGCGCCTGATTTTCTAATCTCATCATGATGGGATAACGGAGTAAGCCTCCAATTAAATCAGTGCTTTGTCCTAAAGGACGGGCGCCCAACACAAAACAGCTAGTCAAACCAACGGCATGCCAATGGCTCAATATCACCTATCGCATTCGGATTACACAAATCCAGCACAGGCCGAGCTATCGAATGGTCTTTGACCCGTGGGGACAGTGGGAGCCTATTATTAAATTGACGGGTTTAGTCTTCTAACTTAGGTTTACGTAGACTACGTAGACCCTACCAACCAGATTGATTCAAGTGGGAAGTACCGAGAAATTCGATTCTTTATAGCTATTGTCTCTCGATGGCGAGGTGGTTAGTACAACGAGGTAACCCCTTTCACTTCGCTACTGTATTAACAATTTGCACATCCAAGTTGACAGGGGAAGTCGGTTCAAGGTTCAAGGATGTATCATGCAACTTGTCTGTAATTCATATTCACTGGACTTTTGTTTTGACGATCACAACGCTGATTCTAACGAAAAATTTATTTCAAGACATTTAAATTTATATGCGTATACGCCTACAGGTATTTGGAAGCCCGCCTCATTGAAAGATCATGGTTATAAGCTTCCACTTCCGATAACGATTTGGGGAGAGGCTTAACTTAAAACTTCTCAACATAAGGTCGTATATCTATTTCTTGTGTGAATGCGGAACGATGCTGGGTGTGCAAGTTCCAGTAGCTCTCGGCGATCTAGTTTCGAGTTAGCATTGAACAAGTGTAAATGGCTTGGAATACTGACCGCATTAGCGCTTATCTTGCCGTCCTCGGCACCGTTGTTCGGATTGTAGTGACTTGTTCGAGGAATGTCGATAACTCCGTCGACGATGGCGTGTGCGACATGGACCCCTTTAGGTCCGAATTCGCGTGCTAAAGATTGACCGAGAGCTCGTCGAGCAAACATGCTAGCAGCCATTGTTGAGAATAGGTACGAGCCCCTGATAGAGGCCGTGGCACCTGTGATGATCAGACTGGGTGGGTGCTCTGACTCGGGCACTGCTTCTAAGAGCAGCGGAAGAGTCTTTTGGGCAAAGTTGAAGAGCCCGCGGCTATCCACTCCATTAGTATAGGATGAATTGAGTACCTAGACTTCCAAATTATTGATACGTACGCATTACCACCAACGGCGGCATCAAAGTCCTCGACAGTCAACTCGAGGAAAGGCTTTCTCTGAAAGCCCGCACCGACGTTGTAGATAGCTGCGGCAAGCTTAAGGCCTGGCAGCTCCTTTGCGATGGTCTCAAAGGCCGAGTCCAAAGACTTGACGTCCGAGGTATCAGCACTGATACCGATTGCTTTGCCGCCAGCCTTGTTAATCTCGGCTACGGTGTCCTTATAAGACTCGGCCGTACGGGTCAAAAGCACCACAGGATAGGCCTTGGAGAAACGGATAGCACAAGCTCGGCCTCGAGAGAAGAATTAGTGAATTTGGGCATTGTCTCTTTGGTGTGATATGCTTACCTGTGCCTGGACCAGCACCGGCGATGACCGCAAATAACTTGGAGGACAACTTGGAAGACATTTTTATTTGTAGCGAAGTTTTTAAGAATACTTGTATTCTAGAGCGTAATACCGAGATATTAAAACTAAGGGTATATTCCTTGGAATTTCGGAATCCTGGAATAGAATAAATCTGATACTCGACCGGATCTCGAGGCTCACTTATATCGACAATCTCTCACCTTTTCTCTACTCGGCAGATATTCTAGAAAGAACATGTACCGCGATAACGATTAATAATTCCACTTCCGCATCAGAGTGTTAGTGTACTGATGACAAATTTCACAAGATGTCGCAATAGCTTGACGGCCGAATAGCAAATTGGATATGCACGATTTCGGCTTCCAAAGGCGATGACGTGCAGCATCAGTAACTTGGAGAGCGCGGAGAGCGTAGTAATGGACTGCCGGAGTACCGGGATGCCGGAAGCTACATTGACCACAATGTTTATTAAACCGTTAGTTAGGTTAGGTGCATTGGACTTGTAAGTAACTAGGTATTTACTGGTTTAAAACGTCCTTAAAACGTCTCCACTAACTACGTCTCGTAACTAACGGAAATCAACCGTACAAAGGGGAAACTTGCATTCAATGTTATTCAACGTTATTCAATGCTAAGATATTGCGAAGTTGTTTATCGCTAAACCGTCTTTGATTGACTTCTGTGTAATTCGATTTAACGACGACGCGATTAACTGCAACTATTGTCTCTGTCTCTATAGGAAAACCTGAATTTTCCGACGCCATAGCACGAGGGATTATCCAAATTCGGATAAAACGTAGGTACATCTAAGCTCCAACAATGATTCTGGTCTTGCATCCTCTAACTTAGGTACATTGTGAAATAGTGAAATCGTCTATGGGGTGGTGACGAAGTGAAGTTATGGCTGAGAATAACGCGGATAGGCGATTCCCAGAAATGGCTTCGGCCTCTAGTAGCCTTAACGATAGGCTTGGGGAAGACGTCACGATGTTACCAGTCGTTTCAGACATTTTACGGCCTAGTCAAACTACCAGCCTTCAAACATCATCATCATCATCGTTTCATTCAAATCAATCACCTTTAGCTAAGGAACAAATAATTCAAAGGCCTTCCACGGCCATTTCAGCATCCTCATCGCGACCTAAGTCACAATTAGCCGTACACATTAGGTCGTCGGCACAATCCTCGCCATCGCATGTTAGGCAAGGACAGCCTATGGGGAATGGTCCGAAACTACAACCAAAGCGGGATCCTATAGTTGCTAAGGGAAGTATCTCCGTGGTCTTGCCTTCGGTCCCCATACAACACAGAGCAGCAGGTGCCAATATTCTACCAAAGAAGAGGGGCAGGCCAAAGGGCTGGAAGCTGGGAGGCTCTTATGCAGATAGGAGAGAAGGCGACACAGGGGATCCTAAGCTTAGCGTGCCTAAGAAAGACCCCTCTAAGGAACAAAAGCGGCGCGGGAGGCCGCCCCGAGACCCTACACCTTCGGCCAGAGAATGGTATCTACAGTCCAATGTTGAATATGTGCCATTCTTATGCGAATGGAAACCAGCTTTAGGCCACTCCTGTCCAGCAGAGTTGCAAAACATGAAGACGCTACGCAGACATGTTTTTCTTATCCACGGAGACGAAGACCCTTTAGTTTGTCGATGGGGCAAGTGCGCGGCAAGGGATCACCCCATACAGTTCACAACCCAAGCGGAATTCGAAGAGCATATGGAGGGGGCTCACTTTAGGTCGTTTGTGTGGTACATGGGAGATGGGTACCAGAATGATGGCATCGAGACGCTAAAGCGTGATGATGATGAGGTTCAAAAGTACTTGTTCGATAAAGATGGAAATCAAGTCACCCCGTCAGTTACTGACCAAACACTCGAGGATGATCAGCAGTATAAAGAAAGGAAACGAAAGTTGAGACGTCTCCTAATCCAACAGGACGAGAATGCCCCTACCGAGGAGGAATATACAAAACAGACGCTAGGGCTCGTCTGATTTAAGGTTACCATGGATGGGCATGCTTCCCCCCATATGGGTAGCAATAAGGAGGACAGCTTTATTCCACGCTGAGACATGGTCAGGACAAACATAATTGAGCGCCACCTAATTGCAATGATCAGGGCCCAGGCCAGCCCAACTAGTAAGGAACGAAAGGCTTTGCATTTACCTACTCTATTCGAACTTCCCTACGTACTGATAGGGTGCCATTCAGTTGTATATAATGTAATTCAAAGGGTCAGCCTATTAAACTAATAAACCTAATATCCTTCTGACACTTGACGTGACTTCTATCCCCGTTGCATTAGGTACACCGGAGGACATCTAGGTTTTCGGGGAATGACATTACCGGACTGCTACGCAGCTTTTAGATGTCACCACGTATGCGGGCGTGCTGCATGCTGATATATCTATACGGTAAGACGGAGCTTAAGTTTAAAAATGCATTGCATTAATTCCAAATCCAGCATGGCAATTCGGCATGACGTGTCATGGAGCTATTATCGTATGTAATTACTCAAGGTTATAATAATGGTACGGTACAGTTCACGGTGCAAATATCGCCAACCATGTTCGATGGTTTGCCTAGGAGGTATGGGAGGCTGACCAATCCATAAATTCTAGGCCTCATTCCCATGGCACGGTGTTTCCTTATGACGTAATAAACAGGGACATCATTGAAACCACTACAAGGTAGTATCGATGGATCCACGCATTCCAGTTGGTGGATTTGTTAGAGTACATGTAGCTCGAACAAAATATAATATGCAAGGATACCGTCTACGAGAAGATACATGTATGTAATTGATGCTGATGTTAAGTTTCTCTTATGTTTTATGTGTCTAGTGTTTTTGAAAGTTTCAAGGTCCTTAAAAATAACGGAGTCCAGAATGATAAGAAGATGAAGTACATTTTGTAGGATTTACATAATGAATATATCGACGGACAAATATAACACCTGATTACCAAATGTGTGATAAAATACGGAAACAACGGTCTAGTACCTTGACGCATGGTAGCGCAAGGCACATGTAGCATATTTAAGAGGCGTGATACCCGATACTTATTTACTTCAGTACATACCTACTACACTTGGGGACCCCTAGATGCGACACAATACGTTGTATAGATATACCTATCTGTACATATGTTTATACGTAGATCACCACGTAATATAAGGTACCTACCTAGGTAGGTAGACGTGTAATTACAGGTGCTTCTTAAATCTGACCTGTGGACATACCTGGGTAGGTACATCAACTCAAATAGATGTAAGTGGGAAGTGGGAAAAACTAAGAAGGTATTGCTAAGCCCATAAGCCCAAATTCATGGTGGTGCTTCTCTTTAAATCGTCCAAAGGGATTATAGCATATCTTTTCAACTTTTATCAATCCTATATTCATCTAACCTAATTCATTCGCCAATTTTCCCTTTTCCTTTTTCCACTTGTACCCTTCTACTTACCAAAACCCCTACCTCGTTTACCAGCAGAAACCCTTCCCTATCAACGCACCATGCGGACCGAAAGGGTCTAGCGAAAAGCATCTAGATTGATCACGTACGTACCTAATCGGGCCCGTGTTTTATTAGCGCATTTGCAGCCATCGGAAATCGTCCAAACGAGGACGCGAAGTCTGACTTTATATTTACGTCCGGAAAGTCTTCGTTTTAGAAACAATCGACTCGAATTAAGAAGCAGGGGGGAAGAAGAAGGGTACAGTTAAACTTCAACATAGCCCGACCATTTTTTGAGCTTGAAACAGCACTTTTATTGTTATTTTATTTTATTTTATTAATGCGGTGATTATCAGTTGGATTGATTAGCAAGCAAGAAGGAAGGAAGAAAAAAAAAAAAAAGGCAAGACAAGACCCCAAGAGGCAGGAACCCGGAGGCAACGTATCCCAAGCAGTTAATTCCAAAGGCTAAGTGGAGAACTCAGCCCACTCAGGTCCACCCCTTTTGCCCCTCGTTCTCACTGGTTACTTAGTGGATCAAGTCAGTGGCTCCCCTGACCAAGTCCCTTACCAACTGAGCATAGCGTCTAAACCCTCCCTGCCCCCGGGGTGTCCAGCGTTGTTCCAGTACTTCCCGACCTGCCCCAAGCGCCTAATGCCAGACCTAGTTCGGTACCGTCTAGCCTCTAGTCAGGACGACAGCTGCTGATTCCTGCCCTCCAGTGTTACCGGTCCTGCCAGTGCTACTTCAGTACTACCTTTGCTATTGCTTGTCGCCGCGCTACCGCCGACATGGGGTCCGACGAGTCAATTGAACACCATTCCAACCTCAGTCATCCGTCCCAAAACCTTCCCTCACCAACAACATCCGTTACTAAACGAGGCTCTCACTTCCGCATCAAAAGGCGATTTACATCATGGCATCACCCGAATGTTGACCTAAGGGATTCTAATATAGGCGACAATAACAACACCGACAAGATGCCCGTCAAGTCGCCCGCCTCGGCCGGCAATAATAATAGCCATAACAGTCATTTCAACCAGAAGCTCAAGAATTTCTTCCGTATTAATTCCTCTAATACCAATGGTGATAAGGAAAAGAGTCTTGATCATGCCTTGAAGTCCGAAAACAAGAGTGGCTTCCGTCAGTCGAGGAGATTTTTCACCAACGTTGGCAGAATTAGATCGACTACCACCGCCAGCGAAGGGCATCCCCTAGACGATGCACTTAGTCCCACTGCCAATGCGAATCCATATTTTGCCCATCAGGGCCAACCCGGTCTTCGGCATCACAACGAGGGCTCAGTTCCGCCTAGTCCGCCGGATACCCCAAGCTTAAAAATACACGGCCCTGACGGCACCGCTGCAAAAGAACAGGCCACAAATGCCACGAAAGAGGAGTTGGCCCGGAAACTACGAAGAGTTGCAAGTGCACCTAATGCCCAGGGTCTCTTCAACAACCAAGGAAAAGGTAGTGGTGAGAGACCGGCCACAGCTGAACTCGGCAAGGAGCCGTTGATTCACGGCGAAAATGCTGCTTCGTTGGGCTTCGTCGATGCCAAGACTGCACACTCCGCCGACTCTGGAGCCCTCTCCGTACCCGAAAGTGATGGCCTCGGTGCGCTTCCTCCGCCGAACCAGAACTCATTAGCTTTCCGTAGAACGTATAGCTCCAATTCGATCAAAGTCCGTACTGTCGAAGTTGGTCCTGCTAGCTTCGACAAGATTAAACTTATCGGAAAAGGCGATGTTGGAAAGGTCTATCTCGTAAGGGAAAAGAAGAGCTCTAGACTTTATGCTATGAAGGGTAAGTTTTATTTTCATCGTCATCATAGGATTCGTCGCTTATAGAGTCGCACTGACCCGAGCAGTCCTGAGCAAGAAGGAAATGATCAAGCGTAATAAGATCAAGCGAGCATTAGCTGAACAAGAAATTCTGGCGACGAGTAACCACCCCTTCATCGTGACTTTATATCATTCCTTCCAGTCCGAAGACCATCTATACCTGTGCATGGAGTATTGTAGTGGTGGAGAGTTCTTCCGAGCTCTGCAGACTCGTCCTGGCAAATGTATACCCGAAGATGACGCTCGCTTCTACGCCGCGGAGGTTACGGCTGCTCTGGAATACCTTCATTTAATGGGATTCATCTACAGAGATTTGAAACCCGAGAGTATGTTTGTCGCTGGCTTCCCCATCTCACCCATACTAACGCTGTCGGTAGACATTCTCCTCCACCAGTCAGGACACATCATGCTTTCCGACTTTGATCTCTCGAAGCAGTCGGATCCCGGCGGGAAACCTACTATGATCATGGGAAAGAATGGTGCTAGCACCTCGTCGTTACCTACAATAGATACGAAATCGTGTATCGCTAACTTCCGAACGAATTCGTTTGTGGGAACCGAAGAATACATCGCCCCGGAAGTTATTAAGGGAAGCGGGCATACAAGCGCTGTGGATTGGTGGACATTAGGTATTTTGATATACGAGATGTTGTACGGCACTACGCCTTTCAAGGGCAAGAATCGTAACGCGACTTTTGCCAACATTCTCCGAGAGGAAATACCATTTCCAGAGCACTCTGGAGCACCCCAGATTTCAAAGTATGCTTTATTCCAAACCAACTTACCCGTACTAGCGCTAACCCTATTATTTAGTCTGTGCAAGTCATTAATAAGAAAACTCCTGATAAAAGACGAGACAAGAAGGTTAGGTGCGAGAGCCGGGGCTTCCGATATCAAAGTGCACCCGTTCTTCAGAACAACACAGTGGGCCCTTATTCGACATATGAAGCCGCCGATAGTTCCGCACGCGGGCCGTGGTGTCGACACGGTCAATTTTAGAAACGTTAAAGAGAGCGAAAGCGTCGATATTACCGGTTCAAGACAGATGAAGGGTGTTCCGTTGGACAGCGGGCTAGCAACACCTGGCAACGAAGCCGTCGACCCGTTCGAAGAGTTCAACAGTGTGACATTACATCACGACGGCGATGATTACGACAGCGATAGGTGATGACGCAAGATCAACGCCTTGGCCAACACAGCCTTGGCCAACACAGCAGATGTTCTGTTCCGCGCCAGCTTCTCGGCATCTAGCAGCATACCTATTTCGGCAGCTAAATTTGTATGTGGCCATCCAAATGTGATATTTTATTTGCCACGCAGGGTTGGTTTCCATGCATCGCCAGCGGGTTTGTACTATGAGCCTTGAAATAAATGGGAAAATATTCACCGTCCATTTACTTTTTTTTTCCTGTCCTACTATTCTCATCGGAGAAGATTGCGACTAAGGGGAGGCCCAGTGCGAAGCAGGTAAGAGGGAAAGATGGCGGCATCAACAGGCATTCATATGTACGGCGTTTTTTTCTCGGGCACGATGGAGTTTTTTTGACGTTTTATTTTTTATGTTTTGGAACGGACGACCGAAAGAAAAAGGGACTAGCAGAAGTTATAAAGCAGCAACAGTGGTCCTTGCGCCGCTGGGCTTGCTCGCTGGCCTGGTTTGTATGGCCATTGCAAATCAAGGCCCGTCGTACTTTTATGCCGAATTTGTTCTGTTAGAAAGTCTTGAGACGAAAACAAGAAAAGAAAAAAAACAGCCCGCGCTGCTTGTCCTGTGAGATAGTATAGCATTCATTACCCATTATCTACCTACTTAGTTACCGGAGAGTCCGACTATTTTTTTTAATTTTTTTTTGTCCTGCTTTATTTTCTATGTGGTCGCGTTGCGCTTTCGATAGTGGTGTTGGTGTTGGCAGTCAGACGGAGATAACTTTTCCTAGCCTTTTTCATAGAGTCAAGTAAGAATAAGAGTCAAGAGTAAGAGTCGTAAGTGGGTTGGGTTAGGATTAAGCTAAGTTAGGTTAGGTACATATATCCAAATGGGAAGAGCCGAGTAACCAGGGCAGAGATGTAGTTCTTATTATTGATTAGATGGTCGGAATAAAGATGGCGATAGTGTGCATGTATGTTGGACACATGCGTGATGGACGGGGTTTGAGGCTGACCTCGTGACTCTGGTTTGGGGGGTGTCACGTAGTATTCCCTGTGACCACACCAAACTTTCCCGGCTAGGCACGAGGATACTCGTTTCGTGAAGATGCGGGCGTTGTTACGTGCCTCCCTTGGTTTCGATCCGATCTGCTGGGTAAATTCAAGCCTGCTCTACGCGTTGCTCGCCGTCGGCTGTTGTCTAGGCTGGGGTGCTACGCCGCTTCGGATGACGGCGCTGATCTAATATATTGATGGGCGTAAGTTGCCTACTTGGGGCGTATTAGAAATACATAAGTAGTATATATAGGTATATATAGTAAGAGCCGCCTTGCCGAATGCTACGCCAGGATCGACATCCTGGAATTTCGAGTTGGGATAAATATATTCGGTGTCATACTCACGAGAAGATTCCTTGTAACAGGTATATATAACTGGGATTTGAATATCGGGATTCCAAATCTATAGTGAGGAATAAATGGGAGACTGCGGGGTCTTGGTAGAAGTGCATTGGATGGTTGCGAGAATTACTTTCCGATGAAGCAAAGCTCGTACGGTACAAATCCTATACACGGCACGGGCTAATCCCAGCGGGATGGTGGGCTCATCACTACCGGCGCCGACGACAGCGCCAACGCAAGCGGGCTCGGAGCAGCAACAGCCGGATTTCTTAGGTCCGGCCTATTTGCTAGAATGGATGGAAACCCAGCACAGCTGCTCCCGGCGGCGTTTTGCAAGCGTCCAGGAGCTGCGCGATGATATCCAGCGGCACGACAAGGAGTCGGGATTAACGCCCCGAAGGCGGTTGTTAGTTGTTCGGGGGCTGCCTGCGGAATACCTCGAGACTCTGAGCGAGTTGCTAGACGTCGACGCGGGGTTCGTGGAGGCGCATGCCGGTAGGCGGAGTTATAGGCCGTTGGGGAGGCGTCGGCGAGACGGCGCGGCTGGGCATGCTAGGTCTGCTTGCTTCGAGTATCCGGAGTTATCTACGGCGTCGAAGGGGCTGGGCGCGGATATGAAAAGTGACGTGGCTGGAGAACACCTTCATGCCATCTCGGATGATGATGTAGCGGTCTTCTGCCGTGCTTCGTTGTGGCAGTGCGTTAAGGCAGACAGTAAGTTTTTCCTTTACTTGTAACCGACGGCCAAGACCATCGCTTACTCGTCCTCTTAGTTCTTCTGCTAGACTGTCCTGAATGGGTTGGGAAACATCGCCCTTCGGATCTAAACCAGGTCTTAGCCGCTGCTACCTCGACAGAAGGTGATATGTCGGATTTCGAGTCGCTTCTTTACCATAACCTAGTAGAAGAATGGCGCAGTAACCCCCAAGGAGACGCAGATATATGCGCTCTTATCCAAGACGTTGCCGTACACCAATGGACCGAGTTCTTCGACATTATCTCGCCACATATATCTCCTAGCACAAACCAGATGACAGCACTATTTTGGAAAGCCCAGGAAAGCCTAGAGCGAAACCTGAGCAGTGCCGAGCTCTACGAAAGATCACTACGGACCTCAAGCGCTTACTCTCCACCCCCCTATTCTCCCGCGTCGGACTGGGCATCGCTCCTCTCCCGCCTCAGCCGGCGTGTCTCTCTCCTAAGCCATCTCGCCCCTATTTCAAACCCCAACCTCGACTCCATCATCACAAGTATCCTCCCACCACCCCTATCCAACCCCCTCACCAAAACCAAAAGCATTCCTCCCACAGAACTAATCCCCCGCCGCCGCCGCCGCCACCGCCCCACCAACACCCCCTCCTCCAGCGCCGACGACGAAAACAAGCACGCCCTAGACCGCGTCTCCTACATGGGCGGCATCCTACTCCCCCTATCCATCGTCTCCAGCATCCTCTCCATGAGCGACCCCTTCGGGCCCACGGGGCCGCTCTTCTACGTCTTCTGGGCCGCCGGCGTGCCCCTGGTCTTGGTCGCCATCCTGATAATCTACGCCGACTCGATCCGCAAGGCCGAGGTCTGGATCGAGGTCGCTAGTACCGGTAGTCCCGCGACCGACACGAACAACGAGAAGCAGGGCCGGGCCGAGATGCCTGATCTCGAGGGCCAGGGGTTTAGGATCGCGGCCCTGGGGAAGGGGGAGGACGAGGATGCGGATGGGGTGGAAGAGATGGGGGAGGATTCGTTTGATGAGCCGGCTATGATGGTGGAGAAGTTGTTCAAGGATGCGGGGAGTAGGAAGTGGCAGAGGGAGCAGCTTGGTTGGGGAGGCGCGTGTAAGACTGCTTTGAGGATCTATAAGCTTAAGAAAGGTAAACCGCCTAATTGGGTGAGACATGGGAGAACAGCTTAACGAAACAGATACATGCGAATATATACTATATACTATTCTATCAAAATCTCAAAATGCTATTTTCACAAAGGGCGGGATCTAGTGTGCTTCCTAGGCGACACCCTCTTTCCGACCTTCTTCTCAGGGAGCGGTTTGAACTTTTTACAATCTTCACTATGGTCGGTGATGCATAGTCGAAAATGAACTACGAGCTCCATGTGCGGCATAGACTTTATGATGTCCTGGCATCGCTCGTGGGTGTGATCGAATTGCTGCACGGTATGAAGAACAGCGCCGGGATCGATTACGGACCTAGTCTTGACGTTTGCCCGGTTCGTCGCGACGACGAGAGCCGAGGACGGAATATCGTCTTGGGCTCTGAGCCAAAGGTCTTTGAAATCGGTATGAGACTGTCCAGCGTACTTGTCTCCCGCGTCTACGATGTATTTAAGCCAGTCTGCGATTCGACGCTACCCGGTGTTTATTCGTTAGCATTAATAATTCCCAGTTTCATAAACATAATAAACGTAGCTAAACAGTTGGACGGGAACTTCAGCTATAATTACCACGTTGGAGCAGTAACCATCCCCTATATAAGCTGAGAGAAGAGCCCGAAACTAACCTGGAAATATAATGGATCCGACTCCTCAATATAGAGATCTTTCAGTTTCCGCAGCTTCGTACGGTCATGAGCGTTGACGAGAAGAGTATAGCATCTATCAAGTCCCTCCCCAAAAATCGCCTGCACCTTGGGCGATCTGCCAAGATGCATCAATATGCTGTCGTGATAGAATAGGTGCTGCGGTACACCGGACCAGAAACCTCGCTTACGTTTCCACTGTTCTACGAAGAACTTCCCCGAAGCGCCCGATAAAGCGGCGAGGCTCACGCAGACGGGGCTCGCTGGAGAACTGGCGAAGTAAATCCTGGTAACGGCAGGGTTGTTGACATGTTCCATTACGAGGCCGTTATGTTCCGTAACGTGCCCTTGAACGTGCTGAAAGACCGACTCGTCGAAACAAAGCGTATCGGTCGAAGGGTCGAACCACGTCATCTGTTTGATTACGCTGCAAACACCGCGGGGACGACTCCCAACGAACTTCCATGATCCAGACCGTGAAGCGAATCTCCGTGCTTCACGGTTTACTGAGAGTAACGCTGGTGGTGCTAATGTCACCGCTACGAGATCGGAACCGCGAAGCCGCCAGGATTCGTGGTCTAACTCCTTGGTAACGTCAGCTTCGCCGTCCCGCTTGATAGATACCGTCTCGTTCCGGATCTCGAATACGCGGCGCGGCAGAGCAAAGCCCCATATAAGATACCTCAGCTCCGCAGGGAGGTTTTGGAATCGTGGAAACGAGGTAGCGACTACCGGTTCGACTTTAGCTTCTACCATGATTTTGTGATAACGACTACAGGAAGGGAGGGCCCCTTGTTGTATTGGGGGCTCTGGCCTCCGAGTTGGTTCGTTGGCTTTGGGGTTAGAGAAACGAGACTATTCTAGAAAACTAGTGCACAAAGATAGATGGTATGATGGTACGATTATTTACCAAATTGAAGTAGACGCTCTCATTGCGTAGAGGAATAAAGGTGTTTGGCAAGCCACCCCCGGCCGAGTCTCGGTAGTCGGAAACCGACAGTTATAAGAAGAAAAGCGACCGAGCCCAAGACTCTAGCAGCAACAGAAAGATACCTATTACCGAGTATGACTATACGTAAGGTTTGTTATTCATCGTTTCAGCTACAAAAGTCGGATTAAGAGACATCCAGGCGCTAGAAACCAGTGTAACATTCCAGAAAGACTCCCGAATCTAGTCGGCCGACTGCAAACGACAAAGACAATAACCTATTATCTGCCGGGGCGTATTCTGCCCTCAGAATAGATTTAGCCATAATGGAAAATCTGTCGGAGTTCGGACAAACATATAATATCGGGGATGCGGAGCAGAGAGCGCACTTGAAAGAACCCTCGAAAAGGTAGATAAGTAGGTAGGTAGGTAGGTAGGTATTTACTATGTGTGAAAGAGTTGAGGTGAGATGCCGTACTTAGTCGGGGCTGCCGCAGAAGGGTGGAAGACTTACTAATTACAGAAGGCGCCCTGGAATCCATGCATGCATGTACTTCGTATATCCGAGAGCATTCAAGCATTCCAATTTCGAGCGTCAAGCCATTATAAACTAAGGATGCGCGATTGGTTAGTTAGCTAGATCTAATCTTATCGCCGAACTTGGTTCCTGAGCTGCTACGCTGGGAGGTACAACCTGAGGTGCATGAGGTACATGCGGATGTGCGATCTGAACGGGGGACGAATTAATTTGATCTCTTTGGTTTTACCGGGTAAGGTAGCCCCGCACTGGCTTTTCGTACCGTTCTACATCGCTACATCGCTACATCGTTACATCGTTACTTCGTTACATAGTTACATAGTGGGGTGGAGACCGGAGGCTCAATTATCAGAAAGGCCGTTGGAAGGACCCCTCTATTACATATCCTTGACAAGAACGCGTATCTGTAATTTAGCATTCGCGTTTGACGTCTTTTCAAGCACACACACAATTCAGGCCACCATCGCCATTCTCGTCACAATGGAAGGCCAAGTACCCAACCCGTTGCTATCGCCTCCCGAACTCACGCCGCTGGAGCAAGAGGTGCTCGAGGAATACGAGCGGCTGGCCGAGAACATGAAGAAGGCAAGTTCTGTTATTACCTGCGCACACGTATTCTTAGCCCGATCATGGAGCATCACTCCTCCCCCGACGCCGACATACAACATTAAGCACGTAGCTAACCCTGCGTAAAACAGCTCGCAACCGTACTCGACGCCATGGCCGGCCAGCCCACAAGCGAGATCCTCGACGGCCTGCGAGAGCTCGAGCGCAAGACAAGTCTCGTCTTTACGCTCCTCAAAGCCAGCGTCTACAGCATCGTACTGCAGCAGGAGATTGAGTGGGGTGACCAAAGCCGGGGTTGAGCGGGTGGTACGGGAAGAATCGATAAAGTACGAGGAACACGATGTTCGTATATTGAACCCTTTTCGAGTACGACGTAAACGAACTATCACAGGGAGGAGCGAGATCCAGCTTCGAGGAACCTGCGCGCTTCACACGGCCTGACGTGCATGCTATACGACTGCACCACTAGATGTATGGATAGCATTAGGCCATACGAGACTAGGATAGCTATTCCCGCCTATGACTTGAAGGGACATTGCATTAGGGAGATACAGGAGAACGGGCGTACTATGCCGACAAGATCCCTTAAGACTAGGGATAGACAGGATTATGTACATTGAAATACCACAAAGATACCCAAGCGAGTCAATGTCAGCATTGGCACATACGCACATACGCACACACGCACACAAGGGCGCACTACGCATGAATCACATCTCATCGGATTTATAGCATGGCATATTTACACAATACCTATACACAAGCGGCAATTTATACTTTTACCACGTAGGTACATATGTATTTCTAGTATACATTTCCGCCGTAATACACCTTGCGTAAATCCACGAGCTTCTTGCCCCTACCGGTAGCCAGCTCGTTGGGATCCTTCTGGCTCTGCAGCGCCAGCACGCACGCCTTGACCGAGTTCATCGGGTTCCGCCCCCGCGGCATCTTGGCCGCTACGTCCCGGATGCCCACGGATCGGAAGATCTCGAAGAGTCGGTGCGAGGCGCGGAGACCGAAGCCTTTTTGGGAGAAGGATTAGCTACCTATATCGATGTAGTGGGCAGGGATGGAAATATGATTTTGGATGTCAGGAAAAGGGGGGAGGGGTAGTTTGGTAGGTATGAATAATTAACTTACCAGGGGGTCTGGCCTCGATCTGGACAATAGTCGCGCCGACCTTGCCCTTGACGTTACCGTATATAGTCCTGTTCTCGTATCTGCGAATAGGCTGCATGTTCTGAATAGCCAGGAGCTTGGCCTTCTGCCTTGCCACGGCCATTTCGACCGACTTGGCCTCGCCGATACCAAGTCGGCCGTCTCCGTTTCCTGCAATGGCCATAATCCACGAGCTACGAATCTTACCCAGACGAGTCTGGTTGTGGACCATTCGGGTGACGATGATCTTGCTGTTGATATCCAAGATCCTCCGCACGGTCAAACCTGTCCGCCTCTTTAGATCCTGGTATATACCCTGGTCGTCCTTGCCCTCGTCTTCCGGGTCGATCGGCGGCTTGTACATGCCTTCCACGCCCGCAAGCTTCTTTCCTAGCGCTGGCGCGACTGCCGAATTCGAGGGCCCGTTGGTGTTGATCATGGTTTCGGGCTCGAGGAAGTACTTGGCTTCCTCTATGGGGAAATCGATGCGCTGGTCTAGGATCTTCTCCATTTCTTCTTCGGGAAGGTTTTCAAAGTTCACGTCCTTCGGTATTAGAGCCTCGAGGCGCTTCGTCAAGTCTGCTACATCCTCCTCTTCCGTCATGAACCTGGCTCTCGGATTAGGTGGAGGGAGGGTCTTGGGGCGTTTGTCAATGATCGGGTAGATCTTGCTGAAGTCGTCGATATACGGTATCCTGTAAGGATCCCTTCTTATGCGACCTTGTATCGTCAAGTCTTTGGGATCGATCGCTGCTTCACCGGCCTCGAGCGCGGCCATTTGTTCGGGCGTATATCTCTTCTTTAAAACCTCCAACTCCTCCGGGGTATACCGAGGGAACGTCTTGTTGCCATACTCCTCGATCTTCTCCGGTGATACTAGTCCCATTTCTTCGGCTCGTATGCTCTTGAATCGAGGTTTCCGCCTTGCAGCAAGCTGCGCGGAGCTGTGAAATGGGGCGTGGCATTGCGATGACGGTGCTACTGGTTTGGCCGCGGCAGCAAGCCGCCTGGAGAGCAGACACCGTGCTGGTCGTGCTACGCTCATCGCATCCCTAGCGTTAAAGTACCCGCCCTATTATGGCTGCGACGGCGCAGAGAAAGGAATGATAGGGTCGCGTGAAGGATATGAGCTTCAATTGGTACATATCAAAAGTACATGGAAATTTATTTTTTAGAAACGCCTCAATTGCTCAATTCGGTCTTACGTTTTGCCGACCCACCTTACTTCCATTTCTGATGGGCAGCGGGCGGGCAGCTGCGCGGGTTCCGCCCTTGTGTTTTACATAGGTACCTTTGGCCCATCTTTTGATGGCTTATTGGAAACCAATCAAGAGGTACCTTGTAGCTAAAACAATCTTAATCGCTGACGAGATTCAATCCATTTACTTTCCTCTTTTCAACATCACATTTAATATGTCATGCATCAGATGGTGAGCCTCCTTGGAGATATCCAAATTGAAAAAGCGTGATGCCGTGCAGCCGTCAAACGAATTTCTCATGTAAGTCAGAGGAGGGGGAAACCGACCCCCCTTAGAAACCGACCCCCTGTTTGGCACAGACCATTTATTACCCATTTGGGTTTAACAGAGGTACATCAGAAAGAAAGAGATAAACTATTAAGCATATGATTGGTCAGAAAATTTCTGGTTGCCATTCTGAGCATAGCTCCCCAAAACCAGCCAATAAATCAATACTACTAATCCCAAACGGGCTTAGCCTATTATCTAGCCCTTCTATAATATGAAAGGTAATAATTCGAATAAAAGTATGATTTGCATCTGGATTAACCTTTTTCCGTCCCCCGGACTTTACCCGAACCAATTCTGGTTTAAGCTTTTGAGCTTAATTTGGATTATAACCAATTAGAAGGGTCATTTTGAGGATAGAGATTTTTAATTGGTTGAAAAATAAGGAAAGATTCCAAAAGAAGAATAAGAAAGATACATCGAATTGGTATAAAAAGAGTGGATACCTGGTTATTTCTTAGATTATGATTGGTCCTTTCTGACAGGGGGTCGGTTTCTAAGGGGGGTCGGTTTCCCCCTCCTCTGACTTACCTCTTAATCTAATATTTATGGTGCTCAAGATCTGGATATGCCTGAGCGTTCCCCGTTTACTCGTTCGTGATTACCCGCCAATGATTGGCCATCCTAAATCTGTAGACTTTGCCGCAGGTCTGAAACGCACGAGTTTCACAGGGATCGTTACTATCGCTTCTATCGTCAGGTCCATCAGTCGAGACCGCACCGATAGGAGGCGCTTGTCGCATGCCTGATACTAAACACAAGACGTCGTGTAACTAGGATTACTTACGTTTCTTCTTACCCTTTCTTACCCTTGATCCCTTAGGTAACTATTCATTATTGTAGAACCCCTGTTTCCCTACTACCCATTGCCCAAAACCCAACTTTGCACTTTGCTCATTTCTCCCTTTTTTCTCCAATTTTGCAAAAAAGTGAAGCTATCATCATAATTTCCATTCCTTTTTTCTTCCTTTCTAGTGTGACTGGTGCACCATAATTTTATCTTGCTAGCGCGTACCCTCCTTTTTACTTGTCCATTCGCTCTATTCGATCTACTCGATACCAATACTCGATACCCCTTCAACTTCAAGTCGAATACTTTCGAACGCTTAAACAACGAACTTCTTGACGGATTCCACCATCGTTGCAAAGCCAAAACACAATTCAAAATGTCTCAACCTCAAGCATCAGCGCAGTCTGCTCCGGGTGTACCCAGCCCTCCAGGCGGCCAATTCGGTTTCATGTCCAAGATCGGTGCTACCGATGAAGCCGTTCGCACTTTAAATGACCAGCCGTACCTCTTCACTATTCTCGTCGTCGTTCTCGTCACACTCATCCTTGAATGCGTTTTCATCTGGTTTATCCACTACGCGACTATGAAGCCAGAACAAAAGAAAAAGAAGGAACCCAAGGGGGGCAAGAAGGCTGGAGGAAAGCCGCCGGCAGCTCGATAAACGCTCGTTGTCCTAAGACCGTTCTGATACGATATTCGAAAGCGTTGCGATTACTTCTTAATTGGGATGGGGCCCGGTAATTGTGCTCTCTTGTAGCTTCCCATTGCCGCCTTCATCGAAAAAAATACGATACCCGACCCACATAGCTTAAGGGGATTAATGGACGGTACTTACAGAGCTAAGCGGATAGGTTTCTTCCGATGTTTAGTGCTCGAGTGGAAGGATAGAATAAACCACGAAGGATGGCACTTAGAAACGCTTTGACGACAGCGGGCCGCGTCTAGCACTCGTAATTATTGTGTATTCACTGGTTATATGGTCTATCAATATTGTTCATGCGTATTTATATCCTGAGAGTAGGCTTGTGTCTCGTTGAGCTCATAATCTTCGTCCATCACTCCCTGGTCTGTCATTGCAGAGTAATCATCTTCGTACTCATACATATGTTGTTCTATATCGTTCCAGAACGTATTCCGAGTGTTGTATGGTAAGTCATCCTGGTAATCACAAATATCTTCAACATTATATGGGTAATTGGATGTATGTAGATCACTGGTATCCATGGTTGACGCACTAGAATCGTACGGAGTGTTTTGCGGGATGATTAAAGGGCCTCGTGGTTCCGACGAATTTGAAAACCCAGCAAGATCCTCCCGGAAGCTGCTATCTGGTAATGAGTCGGATTCTACTTTTATTGCGTCGACGTCTTCGAAAGGAGAGCCTCCGTCGGTGCTACCTATATCCTGGTTCATATGCTGCCACTGCTCGTAATCATCTATCACCTCGGAATAAGCGCTATGTTCTCCAATCGGGGGTCCTAGATACTGGTATAGTGACCGGTATTCGGTATAGGTATTATCAGGTTCAAAGTTCTCGCCCATAGTTTCGTCTGGCACGTAGAAATAATCGCTATCCTCAAACCCAAGAAAACCTGTATCTGCGGACATCGTCTCGAAGGACAGAGGGATATTTTTGTAAGGTCGTGTGCCCACGCTTAAATTAGCACTCTTTATGCGAATAGTCGGCTCTAATCTTGCTTGCACCAAGTCCCAAAGCCTCCGTTGAATAGAATATTGATAGGTGTTTAAGTTGGTCCTGTTTCCCAAGGGACTGCCACTGGGGGCGATACCCGCTAGCAATTTTTGGCTCTTTTCCCTTAAAGACGATGACCGATTCTGGGATGCAGCTAAGATGGCTGAAATAATGGGGATATTGGCCGCATGACATGTCACTGCCTAGACTTAGCTGTTAGATAGAATTTCTATTGTTCTAAGAGCATTTTAAGAACCTTAAGATAGTGAGCATTCCATATAGCAGGGGCTAGCTCGAGTAGTGAGGGCCGATCGTCTAGCTGGAATAGTCGTAAGCCGCGCAAACGTTTCCTGATACCAATAGTTACATATAGCGCCATCTGGGCTAGGTGACCTGCGTCGTCCCACCGTTGCCAAGTGTTGCGGGTAAAATTATCCAGGACCGGATCTTCCCAATGGTAATCATAGGTTACGTGTCTGTGAGTATTATTGGTCAAGTCTGCTGGTTGTAGCTGTGAAGCCGAATCCAAGGGCCACTCGTCCATATTAACCTCGCGTATATTAGATTCTCTAATATCGACATCAGGCATATCGGAATTACTTGTTTGGTATCGGAATAGGCACTCTATTCCATTCAGGCGAGCAGTAGGGCTATGTGGTGGTGAAAGTAGTACGGATGACTTATGTAGATGTTCGATAATAAAATAGAGATTTGGTGCCCCATCATATAGCGGTTGATATTGAATATCTTCTTGCTTAATTGTAAGACCAAGAGCAGGCCAAAGCTGGGGCAAAAAGAAATCAACATAAGTAACTATAGGCCGATATAATATTCATGACTTACTGGACACCGGCAGATCACATCAGCCAGATACTCTAAGAACCCAGACTCGCTTTCTCCAAGTACCAGGGACACCTGGTTTTGCTTTACTATGATTTGCATTCGGCATATACCGGGAGAAACAAGCCATAATTCTTTCGACTGGATTGACTGGACAAGCTCCTCAGGGGTATGCCGAGAGGATGGTACGTCTGAAATTAACGCAAGAGAAGTCACGGACAAAGAGGATTCGGAATTCGTGTCGGAAATTTCGAAGGTCTTAAGTTCAAGCTCGGTATACTCAGCCATGGTAGGGCGAACGGCTCAGCATGCTCGGGAAGCTTTCCGTGACGAGGACAATATCGACAGTACAATCATTCTTAGGGGTACAGTATAATAGAAATGCTTATAGTGGTAGACGGTAACGTTGAACTTGGTAAAGGGGGTATTAGGTGGTATTATATTGGTAGCTTCGTAGTCAGAAGATTCTGTCTACTATTATTGAGTTTTCGTCTGATGCAGAACGACTCGGTAAAATTAGAGGCGGCGGCAAAAAACTATTAGTAGGTACCTTAGTACTACCTGTACCTGCTTAGGTACCTTAGAAGGTGCGTTTCAAGGTTGGAGGAAGCTGCTATAATTATGCCGCGGTTTCTTCATTGCATGTCTCATTATATTACCATATCTCACGGCAAGTGCCAGCTACTGGTTCTATAAGAGGTACTTGGTGACTTAAGAAACAAATGGATATAGGGATGATTCCCTAGCATTGAAAACACATTGAAATTCTTTCTTTCACACCTTAATTATATATACATCTTATGTTTATTAGACCTCATAGCTAGGGGAGATCTAAGGGTGTCCGTTGGTTATCTGAACCTGATGTTTGAGCTGCCGGTGTTATTGACTCTGCCGGGATCTTGCGCCTTGGTCTCTTCAAATCCTCCAACGTAATCCCATCCAGTTTGGTAATACCAACTACTGGCGGTTCGCCCTTCTTTACAAATTCCCATTGCCCTGAATATAATTGTTAGAATAACGTATATAGTTAGTACCGTAGGATATGATACTTACCAGGTAGCTTGTTACCGGCTAACCGGAATGCATCGCGCGCGACTTGCTCGTGGATCATTCCTCTCAGTTCCAAGACGATCTGATTTACTGCTACTCTTGCAGCCCAGTGGTCGAAAGAACCCTTTCCTTTACCCATACGTATCTACGAGTACAAGTTAGTTAGGTACCTATAGTTAGAGGAACATACAATAAGAAATAGTGGGAGGGCAGACCTCGTTACCGCTAACGAATACGCCGACGTTGCAGCACACCCTCTTATATAATCGGTACTTCTGTCCACGAAGTCGCTGCTTAATAGTATCCTCCGCAATCTTGAGATTTTGAGCGCTGATCCGTCGGTGGTGATCGATCATTCGTAGCCCGTAGTCTCCCCACATTACAGTTGTTCCTTTGGTAGAGCCACCGGTAGCTACTCTCGCTCGTCCCTTCATCATCTTCTGTTTGCGATTGATATTCGGCTCCAGCCAATTGCCGCCCATCGATGCGGTCGCCGAAAAGAGACGGACATTTTGAGGGTTTTGGACCTTTCGCGGCACAATCGAGGCGCTAGCTCCAATCAACGGCCGCGTAGTTGGAGTTTGGGATATCCTAAGTGACCAGAAAGCGCCGACAAGGCATGACGGCGCTTTAGAATTCATGATTGCGAAGTTATGGAGACTCAATCGTGGAAAGCTCCCGTCATGACCTCGCACCCTCCAGATTTGACCGTTGAAGTTCAAAAACAACCAAAAAGATTAATTGCAAGCTATCAGCCGCTAGCGGGGTACGTATCTATGTAGGTACGTACCTGACGCACTTGCATTAGCGCATTTCTGTTATAAGTGGAGATTTTACTCGAGGAAGCGAAGTACATGTACGTATGTGTTAGACTACCTAGGTACTTACCTACCTGAAATACTATGGTAAAGTACAGCCTCAAACAGGCTGTTAATTATCTAAAGCTACCTACTTTTTCAAGCAAAGATTAAGTTGTTATATTTGAAGATTGTTATATTGTTGCTATACAAAGAATTAATATGTTGGTTATTGATGGCCCAAGTATTTGATCCACATAGAAACATTAGACGTCCTAAGAACTGCACTTGTAAAGTGATAACCTTTTAGATTAGATAATATAATCGCTCTTACTCCGCCGAGGTCGTCATAACGGAACGTGGCCAGAACTTGATAAGGTACTCGATAAGGTTTAGTGGTACGGAAGAACCTTGGTCCCTTACTTTTTTCTGTATCCGTCACTGTATTTTGTTGCGCCGGATTCCAATTGCACACCAGGACACCACTAATTGTTACATTTCCTTTTCTTTTAGGTCGCCGATTATCTTAACAGAAAGCTCATCGCCTTTCTCTGCGAGCCCAAGCAATCCGTCTCTTCGGTTTACTATCTCGTCTCTCATTCATCCACTTAGATATTTACTATTACCGGCGATCAAAATGGGTATCCTCAGCCCCCAAGTGTACGTATTGTCTATTTTGTCTCGCACGTGTGCATTCGTGAGGTAATAACTAACCGGATCGCTATAGCACGAACATCATAATCATCCTTGGAATGATGCAAGTTTCCAAGCGAATTCCCTTCGATGATCCCGATGTCCTCAACATAGTTCGCGCGCTCTACATTGGTAGCAATTTCATCATCGCTAGTATCTACCTCTACGTCCAGTTTCAGATCAACAAGAAGAAAGGTAAAATACTCCAATCAAAGATGATGTATTGTAGGCGCAATAGTACTAATGGTTTACCTTGATGTGTAGATCTCACCACCCTTAAATACGTCGAGCCGGCTCCGATGGGATCCTCGGAAGAAGGCAAGCTTGTAACTACCACTGTCCAGGCCTACGACTCGCAGCAACTCAAGAACTCTTTCCGATCGCAAATTATGGGTCTTGCTATGATGGGCTTTATGCACCTCTACATGAAGTACACCAACCCGCTCTTGATCCAGTCCATCATCCCGCTTAAGGGCGCCTTCGAGTCCAACCTGGTTAAGATCCACCTTTTCGGCAAGCCTGCTAGCGGAGACCTCAAGCGTCCCTTCAAGCAACCTGCTGGACTCATGGGTGGTCTTCAGAGCGGCCCTGCGCAAAGCGACAAGAAGGCCATTGAAGCCGCCGAGCGTGCCGGCCGGGGTGGCGTCAAGGACGAGTAATAAGTCGCGGTCGCTTATGTGCCAAAGGCAGTTTCAGGAAAGGACTAGCAGCATAATAGTGACGCTACATACAAAGAAGATTAAGGGTGTCCTGCTATTAACATAGTATGTACTCGCATCATAAATAAATGGCTTGCATAATTTATGCGTGATTGATATTCGTGCTCGGTACCAGGTACCTACCTACATTTGGTTCCCGTGATAATTCCAATGCCGGGTAAGGGGGCCTTATCGCTGATTTGTCTGATTAATGTTTCTAGATTTCAATGTACGTACCCGGTAGGTACCTTACGTACATGTAGGTACGGGCTGCACGGAGGTGGCGTAACTTAGAAAACCGAATATCGGTGGGTAATAATTTGTAGTACCGTTTTCATAACCCCGACGTCACTGGTTTTACCTGATAGCAATTCATTGCATGTCTGCCTAATGCTGGATACCTTTTCCGGAACCAGTCCGAAAGGCGATCCCAACTTCTAGATTTTCAATAGCTTCTTGACTTGATATAGTAGTCAGTCAGACTTCTTTTCCACTTACGTATGATCATATAGAAATGGAACGTCCTTCCACGCCACCACAGGCGAAAACCGCCAATCAATCTAAACCCATAGCATCCCCTCCTACACCTGAGATTACCCGTCGCATCGTGAGTCAACCACTCAATGATAGAATAGTTTGGATCGTGTCTTATAATTCGGAGCCATGTTCTAAATCCACCATAACTATAGGAAGAGAATAGACTACGAGCTAAGGCACTACGTGAACAACACGAGTCCGCCGCGCGAGCAGCTGGAGTACCCGCCGTCTCTCGCACTCCGTCCGGTTTCATCGCCACTGATAACGTTGAAGTCCCAAATACACGTAAGCGCGCATACGATTCTATATCTGGTTCCGCTCGAGTTCGCGACACCCCCTCAGCTAGCCGCGATGGTCGTGTTAATGGTGTATCGCCTGCCAAGGCCAGTACCAGCGACGGTGCCGATCAGGCGAAGACAGACAAGGACGATGGAGCCATCAGGCCAGCGAGGAAATTTACCAAGTTTGTCGATTACGACCTCGAGAAGATAACGGATACGAAAGGCGGTTTCTTAAGTGCTGAGGATGACCCTTGGAATAAGGCCATGTCGGGATCTACCGCGACGGGTAATGGAAAGGGTGGACCTGCCGAAGGGCAAGAGGAGAGGCCCAAGGGGATGACAATGCAGGAATGGGAAAGACGGCAGTTATTGAAGAAGCTTCAACGACAAAAGGCAGGGCCATTTGAACCGGGCTTGAGTGTGCTGCGGGATGAAAAGGATCGGAAGAGGTGTCGCGAGTGCAGGAGCCTCGAAATCGACTTCGTATGGGAAGAGGTTTTTGGGTGTGCTATCTGCAATAGTTGCAAGGAGAAGTGTCCTGAGAAATACAGTCTCCTGACCAAGACGGAGTGCAGGGAGGATTATCTTCTGACGGAACCAGAGCTCAGAGACGAGGAATTGTTACCCCATCTTTCGAGGCCGAACCCGCATAAATCCCACTGGCACGACATGATGCTGTTTCTTCGGTATCAAGTGGAAGAGTACGCATTCGGTGAAAAGAAATGGGGCTCGGCTGAGGCGCTAGATGCTGAATTTGAACGTCGCGAGTCGGAAAAGAAAAAGCGCAAAGAAGCCAAGTTTAAGGAGAAGTTATTAGACCTCAAGAAGCGGACGAGGATAGATGCTTATCGGAGGCAGACGGGGAAACTTGGGGGTGATGGGGGCGGCGCAGCTTCTGGAAAGAAGGCCAAGTTTGGCGATGCGATTTCAACGGGCGGAAAACATGTTCACGAATGGGGACGAGTTATCGAGAAAGACGACGGTTCTACGGTGAAGACATGTACAACTTGCAGCATGGAAGTCGAGGAGATGGAGCTTTAAGGCTAGGAATAATGATACCCAGTTATGTATAATTAGCAGCTCTTGTATGAGAATACGCTCGCACGTTTACCACGTGCAGAGCATATGGTGCTTGTTATTTACTTTTTTGTTCTTCTTTATTTGAGTGATATCATTTTAGCTACCTAGGTACCTAGGTAAACAAGGAGATGGGAAAACATCTACAATTGGCCTCGATTTAATCGCTCGAGTTTCGCGTCTTGTCTATTTGCGCGATAATGCTATTATCCTCACGAAATAATCCATACAGGAAGATGCTCGTCATTATAAGTATAAGCCGAGAGAGCGAGGCTCTTCTGAGGCTACGCTTTACTGAATAGACATTTACTCGGTAACTGCCTCAGTAGACCAAAACAGAGTAAAATTCACTTGGTGGAGATTAAAATGTTTAATTAAGACAATTGACCATCAGTCGGACTTTAATTGGTCTATACAAAGACTTATACACGACTATACGACTATATGCAGAGCTATGCAACGGTAGGGGACGGAGCTTATCAATATCCGGACAATTCGGTCTTATCCCTCTACCGTGACTCCGAATTTATACGGTGGTTCCATTACGACATGGGTATAAACTAATGTTGCCGATTTTATTAATTGCTTTTGAGAAGTCGGTATTGTCTATGTATATTGTCCACTTATTTTTCCATCGGTCGGGGCATCTTTCTACTAGATTTCCGTGATGTCTCGCAACTCTCGGTCGTTCGCTCCGGTATGCGAAACCGACTTATAGATTTCGAAGAAGAATAGCTAGTGGTGAACATAGTATTTAAGCAAGCAGGCTGTTGTCCATATAACTAAAGGAGTTTACTGGAGTATCATGACGAGCTTCGGCCGAAACTTGCATTCAACATTTATTACAATACCTACCATTTACAAGCACATGATACAAGAGTAAACGAATAGGTCGCAAACAACGAATATGGAAGTTTTAGGTGGCCTCGAGCGCGGGCAGCTTCTACTGCTCGCTATAGGCGTCGCTATACTTGGTGTATGAGATTTGAATCGTATAGGATGAGAATGTGTCAGATAGGGCTAACTACTTCACAGTATACCATTACCATCCTAAGCAACCCCTTGGCGAAAATACCTGGTCCTTGGTATACTCTATGGACGGAAATTGTTTTGAAGCACAAAGTCATAACAGGCCAACGGCCGCAATGGGTCCATTCACTACACGACAAATATGGTACGCTCACTCTTATACGAGCACATTCACAACCCGAGAACCATCTTCTAACCGTAACATGGACAAAATACAGGCACTGTCGTTCGTATCAGCCCCCAGGAAGTTAGCATACAAGACCCAAATGCTGTTCAGGAGATATACCGGATCAAGAATGAATTCCTCAAGTCGAAGTTCTACAGTGACTTCCTACCAGGATACCAGAATATCTTCAGCACAGTTGATGTCAACTTTCACCGACGGCATCGAAGACTCCTCGCGTCTGAGATGTCAGAGTCGGGGTTAGTCCAGCATAGGCCCACGGTTGAAAATAAAGTCCGCATGGCGATCGAAGGCATGGCTGAGGAGATGAAGAGGCGCGGCGCTACCGTAAGTAGCCAACCCGTAGGGAGAAGAACAATCGCTAATTTTCGTCTCTTACTTTTTAAAAGGACGTACATCGTTGGTCTTTAGCCATGGCCACCGACATAATTGGCGAACTTAGCTTCGGGTCTTCGTTCCGAATGCTAGAAACGCAAGAGGTGTGTCACGCGTGACCCTTCACTATTAGTATTATACTTACATTATGAGTAATAGGAGAACCAATACATCAGGGACTTGAAATTACTAGGATTTGCTGGTGGCCTTAGATCTACATTCCCTACCCTGACGAAGATCACAAAGTACATCAAATTGCCGGTCTTTAGCATGGGGATAGAAGTCCAACACCGTATGCGCTCGTACGCGACGCAGTCATTGGGTCGACACTATAAATCGGTAGAAGAGCAAGGCCGGAACGCCAAACCCACGCTGCTGTCTAAACTATACAAGGCCTCAGTGGATAACAGCGATACGCTGCCATTCGAAGAGTTGCGCGACGATGCTCAAGCTTATATTGCTGCCGGAAGTGACACTACTACTAACACTTTGACGTACCTCATCTACACCTTGTGCAAGTACCCCGATATTAAGGAGAAGCTAGTCGCGGAGTTAAAGACCTTACCGGATGGATTCACGGACCCAGATCTTAAAAAGTTGCCCTACCTCGATAACGTTGTTCAGGAGACTCTGCGCCTATATAGTGCCGCCCCTTCAGGTCTGCCCCGTGTCGTGCCCCAGGGCGGCGCTACTCTTGCTGGCCACTACATTCCCGGCGGCTATGTCGTCTCGTCGCAGGCGTACAGCATGCACAGGAACCCGGCTGTCTACCCGGACCCGCTCAAGTTTGACCCTTCAAGGTGGGAGAACCCGACGAAGGCGATGAAGGACGCGTTTGTACCGTTTGGTGGGGGTAGTCGAAGTAAGCCTGTAATTTTCTATCGCGGGCGGGGGGGGGGGGGGGGGGGGGGGGGGGGGGGGGGGGGGGGGGGGGGGGGGG
>MU623354.1:351335-404580 GCA_025201765.1 Daldinia sp. FL1419
TCCCTTTATTGGTGGGTTAACCCGCCTCTGGGTTTTATGGTGGGTTTTTTACCTTTTGGGGGGGTTTTTCTATTTAAGCCTTTATTTTTGTATCCCCCCCCCCCCCCCCCCCCCTCCTCCCCCTTATAATGTACAAGTTGGAATGTGATTGGTGAATGCAACTCTAACCGCATATAGTCTGCATCGGCTTGCACCTGGCTAAGATGGAACTGCGTCTCGCGACCGCGCGATTCTTCGCCCGGTTCCCGAACTCCACTGTTTCCTCATTAGAAGGATTCACGGACGAAGATATGATTCCTGCAATGTTTTTCCTTATGGGGCCGAAGGGCCAGCGTTGCTTGATTAACGCCTGCTAGATCATATCGGCGTTGCCTGGTTGAGTTAGTTATTCGGCATCTCGCCGGGAGTGGTGGTTGGTTTTGTCGCGTTGTACTTGCTTCCTCGAAGCTTACGAGACCAGGATATCTAGGTGTACCCATTTAACGTAGTAGTTTAGCGATGTCGAGAAGAATTTATACGGGGTTGGTAGTTATACTCTTATATATGGAGAGAGATGGATATAGGATCACATAGGCAGTATATATATAAGCATAGGTAGTTATAGTATGGCATAAAGACCTATGAATAAACCTGCCGGATTTGGACATCAAAATTACTCAAATAGGCAGTTTGTTAGGTTAGTGTGTTCACGACAGGGTTCCTATTCCCATCGGGTATCGGGTACTGGTATCCACTTTAGGGGTCGTGCGCACGGCATTAAGCTTAAATTAGAGGTAGTATGGGTACTATGTACCACGCTCAAAATGCTTGCTTGTATAAGCTGTGGTTATGTAAGCAGAGAAGAGCAGAGCAGCGCAGCAACAACAACTTATATTATATCAAATTAGTTAGTTACGTATAAAATAAACAAGTTATATTGTTATGGAAATCATGCCGTGTGATTAAATATATCTATTTATTTTTCAGCGGCAATAACGGCGTAGTTGGAAGCTCGGCCGCCGTGGCCCGTGGGTGCTTGACTATCCCCGGGTTCAATATGATTCTACGTCGGGTAGGTCCTCTGATACGCGAAGGAACACATCATCTTCAGTCCTCGTCCCTGTTACCAAGCGGATATTCCCTGGCCCTGCTTGTCAATTACTTATTACCGATAGGTTTATACGTAGCTTCAACCTGCATGACTTAGACCCACCTGTCTAATTCCTTCCCCCTCCCCCGTGGACCTAGAATCCCGGGGGACTTAGGCGAGTGGAATCGTCGTGATGCTATATAAACCCTTGAGTAGTATTTGTTGTTTTGATCTCTTGCCTTCAATGAATCTGTTTATGAAAGTCAGAGTTGCTGGTTGACGGCGATGGGGTTTCAAATTTCTTTAGTTTTGCTCCCGTTAGTGGGTGCGCTTGTATTAGATTTCGCCTTACGCTTATACCGTCGGCGGCAGAGATTCAAGGACTTGGTACGAATTTGCCGCTACTACCTAATCCGATGGCAATAATGAGACTGACTTCGAGTATAGCCCAAACCACCGCACAGCTTCCTATGGGGTCATCTCAAGATCATGGCCGAGCTTGTCGGCCAACTACCCCCTAATAATCATCCACAGATATATTACACTGCCATCGCTCATAAGTATAACCTAAAAGGCATCTGGTATCTCGATCTGTGGCCTATAGCCGATCCGCAGGTTGTCTTAACAGAGCCAGAGCTTATGGATGCGGTGCAAGTAACGAGGGTATATAACCAGCATCGGATGGGCCAAGAAATGGTGTCTGATTTAATTGGCGAAAATGTTATTGCAACTGTTAACGGTCCAGTGTGGAAAAAGCTTCACAACGCGATGGCTCCAGCATTCCTACCTTCTCACGTTAAGACTCTTACGGGCCTGATGGCCGATGAGACGATGATCTTTAGGGATACGCTGAGGAAGTTCGCGAGTAGCTGTCAACCTTTCTCCATGGAACATGTTTTGTCGAAGCTTACCTTTGATATCGTTGGTCGGGTCGTCTTCAATTTTTCGCCTAATGCGCAGACACAAGGCAGCCCGCAACAAGATGACTTGATACAGATCTCCCGGTTGATTGGTCAGCAGCTTTCTATGAACCCGTTTGTCAAGCTGCAGGTAGCTCTGAGGAAATGGTCTGTTCGGAAGCGGATGAATGCGTCCGTTGCTGCAAAAATCCAGGAGCGTCTGGCTGCGTTGAGAAGCGAGAACATTGTACCATCTCGAAAGGATCCTCTTAGTGTTCTCGATTTGATGCTTCGAGAAACGGTGCTGCAAAATGGAACTCGACAAGGTTCCAAGGCGCTCGAGCTTCCTGAAGGAGAATTAGAACTATTGGTTACAAAGTAAGCCTCTTCTCATGTATCTCCAATAAGAATATACATTTACGGAATTCGAACAGTGTCAAAGCTCTTCTATTCGCTGGAATGGGAACAACTGTCGACACACTATGCGTAAGTACTCCTATAAGACTTGACATGTTATCCTAGCTAATTTACCATAACTCAGTTTGCCTATATGCTTTTGTCAAAACACCCAGAAGTCGTCCAGAGAATGCTTGAAGAACAGGAGGCGGTATTTGGAAAGGATCTAGGAGTGATCTTAGAGAACCTAAAGGAGTCACCGATAAAACTCAACCAATTGGAATACACAACAGGCGTAATTAAAGAAGCCATGCGGCTCTTCCCTGTTGGATTTGGCATCAAGGAGGCACCAGCAGGGTAAGGAACCCCTTCTCCCCCTTTAGGATGTATCCGAGAGGACAATGCTAATGTGAATTTCTCATAGTGGAACGGTTTCATATCAAGGCCGCGAGTATCCCGTAGATGGCGGCTTGCTCATCATCCCCTCTTGGCACACGATGCACTTCGACTCGAGGTATTTCCCGGAACCTAACACATTCCGACCGGAGAGATTCCTAGGCGAAGGCGTTCCGCGCGGTTGGTTCCGGAGCTTCAGTCGTGGCCCACGTGCTTGCATAGGACAAGATCTCGCCCTGGATATCATGCGCGTGATCCTGCTGCTTACTGTCCGAGACTTTCACTTCGAGCTCTTCGGGCTCAAGCCTAATCCGAAGCCGAAAGCCCCTTACACGGATCTCGATACGGTCTTTGGTGATATAATATTCCAGGAGATGTTGACGTTGGAGGCAAAACCCAGGGGTGATATGATGATGACTGTTAGCGAGAAGAGTGTAGTAGTATAGGGGACTTTATGATTAGGTGTATTTACAAAATGAAAATATCTTTGAAATACGTACCTACGTAACGCAACGGAATTCTGCGAAAATGAAAAAAAAAAAAAATTTAGACAGAAAAGAAATAATTAATAATAATAGTTAAAAAAAAAGGAAAAAAAAGGAAAAATTAATAAAATAATAAAAACTACAAAAAAGCAGGCCCCAAGCCTCGAGAAACGCCACATTTAATCACTACTAGATGGCCTGTCTAGGTGCCCTGTGTGAGACTCGAATCCGGAAACGCCATCGAAAAACCCGGCAGGACGGATTTTATCTACCCCTTCCTCCCATGAAAACCACTAAGCCACGGCCGTGTTGGGTAGTGTATCTGAATGGTCTGGAGTGATTGATGGGTTTACAATTGGTCATTATAAGTTTAACTTCGGTTGCCTGGTTGCCTCGAGGTGAGTTTGTCACTGGAAGTACCTTGGTAAGTACCTACCTACCTAGGTACGTGTAATTGGTATTGTACGCACTGCAGGCGCAAATATAGATGACATGTTACGAGGCAAGAGGGATAAGGGTACCTAAGGTACCTAGGGTACTAACCATGCTGCCAAACCTAGTACTTCGAAGCCTACCTACCTACAGGTAGGTACTCGGATCATAGTATGGAAGGCTTGCATTCAAATAAATAATGTACCTACTACCACCTATATTATCCTGATGAACCTAAAAATCACCATCCCCCCTATTCGCAACTCCACGTAGCGATCGTAAGAATAAAAGGGTATCAATTCCCGCCGAAGCCCGTATGCAACGCCCAGAGAGATTTATAAAACAACCCTCGAAACCCCCAAACCAAGTGCACAGGAGAGACACTAGGTCTTTATGATATCGGATATCAATGATGGTCAAGAATGAGACTGGCCAGCAAAGAAGTCAAGTCGAAATAGAACGAGTGCAAGTACCAACACCCTTGATGGGTCTCGTACGCCTAGTTAGCCATTGGCGCCTCTTAAACGTGCTCTGCAGGATTCACTGGGGAGGCTCCCAAAATGCTATCCCCATCGTCGCTTTTTGGATCCCGCCTAATCGATGCGCCAAAGACACTATTGTCAGGGGTGGCAATAGGAGCTGGTGTCTTGATAAGGCTAGTCGCAGGTGGACCACCAAGCTCCCAGCTTCCCACGCGCTCATGTCTTGCGCCGCTCTTTGCAATAGATACATCGTGGTCCGACGACATCTTCTCGGCGCCTTTGAACCCACCTAGACTGCTCTGATGTCGGGAAGTATTCGATGGGCCCTTACGCCGAATGCGCAAATTACCAAAAACAAAGGCCGTTATACTGGCAAGACCAAATACTGCAATGGTCGTCGCGGCGCCGATGACACCAGCGACTGCTGGAGACAGGGAAGAGTTACTGTTCTGATTAGCCCTATTACCGCTCGGGGAACCATTCAGACCCTCGGAGCTGCGGGTTAGTGCATCGCAAAATAAGGTAATAGAAGAGCACATGCTACACCAATCCGAGAGCTCCCATATAGCGAACTTTCCGATTTCAGCTTCAAAGTCAGACCAGGTCATACGTGTTTCGGAGTTGCTCCGACCGAAAAGCGGATACTCCGTTAGCGGGACATCGTCGCCCGAGCCGTTACGGTACAGGAAACGCACCCAGGAGATATCCTGGCGAGGGTAAGCCGCGTCGTCGTCGGTGGTGAAAAGCTCGAATACGATGGTGGCGCCAGGGTTTGGGATCTGTCTGAAGGTTCCGGCAACATTGGGTAGATCGGCTAGCGAGAAGAAAGATAAGAACGGTTCGAAGGAACCGAACATCAACGTCAACTTGTTTGCGGATCCCGCCGAATCTATATGCGCACTAAGCTGTGACACCACCTTAGCCGCGAGCGTGCGACCCGCAATAGCCCTGATCATGTCGCCTTGTTGCGACCCCGAGGCCGATAGGTTGCCATTGAGGGCGAACTGCTGACTATTGGCTAAATTGCGCAGGATTGCTAGACGATCTTCACCAAGGGAATCGTGGATGGATTCGTCATGATCGTACGCATATTGGGCGTAGTCGTACAAATCATATGCGTAGTCGAAATTCAGCATGGTATTCGGTAGCGTATTGGGGAATACCTCGTCCCACGTCCTCTCGTAGAAGACGGACGTCGAGTTGTACATTTTTTGAGCCGCATCGCTATCTTGGTAGTCAAGATCTGATGACCAGTATTCTGTGCATGCAACATGCCCCTCAAGCCTGGTGGTCTTATTAGCATTCACGTAAATATCATTTGCTCATAGTCAACTTACCAGACAGAATTCGGGTCTGTGGTGGGGACAGTCCGAACATTAGGATATTGGTAGCCGCCTAGAGGATAATTGACCGCAGTGCCATTAGCCAGCGTAGATGCGTTGGAACCGCCGTTGCTATCAGCGAAAGCCCGAGTGACGGGCGGGTAAAGACCCTGCAGGAAAGCCAGGCCTCCTCCCACTACATAGTCATCCGTGGTGCTATAGATAGAAAGCTGGCTATTATCGAGGGCTTGTCGTTCTAACCCGGCGATGGGCGAATTAGTCGTTATAGCGTTGTCTTCGTCTGATAAGCTCGAATTGGACAAATACCGCGCTCTAAATAGCGATCCCTGAGAATAGAGCTGCTGTGCGCCCAACGGAGTCAAGGTAGGGATAAGGTCTCCTTGGAAAGGCGTGCGCTCGCCGTATAAGACATACGCGAAAGAAGCCCAGACGGTCTCATTGGCAGACTGAGCTAGGGCTTCGCTCACAAGTGAAAGACCAGCAGTCAGCGCTATTAGCGAACGTGAAGCCATTTTTCAAGCTCAACTCGCGCTCACCACGCCCTTCTCATATAACTCACGAGAAGAGCTTAAGGCTGAGGGAAATCGTATGAAACAGCGAGTAGGGGAGGGAGGTCAAGAAGAGCTATCGGGCTCGAGAAGGATAAAGGAGGGGTAAATAGAGAGACAAAGAGATAACTAACCCTACCTTCGAGGCTTGCTCACCTTTGCATGTCTTGCTTATTGTACCTACATGGCTTCTGATGACACCAGATAACGTGCTTGTGTGATCAAGGGCCCGTCATGACATCCCGCTAGATAGGACCGGCGCCTCAATGTCTGCTTACGGGCAAGCTCCTCTCTAGGCGTCTCTCCCGCGTATGGAGGAGGTATATAGCAAGAAAGCGGCGGGGAGCTTGTGAACTCTCGCTCGGGAACGGCGGGGTAGCGTAGCTGGTCTGGCGGGGGAAGAAGAGCACGCCAGATAAGGAGCGAAGCAAGGAGAGCTTGGCATAGCTCTTTTGGGGAGCCTTTAGGGCTGGTGGGCTGGGATAAGTTATCATCGGACAAGCTATTACCCCTGTCCATTCCCCGGAGATGGAGCTCTGTTATAGGCTCGTTAGCATACCTGCAGCGGCGATCTGCCCCTGCCTATGCCTTAGTACGCCGTAGTGTCAGAGTGGTTGCATTGAAGCACCCGTGACACTTGAGATAGAGTGTAAGACATCGCTTTCAGATGCTATTGCTACTCTGTACCTGCGAGATGGAAGTCTGGGTGGACTTGGGTTTTCTCGGTTGCTAGGGACGGTAGGGATATTCTTTATCGATATGACGAGTAGAAGCTTAGCTTTGAAGATTTCGTGGGGTTTGGGTATGCTAGTATCAGTATACGAGCGGACTCAGGGGCGGTGTTTTGCAAGATGAGATCTGGTGTCCGCTGCGATTGTGTGCTGCTGCAGGAACCCTTTGTTACAGCGAACAACGGGTACGGACATGATATCCGGAGGCCTCGTGTTAGGAACAAATAACTAACAGTAGGTAGATTGAACTCTGGAAACTCCTAACCGTAGTTGGATACTAACTGGAATCTATGATGTCTATGAAATTAATAAGGTGTAAGTCTAATAAGATCCATATGCAACATGTTCACGGATCCTTTCTTGCCCAATACCAACCGCATGAACACTAATCTCTCTCCATAGGCCAAACTCATTTAACTCTGAGGCTTGCATGGAATTTAATGACTCGTGCACGTTGGCAGCCCACAGCATAACTGGAATCAACCCGTATGTTTGAATTGATAGTTCATTCTCGATTAACTACCAAATCATAAGTGCAGATCCTAGGACTGTTGCACGAAGCTGACGCGAGCTTCTCTTATTAACAACAACTATCCAGTAGTATCAAGGGCGTTCGAAAGGCTTCCAATGACCTAACGGTTAGCTCCGGGGACATATATACGCCCACGTGAGCGGCATCTCTGCCCCAGCCGACGATGAGAGTGCGAATATCTTTCCAGAAGGCGGATAAACTGTCCGCTCGCCATGCAATTACGGCATGATTATTACGCCGTATAAGCACTGATACATACATAACAGTCGGTCGCGATACGTCATTAATACTCGCTTGTTGCATCTCCGTGACGGGATCCTCGGGCAGCGGAAGCGCTAGTGCAATATCACCGTAGACGGTGCGGATGAACTAGTACGATCCGGGGTCGAGTTCCGCATTCGTTGCAACGCTATCGTAATATCCACGAAAAGCTGGAGATAAACGGGCTTAAATTCCCTATATATAGGTATATAACGACAGCTCAGTCGAAGACAACTCAGCTCTTAATCTCCCTAAGATCATCTTTCTAACCTAAGCCCTACCTACTTAGGTACCTACTCGTATTTTCAATAGTAGTAATTTGTTTAAGTCGAACAATGGCCAAGGGCTCCATCCTAATTACCGGTGCCAACGGCGGCTTGGGCTCCTCTACCGTTGATCAGATCCTACACCGACCGTCCCTTGCTCAGGAATACCATGGATTGTACACGGTTCGCAAAGTCGAAACCGCCGATGCGGTGAAAAAGGTGCTCCGAAATGCTGACAAGGTCAACCACAAATACGATCTCGTTCCCCTCGACCTAGGAAGCCTCGCTAGTGTTCGCCAGGTCGCCGCGGATATCAATTCGCGGGTTGCAAAAGGCGAGATACCGCCTATTCGTGCGCTGGTTTTATCCGCGGCGTACCAGGAGCATAGCCAGCACAATTTCACCAAGGATGGCTTTGACATGTCCTTCCAGGCTGGGTACCTCTCGCACTTCCTCTTGACGCTCCTATTGCTTCAGAGTATGGATAAGGAGAATGGCCGTATACTCGTATTAGGGAGCTGGACGCACGAGTGAGTACATAATTGCCCCCTTATGTCGACGGCATCTCTGGTTTATACCGAACCCATAGCTGACCCGTTCTAGCACTACCGATGCCAGGAACAAAATAGGGCCGTTTAAAGAGAGCTACGGCCCTGAGGAGTTTCGGTGGATTTTTAACGACCCCGAGGGTAGCACCGAACCTATCGCCAAGGGTAAATGGGGGTATGTCGCTGGGCTCAAGGAGGATCCGTGTGCTGGTATGAGACGGTACGGAGCTGCGAAGCTATGCGAAGTCATGATGATGTGAGTGTCCCCTTTCCCTACTTACCTAGGCGCTTAAATTATTCTGTCAAATTAAACTAACATCATCCAGGCGTGAACTAGCGCGGCGCATACGGCAAGACCCGTCGCTCTCCAAAATCGCCGTGCTAGGCCTGGACCCGGCCGCGATGACGAGCGGCATATCGCGGCGCGGCAACTGGCTAGTCCGGGTCCTCATCATGAAAATCATAGGCCCGCTCCTCGCGCCGATCGCGACGTGGCTGAGCCCCAACGGCGACTTGCGGACGACGTGGAAGTCGGCGGCGGACGTGATACACGCGTGCTTCGACACGGACGGCGGCCTGGGCGAGTACCCGAACGGACTCTACCTGAACGGCTCGGCCGTCGCGGATGTCGGCCCGGAGGCGAAGGACGAGGCTAAGTGTCGCCGGTTGTGGAGCGATAGTCTCGAGTATGCGAATGTCAAGGAGGGCGATACCGTGTTGGCAGATTGGCGATGATGGTAGCGTTAAGATTGGCGATGGTTTATGCGGAATACCCGGTTTTTCTCGTTGCGTCGTTTTGTCTACCAAAATGAAAACTTCCAGGTTGGAATAGAAATTGGAGTGAGCCAAGGCCGAGGATATGCGCTGCGCTGTGCTGTGATATGATGTGATGTATGTACGTTGCAGTATAATTGCGGGATATCCGAAGTCGGCATCCGTAACGAGGTTGGCCAGATCAAAAATCTGCCGAACGTAAAGTGAGTGCCGCCAGGTCGGTATCCAAGTTTACACGTTTACCGCGGCCGAAGACGGGGGGAGGGGGGGAGGGAGCGATCGCTCATCTCGTCCGTTGCTACGTGCCAACGTAGATAGATAGACTGTAGGCAGGGACCGTCGTAGCCCGGACGCATCGAGGTGCATCCTTCTCGTCTGTATGACGGCTATGGAATGCTGCCCAAGAGGGTGCTGTTACTATGTAAGACGCAGAGCTCTCAGAAGGGAGAAGAGTGCGGTCATATGCAGCCTTGCTGTATCACCATGAGAACGTTACATGTGTGGGGTTATATATTACGGTTATATTGAGAGCTTGCATCAGCTAACTGTTTCTTCTGCGTCCGTACGGCGCTCCAAAGTAGTCTGGCCGTCATCCCGAACTACGGAACCGTATCTAGGAACACGCACGACGATGCTCAGGGGTCTATGCCTATTTTGTCCACGATAAGTCTAGTCTGCAGACTGGGTTCCGTGGTACGGGTACGGGATGTAATATGCGATCTCTACTGCTTTTTGATCCTCGGAGGCAACGGGGTTGAGTCTGGGTTTTGTTAAATAGCATTTCGAAGCTTTCCCTCTTTTTGCTATTTATCCGCGTTTTTGGCGTCTTTCTGCAAGGCCGTAACGTAAGTAAAGATCTACCTGACGCAACGAAACGGCTCACGTATAATAATGGCGGTTAAAATCGTAGCGCGTGACTCGATTCCGTAGATCTTGGGGAAACCATGCTATGCAGATAGCCCATCCTGCACCGACCAGGTAGGTAGAACCAGCGTCGTCTCATGTATACACCTCTCCTCATGTAGGCACATGTAGGTCGGCTCTTGGTGGGATGCTCATTGGTCGAGTCCCGTCGTATGGATGTATCTAGATCAACCGCGTGCAGCACCGATTCGACGTTCCGCTGCCCAGTTTTTACGAAGGACGCATTCGATTGCCATTTTAACGGGGTTTTCTTCGTAAAAGTTTCTCCCGTATAGAAAATCCAGGGCCGACGCCTGATAATGTCATCATCGGGAGAGATTTACGCCCGGGCGGATGGAAGCGCGCGTCTTTGAGAGTTGTAAGCCTTCTCTTCGGAGGTGACGGACGACTCGGCCTGCGATCATTCCACAATGGCGCTCCTCAGGTTTCTTCTCTTGCTAGGCCTGCTGCCATTTTTTTGCTTGTCGGCTTCCCTTCCACATCCTCCTTCGAGATTTGAAAAGCTAGGATTCAGAGGTAAACCGACGGGCGCACACCGCACAGTCGGGAGCGGAAGACATATCAGAGCTACGCTTCAGTCTCGGAAGGTCAATAATGTCACGGGCGGCGCAGTGTCTATGTATAGAGAGACTACCAAAGTCGAGGCCCGGTCACCACGGGAGCCGTTAGCCAGATACGGGGCTGGGATTGTGTATATGTTAGAACGTATGATATTTACTTCTTGTACTATGGGACGACAACTAATGTCTTTGGGTAGTCGCTATTGGAACTCCCGGACAGATAATATCAGCCATCCTCGATACCGGATCGTACACGCTGCTCGTGGATCCGGACTGCAACCTGGCGGCGGACCCGAAGGCTTGTCGGACGTATGGGTATTACGACACGAAACAGTCGTCTACCGCCAGAAATCTCAACGGCTGGTTTTCTGGTCAGTTCGGCACTGGGTATATGGAAGGGGTGTGGTATAGTGATACAGCCTACGTCGGACTAGACAGTACGTATAAATGTCCCCCTAAATTCCCCAGGTAAAAACATGATCACATATTTTAATACGCATGGTATTGGCGATAGACCTACCGCTTCCAGGCCTAAGAGTTGGCGTGAGCAAATGGAGCGAGTATATTTGGGCCGGGGTATTGGGTGTTTCGTACGGCAAGGAGTGGAATACCGGATACCAAACCCTGCTTGATCTCCTTGTTACGCAAGGCTATATCGAAGTGCCGATATTCAGTCTAGGAGTCGGATACCAAGGTGGCGGAAGCCCAAGTGAGTTACCACGATCCTATACGCTGTTCTTACGAGACTAATCTTCCGTAGGCGACATAATCTTTGGAGGAGTAGACAGGAAAAAGTTCAGAGGATATCTCGAGCCCCTAGAAGTCTACCCCTATCCAGACCAACAGCTAAAGATCTTCGGCCAAGTAGGGTAAGGTGCTCTCCTAGCCCTATAGATGGGTAAAGCGTAGCGGCATATACTAACACGTGCAAAGTTATCGAGTGAATCTGACCTCGTTGGGCGTCACTCCTCCCGGACGAAACGAAACAATGTTAACGGACAACGATTTCGAACGTAACGTACTGATCGATTCCGGATCTACGTATACCTATCTCGACGCAGACCTAGTTGCTACGATTGCAAGAGCCTTGAACGCGTATCAAGACGAGAATGGAGTCTATCGCGTATCATGCGACACCCGAAATTTAGACGGCTCCGTGAACTTCGGGTTCAACTTTTATAATATAATTATTAGGGTTAACTATGCTGACTTTGTGGTCGACTTTGAAAATTATTGCGCCCTCGGAGTCCAACCTACGGACAGCAAAGACTCGACGTGGGTGCTGGGGACGAGTTTTATTCGAGCTGCATACCGTAAGTGCTACTCGGAAATTTCCAGAAACCCGACGGCAAAGTAGAATCCATAACCGCTGATAAAATTCAATAGTCATATTCGATCAGCTGAACAACGCCGTCTGGATTGCACAATATTTCCCGTGCGGCGAGAATGAGATAGCAGATCTAACCAAGGACGCGGGCAGACAACTATGGTTAGAGGTTACGGGTTTATGTTAACCAAGAATGAAGAAGCGATGGGAACACGGGAATTCGAGTCCCAAAGGTAGATGTGCTTGCTACCACCTTGGCGGCGTACGTCCATAGACACGCTATATGCTACGAGATGGTCATATCGCCAACACCTCGCACGTAGAGATCGTGCTTAAAAGTTGAAGAGCATTCGTTATAATTTAATCATCCATACCTACCTATGCTAAACATCTGGCCCGCGAATATCCTCGCTCAGCGGACCTTGTCTCGTCCAAATATTCATCTGCGAGATATATTAGCATTTTTCTCAACCCAAACGTGCATGGACGATATCCAAGGGTTGAGATAGGTTATACTTACCCCTATCTTGGAGCCACTCGTAACCGGCAACCCAGCGTGCAGCGTAGCCTGGTCCCCGGTGCCATCCTCGTGCAGATTCTGCCAAAACACTGCGTTGCCCACCACCGGGCGAAACGTAACGCCGTTCTCCCACGGCTCGTCGCAGTCGACGAATTTGCACCAGCGCTCGTCGCGCGGCGCAGCCACCATGGGGAAGTTCGTCCCGCCTCCCGTAATGTCCTCCGAAGCAGCGACGTACGCGAAAAACGAACTCAGCCGGTTCCCGCCCATGGCGGACGTCGCGTGCGCCGCGTTCGTGTACCAGTCCGTGTGGAAGTGGTACCGCTCGCCCGACCCGTACTTGACGAGCTGCAGGGGCTCGAGGTGCGTGCGCGGCACGTCGAAGCCTTGGAAGAGCAGGGCTCGCTCCTCGATGCACCGGACTACGGCGTCGCGGGGCACGTTGGTGGATTGTGAGGTCCGCGTCTGCCGTAGCCCTTGGGCACCGGATGAGTCGGCCACGGCGGAGTGAGAGAATGTGTCCTTACTGGTAAATCGTGAGTTATAACTTATGGGTGGTAAATCAACATATTAGTATTGCACTTACGTTGCTTCCTGAAGATGCGCTCGTTCCTCGGCTGTGATGAAGTTTTCTAGGTATATAACGAGCGGTGATTTAGATACTATATGGCTCTGATACGCGGGATGGTGGCAAGTATAATCGCTCGATGCCGCGATTGGTTTCTGTGCACCGCTATCATGGCTATGTGCTTGAGCTACTCCGCAGGTGAGCGATAGCAATAATACGGATTTTAGCGAATTCATGATGGACTCAGTAATCCGGTGAAAATATATAAAAGTAAGAAGGAAACAGACTCGATTTCTTCCTTTTCTAAATAGAAATATTCGAAATCCTCACTTTCGAAGCAGTTGACACAGCTGCATCATAGTAAGGAGGAACATGCAGAGCCGAAACGTCAACTGTCTGCGTAAAAGGAGCTTCCCCCCGTTTAGCGTTGCAGCAGCCCCTGTTCGAGCTCTTCGAGTGGAGAGCTCTAGCGCAGATTCAGGGTCGTGGAGTCGGCCATGGTCAGATCTAACCCCTGATCTGCAAGGGAAGCTCAGTTATCTCAACATAAGTCGCTTTACTAGGCAACTATTTGATTTTGAAAGTTTCCCGCTCAGCTTGGAAAGACAACACCGGTGATGATAAAATAAATAGAATCACGATGAAAGTCGAAAGCGTAGAGCTATTATATCTCCTGGTGGGTGCTGGGATCGCGGTGGCTTGGGAACACAGCAGCGAAGATGAGTTTCGTCGAGCTATATCCGGTCATAATCACGCTTTGGTTGCCTGTAAGTTTTCCATCTTAAAAATACCAACTGGCCGACCACATATTCTAAGACAGATACAGTTGTAGAACCATCAACGTAAGCTCATTTGGGACCTAACGGCTGCATTTTATGAATACGAAACTAATGAGCTGCTTAGAGCTGCAAGCCAAGCTCTAGAACCGGAATGGACATCTGCGACAGAGTCGGGAAAGCAATCTCTAATAAGCGTTGACTGCGCTTCGGCAACAAGCCTATGCAAGGAGTTTGACGTCGTCTCATATCCCGCTTTACGATTTTTCGACGGCCATGGGAAGATGACATCGTATCGAGGTCCAAGGAGGGCATCCTCGTAAGTATCCAACCGTAACCTAATAATCTCACCCTTCTATCGTACAAATCTATAGTAGTAGGCTAAGACTCCAACAGAATACTCTCCTACCTAAAAAGAGCCGTGCGCCCCGCCGTCACAGTCCTAGACTCGAAGAACACAGCGTCCTTCCAGTCTAGCGACGACCACACCGTCGTCGCGCGGATTAATCCAAAAGACCAACATATCAAGGTCTTGTACGATACTCTCGCATCCCAGTACCGGGACCGCCTATCCTTCGGGTCGGTAAAGACAGATAAAGCGACAACAGTAGCATGCTACAACAACCGGGATGGCCAGCAATTTACTATTTCAGATTTGACAAGCATCAATGCCTTGCCGCGACTCGTGGAAAGCTGCCTTGAGCCCGTGATCGGGGAGTTTACTCGGGCGAATGAGATGAAGTATCTACAGGTAAACCATAACCCCACAAACATAACGATCAAGAGCCGTTATTAATCCAATTCACGACCAGGCCGATAAATCACTCGTCTTCTACTTCTCGCCATCGTCCACGGAGCGGGAAGCATATGTAGCAGCCATGCGGTCCGTAGCCAAGATATACAAAGAGTACCTTAGTTTCGTAACGGTTGACGCCAACGAATATGGCGACCTCGCAGCGCCGCTTGGCCTGGTTCCCGGCGCATTCCCCGCGCTGTCTGTGCAGAACCCCATGTTTGGCAAGGTGTTCCCGTACCCGCGAGGACGGGAGATTACGCCCGAAGCTATAGGTGCGTTCCTTATGGACATTAGTCAGGGCAAAGTCGAGGCGTGGGATGGAGTCCTGAGAGAGGATGCAGGACGTGCACACGATGAACTATGAGCCGAGTAATTGAGTCAATCAATGCTTGGATAAGAAGATCAAATAGTGTAACATAGTTCAGATAACGGCGTACCATTTCTATGAATGGAAATAGAAGTGATGCCCATTATCCAAGAAGAAACTAGATGTATGGATATTTAACAACATTCCTAGAACCTAGATTCCGTTAAACTCTTCGAAATATTCCAGGGTCCCAATATTCGACAGGCACCCGCAATCTCCCCCTCATAAGACAAACCTTACGGTAAACCCAAGAAGAGCTCCAGAAGCTTGGGGTAGTCCGGAGCACTATATCACATGAAGTCAGCTACTTATTTTTCGAATAGTCATTCGTGTAAATACATACCCCATGCCGGATACTGGATCCCAGCCTTCTCTAGCGGGAAAGCCCGTCGTCTTACACGCCCGGTTATCACCCTTTGTGATGTCCTTGAAAACCTCGGGGTGGGAATACTGCGCTTAGTGGTTAGGGAATATCATTGGCGATCGAGAGGATTATGCAAACCTACCAAGACTTGATGAACGAATCCGACCGGGCTTTTACCAACCGCCAATCTCTCCTCGTTGATTAAGGTGAGGACCGATCCCCAAAGCGGCGCCGAAGCAGACGTACCGCCAATGATCAATAGCTCGCCGCCGCTAGATATAACAAAGTGGTCACCATTAGCCGAGACGTCAGGATACGCCCTACCCAGCTTGTTGAAGTGTCCCTTGCCAGCGTCTACATTGCTATAGTTACCGCCGCCGCCTTCGTAGCCCTCGAACGGGAGTTTAGCCTCTTCGAGATACTTGTTCACAATATCCTTCTGCCAATCTGGCGCATCGTAGATGTTGGAGAATCCTCCGCCCGACCGGAACCTATCCGTTGCCTCCTCGGGGTCGACACCAGGGGTACCGTTTGCCTGGAGAACGGTCGATCCTACCGTCAGGATATAGGGACAAGTTGCGAGAAACTGCGGGTTGAAGACATCGCGTGCGGGACCTAAGCAGCCGGAGGGAGCTGCGGGAGACGAGAAACCGCCGACGCCATCATCGCCGGATGAGATGACGACTGTCGTGCCTTGTAGACCGAGTTTCATGATCTCGGCGCATTGTCGCTGTTGATATGATGCAGGTAAATCAACTTCAGCTCCACTGTATGAAATACTTATGACGTTAGTCGGCTTGTATACGCCGCACATTAGTTGCCCGCTGTATCCGGCGCGGTCATGTGGGTTCGGGTATACAGGATCCCGACACTCGGGGCGTTTACAGTTGCCCGATTCACCATACGCCTCGAAAGTACAGTAACTACCATCGATTGCGTTCCAGAGATCTAACACGAGAGGTTAGCATATCGAAATTCTGACAAAATCGGGAGGACGATAAATTGATCTTACTGTTGAAAAAGCCCAAGTATGACTCTGGATCAAACTCGTAGTTAGTCTGGTACCATTCATCGTCGACCTGGTAGAGCGCAGGTTCCTGAGGCCAGATCAATCCGTACGCCATTTGGAAATCGAGGTTCGCTTCCGAGCCAGCCAGCCTCAGGTTTGTCGTAGCTCCTTGCCCACCGTCCACTGAGTAGAGCTCTGGATGCGTCCCGTTCGGGATTTCACTATGGGATATTAGTATCTTTGAAATCGCGTATGGTATATAAATGTGCCTTACTCCGTGAAACTCCAGAAGAATGTGTTGAGATCGTGCTGCGTATAATGCTGACCGAGAGATTGGAAGATTCCCATCTTATTATCTGGGTGTTTCTTGGATCCTTTCGGTATGCCATATAGAGCTAGAATTTCTTATTAGCCCGTGAAACACCTACTAGAGAGAAACGTTCGTACCCCTAATGCAGTCCGGTGTGATGTATTGGTCGCAGCCGCCAGGTAGCGTGAAGTTGCCGCTCGCCACGTCTGCGGGTTCCACGGGACTTGCAAAGCGTAAGGGGCCTTCCACATTTGGCCCTGTAGTCCGTTTTTGGGCTGGAGTATTATTTTTGCTCCTCTCGCTTTTAAGTTGAACAAGCTCATTCTCGTCAACTGGCTGACCTAAACTGTGGATATGACGTACACCTGCTTCCCTACGCTTCTTCGATGAAGCCTCTTGCGTGTTTCCGTAGCCCATCAACTTAATTCCGGGTGTGATATAATCGACATGTTCTTGTACTTCTTTCGGAAGGTGATATCTTGAAGATGTTTAGCTCATAGCCTATATCATATGTTATTGCACTCACTTATCACAAGCGATATTTTTGATACCCGTATCTAAGTGCTCCCATATATAGTAGTCTGTCATCAAGAGATCTTCTACCTTCTTGACTGCGGCATCGAATTGCACCCACTACCCGAATCGAAGTTAGATAGGTATTTACCAGCGAGTTCCATGCTGCTACGGTTACGGATGTATCGGCTCACTTGTTTATTGCTGGACTGCGAGATGGTATCGAACGGAATCCCTGCTCCAACCAGCCAGTCTTTGACTGCTTTCAGACTCGTTTCTGATGGCTCAAAGAATTTAACGACCTCTTCTGCTGAGAGATGTTTGCCGTAGTTCTTTGATTCGGGGTTCGATCTTTTTAGTCTTATCAGCTACTTTCGATTCATATTTCGGATAGAAAGAGCCACCGCACATGTCCATCAATAAATCATGACCAGATTGCAGGTTTTGCTGTTTTAAACCTATTCGTATAGGTAGGACAGCATCAGGAACTGCCCTCCGTACTTTTGTCCATAACCTTTCTTGTACCACATCCCTTTTTTCATGCTGAATATGGGTATTCGGGATACTTCGTTTTGATTTGGACGGCTCACGGAAAGGAGGCGCGGCAAAGACTTCCAACGTAACCAAAGCCGCCAGCGTGATAAAATTAAGCAGCTTCATTTTGACAGCCACTCAAGAGGGATTGATGATGGACCGGCGGAACGCAAGGGCTACACGACCGCGCATGGCGTTCGAGAGGTAGTCGGTGTTCATATTATATTAACAATACTGTAGAATCTAGCTCCGCTCCGCTTATAGGAATGGTGTGTAAACACCACTGGGACCTTCATGCCGACGACCGCCTTCGGCATTGCTCAAGCCAAGTCGATAAATATATGACTGTCCAATTTCACTGGGCGCGGGTAAATGTATATGTGAGCCAATTAGCTCAACCCTGCTTTCCCTTACAATCAATGGGTTTCGCTTATTAGCAAGGATGTAATTAAAGAGTGATGCTAGAATATTTGGAGATCGTTGTCTGTTGCATCTGCTAGGTTCGCCTCTAAATCCAGGTCAAAAGCCGGTAACCGCTATATGCAAGAAGGCCGGATTGGTGAACATGGATTCGGCTAAAATCATGACAGCGCTCTCCAGATTCCTATAATTTGGTATCATTGGTGTCAGTGATCGGTACCTTTGCGATCCCGATATCAGGGTAGTCGCCAACTGAATGGACCATCCTAGTACGCGGGAGGAGGCATAATGAATAAGGAGAACACGAGGGCGAAATTAAATGCGACACGATAATAGACAATTCGCCATGGCTGTGCTGGTGGAGGCTCATTAACACAGGTAGAATTCACCGGGCCGCATCGTATATAACCGGCGTTCACGAAAGCACTAGCATTGTATAGTATGCGGCGACCCCTCTTGCCACTCAAAGTTAATCAGGACCAGCCATATTCCACGGCCCTCGCGAACTCCGAGAACAAATGCTGCTGTCCCCAGATCCTACCCATAGTACTAAACTTAGGAACAGGCTAGATTTGTAGGGTATGGAGATTAGTCTCGTGACTTAGATGAACTTCCTATACTAAGCCCCAACCACAAGACCTAGACTTTCTACAATAATCAATCATTAGTACCTCAGTAGCCAAGAAGTAGCTGGCGTGCTGACTATGAGGCCTATCCAGAAGTGTGATACCGGCATGATTCTCGTAATGGATCGGATAAGATCGTTGATAAGCTAATCATGGGTATAACGCTTCCGCCTCTCGTGGCTAGGCGTCACACAAAACGCCCATTAACGCCATTGAGAGGACAACGTTTTATATTGTCATTGACCAAGTAGTCATTAACGTCCTCACGGAGCGAATCGTCGAAGGAATCTGGTAATAAAAGATCCCAAAATTCTGCATAAGGTGAATCTTCTTCTTGTCCGTACAACTCACCGCAAATACAGGCGTCGTCCAAGTCCATCGTTTTCCGAATCTTGGGGAGAAGTACTTGCCACGACGTACTTCTCAGTTTAATATCTCGGAGACATAGCTCCTTGAGAGTGCCTTTATGCCTCCTAAGCATAGACATGAGATCATGTCGTTCGCATGTGATATTACCCAAAGTCAAACTGTCGAGATGATCCCACTTATGCTTTGGCTCCATTATGTCTTCAAGCCGTGCAGCGTATCCGTGTTGCTCCGAATGCCAATTAAAAACAACGTATAATGTCTGTAGATGGTGTAGTGACTTGATGAAGTCACGCAACAATCCCGTTTCCATTAGGCTTCGACACTGAGGAACTTCCGTCCCGACAAGAAGATCTTCTACGACATTAGAATCCATACCTTCCTCACCAGTGTCGATGCATAACTCGAGGCATGTGAGGTTGGAATAAAAGGAAAGGGCACTTCGGAGTTCAGCAGCCGGCTTTTCGAAGAATCGCCAGCTGAATGCACCAGCAGTAAGCCTTCGTAGCTTGATGTTAGCCTCGAAGACGGCAGATAAGAGAGAATCAAGCTGTCGACATCCTATCGGCGTCAGTTCGTCGCCCGGTTTGATTAAACAGCCTTCAAATGGAGTCTTATTTGGACCACGCCAAAACCAATTGTCGGATGACATAGTTACGTCCTGAAGTGATGAAAGCCGAGGGATGACCTCTTTAAGGAAAGCAATGTCTTCGTCGTTACTAAGTATCTTCTCCTGTTCGTCGATAGCAGTTTCGTAGTTCTCATATAGTTTTAGGAGTTGTTGATTTCCGAGACGCGGCGGTGGCGTTTCGTTCTTATACTGAGCCATGATCTTCTCCGCATGTCGAATTGAAGTATAATATTCACGAAACCCGTCTAGAGATTTCTTGGGTGATTCCAGGGTATGACCAATATAGACCAATGAGCGGACATTCTTAGATGCGATAGGGTGCAGAGAAATGCGTCGGAGCATGTCAAAGTCTTGTGGATGTAAATAAAATACGACCTCTCGAAAGGCGAAGCAAGCACCAGCGTCTGCAAAGGCTCTGCAGCATAAGCGGAATCTGCGAATATCCTCAATATCAAGGTACGAACAGATTAAGCATAGTATCTCTGGGATCATCACGTCCATAGTTGCAAGTTTTGAAGATTGGACCTTTGAAGAATAAGTTAAATACGGACTATAGTGAATTGAGTAAGAATGTTAGATGATAACGTCGGTAAGGTACACGACATATGACATATGTAGGTAGGTAGGTAGGTAGGTTAGGTAGGTAGGTGGTATGAGTAAAGGATGCTCGAGTCATGAAAAAGTTTAGTAAGGTTGTTAAATCGAGGTTGTTGCCAACTACAGGCAACAAAGCCTAGGTATTCCGCCCCTTTGATGCACGTGCGGAACTCGGGAACTCTGTGGGGCATGCAACTAACAAACAATACCTGATATAATTATATCAGCAATAGTACCATAATCCTTACTCGAGATAAGCTTATTAGTTATTAATTTTTAGATTAATAATATTTCATATTTAAATATGATGTTATTAAATCAAGGTAGATTGCAAACAGCTACTAAAAATTAGAGTCTTCATTCAAACGCAGTGCAAGTGAACATGAGTTAACGTTTATTCCCTAGAAGTTTACCCACCAAGGCTAAGTACCTACCTAAGGTACCTAGGTACCTAAATAAACAATGTCTCATTGGGTTGGTGAGTTATGTCAGCTCCCACGCGTTCGCCGTCTCAGGTTCCTTCATAAATTTTATTCCTTATCCCATCAGCTCACAGCCTTCTCTTACTACGCCGACCACAGCACCTGTTTGAATAGCTTCACTTCCACCAGCCGATACTCTGTACTCTATCTCCGCCAAACCATCGAGCCATCTAATCATAACTTCAGGCTTCACCTCCATCTTTACCAGTTGCTCCGATAGTGCTGTGATTATGTCCGCCAATGCAAGACCGTTGGCCACCTTCAGCGTGTTGATTGTTGAAAGACATGTAGTCACGTCACTGGTTGCGAGTAGCGTACTAGCAATCTTCGTGATTGCTTCAGGGGGCGGGGCTGCGATACAGTTATAGATGGTCTCCGTTGTGATAGTTTCCCTAACGATGTCCTTCTCAGGGATCTTCGGTGCATCTTTCGGTTGTATCGGTGTGCCTGATTAAGTTAACGTTAAGTTGCGAGCAAAATTTGAATGATAGTAGAGCTTACTAGATGCGTGACAAGCTTGGAGGACATTCAATGCTCTTCGCATGTCTCCTTTACTTAACTTAACCAGAGAGTCCGTCGCCTCAGCTGAGATCTTGACCTCTTCCTCTAGGATGACTTTATCCACTAATACCCGGATATCACCTTCTTTTAGAGGACTAAATCTGAAGCGTGTACATCGCGAAAGCAATGCGGGCGATAGTTTGTGGGTGTAATTGGCGATGATACAAAATCGTGTGTTCGCCGTATACTTCTCCATTATCCTTCGTAAGGCCATCTGAGCCGTATTCGTCATCGCATCAGCTTCGTCCAGAATGATGAGTTTATAGCTCGCGATGCCACCGGGTCGCGAGGCACCGCCCATTGTGAATATCTGCTTTGTCGAGGCAAAGGTCTTGATCTGCTCACGGACAACATCGATACCCCGGTCGTCTGAAGCATTCAATTCTAACACCATTTGTCGTGTATTCTCTGCCCCATATATACGTCTCGCAAGCGCTAGGATGGTAGATGTTTTACCCGTTCCCGGGGGGCCGTAGAGAAGGAGATGAGGTAAACGATTCGAATCGACGAACTTATTAATGGTAGCTAGGATATCTTGGTGACCGGAGACATCGGATAAGGAAACAGGTCGGTACTTTTCAACCCTGATGTTCGAATTAGCAACAGGTTAGGAAAGACGCATGAGACGTTGTAGCAACCCTACCATGGTAAGGAGTCTTCTGCCTCAACAGGCAGATTGGCAGCGCTACGCTTGCCCTTAGCTGTGTTGTCGGAAGAAAATGTGATGTCATTAGATTTCGGAGGGGCATCAATGTCCATCTCATCTTCAAAATCGGACATGTTGGATTTCTAGGTATCGGCGACAATACCAATGGCTGCTCTCTATTGTGAATTTTGCCAAGGTCAAATTTTCTTGAGAATGGCAATTGTTCTCTAGGACAATAATCGGCGTCGTTAATATTAGGTAGCCTTACGTAGGTGTTTAAGAGGTTAGATTCCTTTGGTTGGGATGTGCAAGGTTGTTGGTATGTTGGATTAATTCAACTGCAGAAAATCGTTGGAAGACGCGTAAATTGAATAATGTTTAACGCGTCGTACCATCCAACAGGGGCGACTGCCTGCAAGTACCTAGGTACATATGTAGGTAGGTACTTCGGTAAGGTACCCACTATGTAAAGGCTAAGCAGGTACATTCCACAAGATCCACATAGGACCCGACTCATCCACGCGAGGTACATGTGGCTGATTATTCCAAGGATCTTTTAAGACGTGGCATCAGCTTCCATTGTTCTTCACTACCTACAACACAAGGGATAAAGATACAAAGTACATATTGTTATTTCAACTTCAATTTTACTTCACTCATCTTTCCATTTATCTTGGGCAAACTTAAAATAGAATCGTCAATATCACATTCGACGAGAACATAAATTAGCTATTCTGTCCATCTAAGTCATTCAACGTCGGTTTCCCGGGTAATACAAGCTTAGGCCATTTTCATACAGTTAAATTGAGCTCGATTAATGGGACGCCTGGTTTTACAACTCACCACCGAGACGCTCGACGAAAGGACCCCGTTGGGAACGCTACTGAAACTCATGAAAATTACATATTAATAAAATAGTGTAGCATATATAAACTCGTGTTCGCTATGTAAGAATGTAAGAATGTAATTATTGATATCAGTCCAGCTTGCTAATAACAAGTTATCGAATCTGCAAAAACGAACTTCCAGGTTCAGTCATTGTCCTTCCAATTTCTCCTCGGACTCATTCTCGCCATCCTCATTGTCGTTCTCGGTGGGTGATGTAGACTCGGCAGCCACTAGACTCTCCCTATCGAGGGAAGAGGACGAAGAATGCTTTGATGACACGGAGCTGCTCTCAGAACTGCTATCCGTTGACACATCGTCATCTTCGCCTCTATCTGCGTCGGTGAGATTTCGAACGCTTAATTTACTACCATGCTTAGGGTACTCTCGGCTATAATACTTTAACTCGTCCTGTGTATCCACGAGGTCCGTCAGGTCAAGAGGCATCATGCTTTCATCTTCTTCTAGGACAGCCTCTAACATATCTGAGCTAAATCCTTCAGCATCGGAAGAAGAGGAATCAGTCTCGCCTGAGTTATCCAACTTGATGTCAATGAACTCCGGATCCGCCTCGTCAGGCTGGTTGTCTTCGTTTTGTTCGTCAGTATCGACCCACCATACTTTCTCCTCTTTCGGGCCAGGCTCATCCCAGGGATACGTCGTTTTACCCAGTGGGCTTTTAGGGCTACCCTGCTCAACTTCCCCAGTATCTTCTTCAGACATAACTCTCACTTCGTCCAACGTCAACTCGTCATCGGGACTTGATGGCTTACTCGAAACAATCTGCGGAGACTGTAATTCATCTGGGTCTTGTGGAGGCATATTGAGCAATGTTTTGGTCCTTTTGCGTAACTTATACCTCACATGATGACATTCCGAGGGGTAGGTGCAATCGGTCATGCAATTGTGTTCTTCTCGGAAGAATGCTTGCTCGCGTTGATTCTCCGTCCGGCTAGTATTCTCCATACCAAGGACCTTTCGACGCCAAGCTCCCCATTCTTCCCACCCACTATAGTCGAACTCAGAAACACACATCCCGCTACGGCGGCGTTTCTTGCCCTTGCGTGTTTTCGGGGCTGCCGAAAGGCAATATTCATGAGAGCACACTAGGCAGCGACGAGTGCAGCCGATCCGATAGATAGTATCACACGAGTGACACTGCCACAACCATGGGAATGGCTGTCGAGGAGGTGGTGGTGGAGTAGGCATTCCATCCGGCGTTGAGGGCAAGATATGTCGAAGATGCAGACGGGCAGGCGGCGTCATGGGGGTGGAGGTAATTCGGATATCAGGTGGTGGCGGAGAAGTAGGAGCTGGAGTAGGATTTGTGGACTTCCGCGAAAATATGGAAAGCGTTGGCAAGACTCTGCGTGGCATGATTCCTTGTATTTTTCTCTCTGTATTTGTACTTTATTCTGTGTATTTGGACGGGTTACTCAATGACTGTGAAATAAGTGATACGCTTGCCACATGCGAATAGCAGATATTCACTCTACGTTTCTCGACGTATCAAAATGTCGTCTGACTGTACAGTACCTCTCGGGTCTGTAATAAGGATAGATTATAAGCAATGAGTGGTTAGTTTTGGTATTAGATCCGACTAGGTGTGTTCCAGTAATGAGTGTAGGTGGAGGAATAATTAATCTAGAAAATAGCACAATAAGAAAAGAATGTATAAGAGAAAATGCAATAAGAAAATTACTTGTACTAGGAAAGACCTTTTGGAGCCGAATCCCATATATACAGACAATTATATTACATCCTTCGTCCTGTTCCTAGGTAGCAGCCACTTATACAGGAGGCGGCCACTTTGTCCGACTCTCTACAACAAAGGGGCCATGATTCGTATATATCCATATACGTCCTGAAATAGGTCCTGACTCGCCCGGCTTGGGGTCCGGCATACTAGTACGACCGAAGGAAACGTATGCACGTAGGTTATCTTACACCCTTTGTAGAATGCATTTTCATTCACGCCTTGTAGAGAGAATTCGCGTGATCTTGTGAGGTGATAGCTTGGTGCTTTGCTCATTGACCGTTGACAAAGGGGTGAGTATTAACCCCTGATAGTAAAGCAAGCACACGCGGACTACAAAGCGGTGCAGTAGGTGCAGAAAATGGGAAGGATGGCTGTGTTATTGAAGATAAGATATTATAGGACAAAGCTGTTTCGAATATCGGAGGTGCGGAAGGGTTTGGAGATCTCGATCTACTATAATCAAAATAGCGTTATAGCTATAAACTAAGTACCTAGGTTAACAAAGTGGTATAAAATACACATCTAAAGCACTATTCAAGCTACAATGGCTACTAGAACATGGAAATGTACCTATCAAAGGAACAGTGTATTCGTAGGTAACTAATTCTATATGGTAGAATCGGCCAACTACCTACGTTGTTTTTGAAGTCTAGTGGATAATCTGGTCCAACAACTAATTCCTAAAGAGCATAAGATGGTTAGTTATCTTGACCAATAGTTATTATGTTTGTATTGCAAAGTTAATTTCTATTTATATACTATTACTTAATAATTTATACCCATGTCAGACATGCTTTATGAGGAATTGAAACGTCTGATTTGGTTTTTACTCTTATTGAATTATTTTGGTTGTAATAACCAGTATATTCAACAACTGCTTTGGAACCTAGGTACATACTTGGGTTAAATATGTTCAAGAAAAAGCCTCAGCTTAAAATACTGGGTAGGAGAGTAAGACGAACTACGTAAAAACTATTAACCCACAGCAAAACCCAGGTTTAGAAGAGAAGGCTTTAGTAAGCAACGATGACAAATTCATATTCAGATTGATATTCTTGCTTCAATTCGGCGGCGTATCAAGCTTGGTTTATCCACTCCTAAACCTAAGCCATTATCTATTCATATAAAAACGTTTAAAATAGACCCCCCTCATAACGTTAAGACTCCTTCGAAAAAAAGGAAACCACTCCAAAGAATCCGGGTACACAAGACGCTCGTAAACACCTCCTCGCAAAAGCTCGAGCCCTGGTACTAACCATCCAACGTTCCAACGTAATCTGATCCACTGAGGGGGAATGGAAATCTAGCACATGAACGCCCCCTGAAACAACAACGCTGCAAGTGGAAAATGCAGGACACACATGACGAAAATTAGGAAATAGCGAATCATGGTCCAGCCACCTCACCAAAATTCCCCAAGATCCATTGAACCCTCCCCAACGACACTCGTCACGTTATTCGTCTAGCGTGTAAATTTAAACAGGCGAGGTTGCAATGCCACCATGGTTCCATGGGCCTCTCGCACTTCGGACGTCAGACCTGGTTCAAGCTCGTTTCGTTCGGCGAGTTGAAGCAGTTTCTCTGCCCAGACTTTCCACCTTCCGAGCCACATCTGTTGCTCTTCAGTCTTTGCTTTTCCGATCTTCTGCTGACATATTTTGGTGCCTGCTATCATGATGTATTGCACTGCCACTCTTATCAGACAACTGCGAAGAACTCCGGGAGGATGGTCTTCTTCGAGGGCCTTCGGAATGTCCACACAAGGAAACCTGCATTTCTCTTTGAAGTGGTCGTTAAATCCGGCTTCGATGCAACGTGCAATGAAGGCAGACATGTTAACCCATTCCTCGCATTTTCTCTCAAGCTCCTCGGGACTAATATTATCCTTCACTATAAGCCGAGTTAGCGTAACTAGATACTAGCTACTTGCGGGGAGACTAGAGGACACATACGAGAGTGGGCTTCCCATTTCTGGTTCATCATGCTTTCAATTATGGGTTCGTGCTCATAGACAACGTAATCCTCCTACGATAGCAGTGTAAGTAAAGTAAACGTATTTGTATATAATATAAGGAATTCACATACTCCGTCGATTTTGATATCCCTCGGTGGTAGCATTCGAAGCTCGAAGAGTAAATCGATGATGGCATATTGCAACCCGTGGTGGTAGGGTATGATTAACACCAAGTCGGATATAACCCCGTAAACTCCGGTAAGGAGCTCGACCATGCCTTTATCATCCTGGTCCTTGAGCGCCGGATTGGACGCTAGATATGTATCTTGATAGTAATTATCTATCTGTAGAGCCGCGTCTGAAGGCAAACAACCTCTCGCCGAGAAGAGAGACCGTCTAAAGATTTTGACGATTGCATGCCTAGCGGTTGAGGAGTCAGTGGTAGCGATCTCGTTATCGAGAAATTCGACCCAAGGTTGATTCGAGCGGCCCGCGCGGAGATCTCGGATTGTCCCCATCGTGCTAAGAACAAGGAAGTTCGTTGTTCGTTTTTTCCCCCAACTACTTAGTATAGCGGGATGGTCTTGTTCTAACGATTCCTACGCGAGTTGTCTGTGGAATAGTAGCGAAGTGGAGATAAATAGATTTTAAAGTCTCCGATCTTAAAACGTCGAGATATACGTCGATATACACCGAGAAGCACAACTCGCCGCCCGCACAGCTTGGATTGATACCTGTCTCTGTCTCTCTTAACCTCGCCCAATCGGCTGGCTATCTTGAACAAATATGTAACCGAATTAAGAGGGTTGAGGTATGAGTAACATCAGAAAGACGAAGAAAAATTCGAAGCCCTAATAAATATAGAGTGGGAACAAGTCTTTTGGGTTGCTGGATTGCTGGATTGCTGGGTTTAATAAGTTGCATCCCATGTAGACCGTGAATTATCCACATCATTGCCAGGTCTGCTATAGGTCTCCATAAGTTTTTTCTTGATGTGACAATTTACTAACCTAGACTATTGAAGTGCTGGGTTGGCGGACCCTCTTAGTGCTGGCACCAACTACCAGGGGACTGTCAAAAGTGCAGGCCAGGTAGTCCTGCGTTAGCGTAGCTGCACGTTTCAGATAGGATCAATTAAGTATTCTTCAGCATGTAGACGTAAATATGTTCAGGGCGGGCGCGAACGGGCTTCGGCCGACAATCTTCAAGGGTATGATTCTCCGGTCATAAAAACGATCTCACGATCTTACAATATAATCTCACTAAACGACAATAAAAAGAAAAGGGAGATGAGAAAAAAATAAGCTTAACTAGGTAGGTATCTATACCAAAGTAACTTGCCAATTAGATAAATGCATGTAACCTTAAATTAGAAAAGAAGCATCATTCGCTAAACTATACACTAGTTACTTAGGTTAGGTGCCTAGTTAGGTACCTAGGTAAACATATAAGACATTATTAATCTATAAGCCGAAGCAGAAGAAAATATGTACCGCACTCTTTTTTCTTTTTTTTCTTTTTTTTGACCGCCAGGTGCCGATCGTCTACTACTATAGACCACCTAGCAGGACAACTAGCCCCGGACGCGACAAGCTCAGGTACGGGCGCACCATTAGACAGACAAGGGTATAGCGAAAAGTAGAAGACATCGTCATTTCCCTTCCCGGGATGTTTCTCGGCTACCTCGTCGCTAATTATTTCCTAGTGATTTGTCAGAGAAAGCTTGGACGACCTAGACGGGAAATAGAAAAGAAGACAGATCTTAACCATAAGTCGTAATAGTAGCGAAACAGAAAATGAACGACCGGCGATGTAGAAGGCAGTACAATATTAGGATAGGATAATGCCCAAGGGTATTATTAGGCTCTTATCGAACGTCTGCCACGTGGCTCTGTTTCCTACCATAATTATTTTTTCTTCTCTCCCACGATGCATCGAAGAATTCTGTAGCAATCGGTATGGCTACCTAGGTATATCAAAAGTACTCTTAAGATTCTTCACCGCGCGAGAAATTCCATTTTCAGCCCGTCATCATCAAACCGCGAATGGTCGTCTTTCATTGGTTTCCAAACGTGTGGACAGTCGTCGAATTTAACCGTGGTAATGGATCAACTAAAATCTCACAATTCCTTCTAGAAGCAGCAGCTCGAGTTTCAGTGCCGATCGGATGCAGCCGTTCCCAACCCCATATAATACATGGACATAATTCTAGACTAGTAAGAGCCTCTAAGCTCTAAAAGGATGACCGGTGGATATTCTAAGATCACTCAAACCGCAAGGGATATCTCGACATTTTTCGAGAGAACTCTTCGCACGTCTTTGAAGGATTTATCGCATTTAATATAGGTACTCGACTCCGCCTTTCAAAGTTCCTCGTGGTATCGGCCGAGTCTACATCCGTGAACTGTATAATTCAAGAATAAGGCCGCTAAGCCGTCTATAGATACCCCAGGTATTTTGTTAATTATCTAATTTCGAGTATTTACTAGCTTCGTCACTATTACAGATCCCGGCCACTTCAGAGAGATTCACGTTGGCATTGATTTGTTTGGCGCTGCAAGACATCGTGAGAGTCGGCACATATGACGGTTAAGCAAGAAGAGATCATACGATAACTGGAACCACACGACGTCAGATTCTAGAAGAGATGGAAGAGAAACAAAGCAATGTCATACGTGGTCTGAAAGGTTATCTATCTATCACGATAAATCTTCAGCAGCTACTAGCGTATCTAGCATAGCAATGCTAAAAATACCCCGGCCCGGACAGAGCGATGCAGAATCCCGGAAAGCAGTCCTCGTGACTACGAAAATCTATATACAAGGTGTGGATAGACCCCTTAAGCAGCGGTCAACAAGGAAGTTCCCGGGAGCGCACTGTTAGCCTGTGGGGTGGACGGAAATCAGTTGAAGAAAGTTATAATACTTCGGGGCAGGGTAGAAAGCAGATCTTCTGCGATCAGGTATTTTAAACGACCTCCGCCGCACTGATAGCATGATGGCTCTTAAATTACGACGTATAAGAGAAAACAGTCACTATCTGTGACTATCTATTCGGCAAGCAACCGAGCCCATATACCTCGAGATATCCAGCGGTCTACACTAGCTGAAAACTCACCAAGCCGTAATAGGTAACGGTGCTTTACGGGCAGTTATAATATGATCGTCAAGCTATATTATCTGATATACGCAATTCTGGCCACCAGGTTTTTAAGACACTAAAATGACCAGGGCGGCAAGTTTGTTAACTATATTAATCGACTCGTCCTCGGTTGTTACCCGAGGAATTACATATGAATCTGACCGAGCCGCCTTCAAACTACCAGTTCCCGCTCCTAAACCAATACGAATATCATTAGTATTGACGGGACGGTATTCCAGCCTCTAATTCTGGATGATAAATATAATTCCAATAGCTACGGTGGCTTAGAGTAGTTCACAAACCAGAGGACCGCCAGGAAAATCCGGGATAAAGGACGTTCGGCTATACCAACGGCTCAGCCTTGGATACATACTCGTAACATCACAATATCATCTTCCCATTTCCAATGGACAGTCACCTAATGATAGGTTGAGAAAATAGATAAAGAGAGGCCAAATCCTACAGCCCTGATATGAAATGTACATGAGGTAGCGTTACACATGTCAGGGCAAAAAGCAAGGCGGACCTAGTCCAATAGGGATAGGTTAGTTCAAAAGCTGCCTAGATTATTAATCCTCCTGGAAGATCAGTCTTGACTAATACGATTTGCGTTAATAAATGAAGTGCAAGCCTGATTCCTCTGCTCTGTTTAGTATTAGTACTGCTGATAGTTAGAAATCGGCAACCCACTCTAACTATCATCAAACAAAACATAGTTGTTAATTTATACCTAAACCAGATTCTACTACCTATTATGAAATTGGGATGAGAACGCTGCTCTAGGAATCAAACATCAAAGCCCAACTTACTAGCTACCTCTTAATATACTGAATAGCAGGCTACTCAGATTAGCAGTACCACGATTCTTTGTCTACCTATATATCTGGGTTGTTTCTCCAGATAACCAGCATAGCCTAGCCCGCTAGCCCGCCCTTTGCAGAAGTAAACTATGGCATATCACCAGCAAAGAATTTCATTTCAGTACCAAGTTCTTTTTCTCACGTATTCTCCTCTCCTTGACCAGAAAGAAAATCAATTTCCGCCTAGAGAGTATGTAAACCGCCCAGGCAAGTATTCAATATATGTACTAATAAATCAAACCATTCACGTAAAGTCACGATAACTGTCACATTCCCATTCTATAGTTTGTTCGGCGGAATGCCTGTGATATCATCGTAGGGAGCTTCGGGTGGGTATTTATCATTTGCACATTTGTATGGGCTATTTTTGTTTGGTTGTTACAAACGATAGTGAAATGAATGTGTAATAGATAATATTCTATAATTCATCTAGCATATTCTCGGATTACGGATTATGTTCACCCTTTGGTATAACAAGGATGGGGGAAATTTTTCGCATATAACGTGGGAAAACTAAGTTTGGCTTTGAAAGGTAGAGCTGAGTGTATTTCAACTTCATAAAGAACGTGATGTAAGAAGTTTGGCGTGAGGATACAATGCCATTTCATGTACCAAGCTATTAGAAACCCCGTATAATTTGAAGCAATGCAATATTATTTGCTGTCTCTGACAAGACCTCGGCGGACCGGCACGGTAGTCGGTATCTTAAACCATTCCTACGAATGACCTATCAAAGCTAGCCTGTCTAGCTACGCGCATCGTCAGCGTCACCTGATGGGCGCTTAACCCGCTTCAGATCTCCTATGAGATATCATATCAAGCAGCCGACACGAAGCCGACGAAACTCAGCGCAGTCGTAATTCCGTAATTATGTTGTCCTAATCAACCGTCGTCGGGTTGCAAGACCGCACTTCCCGTCTCCATAGGCAGAGAACCTCGTTCCACGTAACGAAAACACCCAGAAACGAAAGAGCGTATACACTGGAAACTCCAAACCACAAGCACCACGAGCGATTTATGCTTCGATTGCCTTATTCTTCTTCTTCTGCTCGACCTTGAGTAGTAGAGCACGGTTAATGTGGGGTAAAACACCACCGAAAGCAATGGTTGCGCGAATCAGGGTGTCCAGTTCTTCGTCACCACGGATAGCAAGTTGAAGATGGCGAGGAGTGATACGCTTGACTTTCAGGTCCTTGGCGGCGTTCTATAGAGGTAATGATTAGCTATTATCTAGCACACCGGTCTATAAAACCAGAACTAGGTCGAGTATATAGATCTAAAATAGCACTGTGGCATAGGAAAAACAAAGAGGATGGACTCACGCCTGCGAGCTCGAGAACTTCAGCAGTCAGATACTCGAGAACGGCCGTAACATAAACAGCGGCCTTGGCGCCAACGCGCATCTTGTTCTGTGTGTTTTGCTTCAAAAAACGCTTGACACGACCACAAGGAAACTATGACGTTTTGTTAGTAAAGATCAAGGAAGTAATATGTCGTTATTGGGAGGGAAAATGCGTAGTTGTAGGTATAAGCCAAACTAAAACAGTGGTGTACCGGGATCCAAGGAAAGGGAGGACATCAATATCGCATCGCATCGCATTTCTTGAAGAATTTTTGACAAATCTGGCTTATATAGGTAACAGGGCTAAGCCGGAAAATCGATGAGTTGCATGACGGCTGCGCAGTATGATTTGTATTCAGGTTTGAACCTCGGCATTGTGATACGGTTCTAGGCAACAGTTGGATAGTATGTGTTGTGTAGAAAGAGGTGCGCGTCATTCTGCGAATCGAGGGGCACGCAGGCGATACCGTTAGGAGCTCGATGTTGCGGAGACACGGGCATCCCAACGGGACCAAACCAGTAAAATTTGTCGCAATAAATCAATGGTGTACTACAAAATAACATCTTACCTGAAGTCCAGCACGAGCAGAATGGCTCTGCTGCTTCTTGGGAGCTTCAGCAGCCGAAGTCTTTCCACCCGAACTCTTGCCGCCAGACGATTTTCCTTTTCCACCAGCCATTGTTTATATTGATGTGCGCGAAATCGATATTTTATTGATGGTTAAAAGTTGGAACGATTTTCGCCACGAATAATAAGATATGGCGTCGGTTTGGAGGTGGATAGCTGAATTTTCGCGTCGGATTTGTTTGTCGGTGAAAATTGTTTTCGTTGTTTGTGTTTTTTTTTTTTTATTGTTGCAAAAGTATTTAGATCGGAGGCGCTGGAAAATCGAGAGGCGGCGCGGTGTAGTTGGAAGGGGCGGGCCTATCTTGTAGGCGGACTGGCGGGCTGGGGCCGGAAAGAAGGCTGCAAGTTGCACTGTAGGCTTCTGCTGCTTGCCTATGTGCTTGCCTATTTGGTTTGACTCAACGCTTTATTGCAGTTGGTCGGGCTGCGATTATGGGCGTAATGGGCGCTGAAGCAGGCATCAAATCTTGCTTCTAAAAGCCCCCAAGGGCGGAAAGTAACCCCACCTCATAGCGCCTAGCCTTCTCGTAGCACTAAGCCTTATTTAGTTACAACGGTGATTGGCGGCAAATCTCCGGCCATTCCCATCAGCCGCTTGTCCAGAGGAGTGAACTGTCTTGAGGAATATCGAGTACGAATAGAAGGGCGTGCTGCACCAACGAATACAGACTAAACGATTGAATAAAGTAAGGAATCGCTTTGGAAATATACTTACGCTACACCTAAGAAGATATAAGCTTACCAGAGGCGAGATGTGCGAATGACGCGGCATGGATCACTTGAGTTGAGACCAGCAAGGTTAGTCAAGGGGATGGCGGCATGAAGTTTGACGAGGAACGACGGCAGCATACATGCCGCATTTTATAAACCGTGCTAATATAATTTAGACACGTTGTGTTCAGACAGGCAACCAAGAGTTCAGCGTTAAAGTAATTCGAGGCAAATAAGGAGAGCGTTGCGCAAACACGACGGCGCATAAAAAAGGTAGGTAGACTTTGATATTTAAATGCAGATTAGCTGTGGTCGCTGGGATAGAGACTCCAATCTATGTCAATCTCCAAGTGGGAACCCACCAGCCAAAGGGATGTGGCTTGCAATTATCCACCAGCCACAAGATCTTTACTTTGAATAGGTACGTACCTACTCAATGAACCTAGATACTGGAACCTACCTGCAAATGTGGCTCCTAAACAACCCGACGTCAATTGGCTTGAAGGGATCTAAACCTTCCATACTAACTACCTATAATTATCAATTTATAATTTGATATATGAACCCAACGAAATATATTTACTTAGGTAGCAAGACTAGAATTAGCATCCAAAACCGACAATTAGCATACATGTTGCATCAGAGTCCGCAGCTTGTATATATCTTTGTTACACAGTAACTCTGCGGAATCTAATTAGTCAAAACACCTCACTTAACAATCGTGTAGGTCGGTGCATCATGTTCGCACCCCGAGATATGATAACTTGAATTTTACATAAGGCACATTTCAATATGTTAAGTTCCCAAGCTACCCAATATACCTACCTAAGTACAGATATATTAATATGCCTGAATATGAAGTCTCAAGTTAAGCTTAATGTTCGAAGGTTATGGCTGTAAATATTCTAAACCATGGGTTTCCTTATTATATTAGACGCTATATATATATTTTTTCCCGATCCCGGGATTTAATATCAAATTTCTGTAATATGATTTATATCAGTGCATTTAATTATCTTGAATTCATTATATAGTATTCGATCGAAGCACCTATACTATGATGTTATTTCAGATCTAATAGCCTTATTGAAGTCTCAGTATATAAAGCATATAACTAAGCTTCTATATTCAAATTATGACAAGGAATGGATACATGCACCGTTGTTCTAAACCCCATGTTTGTTTATTAGGTTTTAATTGTGAATGTTATGTAAATCAGACACGGCAGTCTGTTATTAAGCATGTCCCAATATATTAGCAGATGCACTTATCACTTTCAAATTATCTCTGTTTATATGTACCCTTAATAGCTAAAATGCAACCGTTGAAACCCAGATGATTGAATCTAAGAAGCGTAGTAATAAAAACGGCAAGCAGGCTGGATTTCTTCAAGGATTTCCGACACCTCACCTGGAATAAAATGGCTATGTGGCTCCCGTGACAAGTTTAGCGGTTTTTTTTTTTTTTTTTTTTTTTTTTTTTTTGAAATAATGAAGTGACTTCCACCCTTCTCAGTTCGTCCTGGTGACGAAATGGGACTGTGAAAGAAATCCAAGTGTCATGAGGCGGTCCAAAAAGCGAGAAAACAACTTCGTTATTCCGCGAGAAACTATGAGACTACCAAGCTCTTACATATAGAATAAATCCTTATTCTATAGGTACCTACCTACCTACCTATGTAATACAACTAGAAACTTAACGCGATGAAAATTCTCACAGACAGTATTCGCTCCAGCCCACATATAAACCACGAATGACATCAGGGAAGGGCAATGAATAGATGACATGATCGTCATGACATATCTTTCCTGATTTTCCAAACAAATATCAGAGGCTCCTGTGCTGCTCGGGCGTTTATCAACAAACCCGCTAACGCGTAGGTAAGTAATATTGCTCCTTACTGACTGTTTGCTAGGACTCGTTACATTGCCATATGAGCAAGACGGGTAAGCCAATCCTCCATGGTCTATATCGAATTAGACCTAAGAACAATGTGGGTATTCAAGTTTGCTTTGGAACTGGGTAAAGCTCGCTTTACGTGTAGTTTAACATTGCCGACTTCACGTGTAATGGCCGCGTTATTTCGAATAACACTAGGAACCCATCTCATCGCCATTGTGGCAAAATTGAAGAGAAATGGCCCGAGTACGAACGAATCCTTGTGATGTTGGGATACTAACCGAATCGTCGTCGAAACAGGATTACTGCGGATGCAAACAGATCCCAATAGGATATATAAACTCTCGAGCCCAGGGACCATTACTAGATTGGCCGTCCGTCCAATACCAGCAACTTTTTCAACTTTCATTACGATTTAGACTTATTCTTCAGATCATCTTAGGCCTATTGTTATCATGATCCTGAACAACCTCATCATTGCAACAGCCCTAGCTATTGCTTCGAGAGTTGTGCCCGTCGGTGCAAGACAGCCGCCCCTTCCCCGAGACTTGGGAAATGCTGGACCCCCCAACGATGCCAGCGACATTACCTGGACCGTTGTTTCGGCAAAACCAGGCTCGACTATCAATGATAAGATGGTTAAGTTGCGCCCATTGTTCCATCCCCCGTCAGGAGGCCTGGTTGTTGTAGATGACAAATCGCCCGTACTCACGACTAGCCTGCGAGGCGGCTCCTTATACAGCGTAATGCGGGACGAAGCCGGCAAGCTGCACGACCTAGGGCCAACCGGATACCTAAACCTCAGTTCGGAGCTACCGGGGCGCATCAACAAGTTCGATTTCCGCTTCGCGAACGTCACGGGACTCCCTAATACTGGTGATCTGCCCACGTCTGTGGACAGCAAGTGGCGTTTCATCTTTGCCTCGCATGCGAACATCACCGCTCAGTTGCTCGATCACGATTTTAACTCCGGAGTAAGAGGTTTTTCTGCGTGCCCGGGAGATCGTCTGGAAGGGGGTGGTGATTGGTATAAGCTTTATTTTATGGTGAGCTATTCGGGAGAGCAGTGGAACCAGCCCGAGTGCGAGAATGTGTCGCTTAAAGTGACCGTAAGGCCTAAAAACGAGTAGGATGATTAGTACCGTAGCCCTAATCAACAGGGCCTTGTATTCAACGGCAATGGAGCCTTGTGAGGTTTGGAAGAGGGGTCGGAATTATGTCTAGCTTTCATAGGAGTAGGAAGGCTAATCTATCATTAAGCAATTGATATTGGATAGCGGGTTCATAGTTTAGTACGTCTAGGTATACCTAATAAGTCATTCTTTACCCTCTTTTGAAATAGCCTAGTCTACTACTGAAACCAGTCAATAGGTATTACGGTGAGTAATGCTAAATCCCAGAATGTATAGACAAGCGGAACTTCTATTGTGTAATTCGGATTTGCTTATGATGACTGTTATCGAGAGATCTAACATAGTAAGCTTGCACAATGTATTGCTTATTCGAACGACAAGTTGAAGTAATACAATACTCGGCAATTAGACATTGAAACAGGCATCATGCTTGGAGCAGATGCAAGATGTACTACTAGTTACGGATGCAAGATGCCTATTCAGATCCTGCCGGGTCTCCATATGCGGAGAGAATCTGCCATCGGCTCGTTAGGTAGGTGGGACAGTATGCACGTTAGCAAGGTTGACGGGTGAACAAACATAATATTTTCTTACCAGCTAGAATTAGGTACTTGGCTAGATTAAATTCCATATATCAGTGAACCCTAGATTGTTACTACGATTCGTATCCAATGCTGTATGTCATGGTTTAAATTGAAGCTTGAGTTTTATTAGTTACGTTTAAATTAATGAACTCGACTAGAACGACCCATGTCTAGGTAGCATAGTGCTGAACGTTTCGGAGTGACTTGAACATCCATTTTTAATATTTGAGAAATAAGCTTGTCATCAAGTAAACCAGAGCGTTCGACCTGTAAGGTTAAGCAGTGGGCTTGTGCTCTCTCATCCCTGGGGAACTGAGCAAATCGGCAATACGTCTAGTCAAAGGATGTAGCTACACCCTTAGAGTACTAATACTTAGACAGCCTCAATATCCCAAGGCTAGACTATACCTGGAATAAGCAGGTAGCTATAAGGCATTGTACGTGCCGGGAGCTAGTGCTAAATCAAGTCGAACTAGAAGAGGTATTAACTTCGCCTCTTTAATATTAAAATAATAGAAATTACTTAAATAGGAGGTAGCTAGGTAATTGCCTGGATAATCTATATTAATATCTCGTCAATATTCGGTTGAAGTGATCACTATCCAAACTATGCTTTCCTGATGTCTGAGTTTGAAAAGCTGTTGGAGTTTTTGTGCTACTATGCTATCGCCATGATGATACGGAAATTTGTGTTAATAATGTTTGATTTATGTTACTTTGAAAAATGGCCTTGATCTGATCTGCGGTTATGGTCCATTTTTTGGATAGTAGGTTAGAGGATTGGTTAAAATAATCGACAAGATCCGGAAAGTATTTACAATTGGTGGGCAGCACATGTACGAAGCAATACGACGATGAATAGTTCTATGCTTTAAAATTATTTTTTTTGAGCTGCTTAGGTAGGTATCTCCTGAAAGAAAAATAAATAAAGGGCGTAGTATATATTGACATGCTCTGCTCGTCGTAATGGAGGAACCCGTTTTCCGCGAGATTTGATTTCGAATGCAAGTGTATGGGTGTTAATCTTATACTATGCGTATTCCTATATGAAAAAGGGGCCTCACTTAGTTGGAGTGTTCGCTAACCCGGAACACGGCCGATCTAAGATATGAGTAAGAAACGATTTATTGCCTTGGCAAAGGAACTTCTAAGGAGATGTTTACCATGTCTCGCCTCTACGGGAGACTTCGGCCCGAGAGAAAATACCAACAGTCCGTGTATAGAACGTGGCAAGTTACCATGCTGAAACTTCTACTTGTTGTGACGATTTTGTCTTGGGCGTTGACGTGAGTTTATGCAGCTTATTCGTTGCGCTTCACATTGGGAATCCTTCGAAAATCAGAGAAGACAGAACATGGCAACTTGCCGATTGGATAACTGGCTCGACGCTACTTTCGCGCTGTCAGCTCCCGAGACAAAAGCTTAGTGCCTCCCCACTGAGACCAGGAAACGGGACTATCAAATTTGATAACATCTTGACCATGCGTGATCCTTGTTAATACTATTGTATTACTGCATTGGCAGATTGGCAAGCAGGGCGTAGCAGAATTGCATTTACACTACTTTTGATCACTTAGACATCCTGGGTGTCGATACTCGAACTGTTCCACTTAGCAATACATTCAGGGGTGGCGCCTCGGCACGACGTTCGACTCGCCGGGTACCCATACGGGCACGAAACGTGGTTGTCGTATGTTGATGGCGAAGGAAACTAGATATCTAGGCTAATCATTGATGATTTCTGCAGACGTCTTACAGCTGCATCCAACTCGATGGGAACCAGCCTTACTCAGGTCTTGGATCGGCGTGGCAAATCGTTCTCTGCTGTTCTTTGGGTTAAACTCCTTTCTTCTTTACTTTATGGACCAACCTCCACTAGTTAATCTTCCGCAGGACAAACGGACTTGTGGCGGAGCAGTTGATTGATCTGTTGGATCCCGGCATGGGTAGTCCTTTATGGCTAACCTTGCTTGTAGGTTGCAGCAGCCGGAAAACTATATCAGAGGAAGACAGTGCCGTAATTAACTTACCAACGACTATCACAGATTCGGAACGTCATTGATGTGACATTGGATTAGGATACCAAGAAGTAAAGAGGCAGCGATGGATAAGCAATGAAATGACGCAGACCTGGTAAAGGAGAAAATCTACGTAATTGAGGATTGTTATAATGATTGGAGATGAGTTCCAGAATATGCCAAGATTCTAGGTCCCATTGAGGGTTGCCTCGATTTTCTCGAAACAGACTTAGAACCGCTTCTGATTTGCTAACCACGGTGAACGATCATTTCGAATTCCTAGGGGTTCGACCGGGGAGGTAGGGACCGTTTTGCGATCTGATCTCATAACAAACCCTGGGAACTGGGTACATGAACGCACAGACGAGCCGGTAGACTGGAAAGATGATAGGCCGAAAAAATACCTGCCGTGGAAATCGATAAATGCCAATACCATGGAATCAGGTCGATGGAGACGTTTTACTGATTCTCTGTCATGTATGCATTACATGTATACGAAGAGGAATAAAGCTGTCTATTCGAACGGGCATAATGGATAATTGGAAAGTATGCGGCTCGATAGCTAAGGTTGGGCATTGTTGCGCGCATAAGATTGGACCGAAATGATGGACCATCTCGTTAACGCGCGGGGAGAAGCTGCTGCTATGGTAGGCTATGGTAGGATTGCGTATTGAGAAGTTATAGAATGGTGACATCCGCTGCATGTTACGCCTTGCGCGTTGGGTACTGTCCAGCTTTACGTATCTCTTGATCAGCGGCCCTGCAATGCGGTGCTGGTGATCTACATGAAATAGGTGCATCAGGCACATTCCATCACCAGATGTAGGGTCATAAGGGGAGTCCGACATTTAGCATCTGCCGGGATCCAATACGCTCGAGGTTGGGCTGTGACGTTGGTCTGACCCGGTTGGCGTTTCTGGAATTATTCTCGCAGGATTTTAGCGTCTTCGAAAATATCTTGGAGAAAAGGTTACTTTGGTGAGTGTAGGGGTTTGAACCCAACCAAGATATTACCTACTACATAGTAGCTACCACCTAGGTAGGTAGGTAGGTAGGTAGGTACCTAGAAAATGAAGTGAAAGTACCCGAGTACAGAAGAAGCACTAAAATTGTTCTCGAAGACTTGGGTAGGTCGAAAAGTCAAAAGGTACAAAGGTACATAAAATAGAAGAAGACTAGGTCTAACCTAGCTGAAGTCTTGTAAGAGAAAGTCTGGTCGGAAATCTGGATATATGAAGCCTTGAGAAAAAGAAAAAGAAAGGATTATTATTGTGACTATTATTGTCTTTTATTGTTTCTCTGCAGCCGCCGTTTGGGGATGTGTATGATTTCGACGCTATATGCGTGCATGTTTCACATCCTTGATTAATCTTCCAGTCAAGCGTACCTATTATGTATGAACTTGTAGAGCGTGTAAAGGTGTATGTAATGTAAGGTGGCCATGTTGTGGCTGCAGAATTCAACTACTCGTAGTCACGCAGTTGAACCCCACAGCCGTTAGGAGGTAGGTACCCTTGTTAAATATATGCAAACAACGACCGAACGACCGTGTTGAGTATCGAGGGTTGCCGCAATGTATGCATGTATTATATATATGTCGTTGAGTAAGATGAAAGAGTCGCTTGACATTAAAAGCGGAACGGTTTATGAAGAAGAGGGTGTGGTACATATGCTCACGAGGCTTTATTATAAGCCTCTAACCTAATATGCATGCTCTAATATGTATTTCAAACCTTGGATAATACCCCCCGGACTAGGTCTCTTTGGTCAAACTCTATGCCCCTCCCGGTGGGCATCAGCCACACCACCATTCAGCAGCCTCAGCAGCCTCATCCCGTGATAAGACCCGCTGCAAGAGTACTGCTCGAGTAATACCTACGCGAGATAACAAGATAGCTACCTACCTACCTACCTACCTACCTATATGTAGGTATGTAATAGCATAATAGAATCGGGTAGGTAGCAGTGGGGACTTTCTCGGCGTGGTTACCTGAACTTGTATTGTATATGTGCAATAAACCAGCCCGATAATAAACTAGGTAAAATATATACGGGGCCACATAACTTAGGTGGGCTAGGGGAGCAATGCCGGTGATACTGTGTATAAGTGAGGCAGGTAATTCTTGTCTCGGACCCAGCGGCGTGTTTTGTTAATTGGTCGCTATTGACGAATACCTTGGGTTGGGTAGGTGGGTGACGATACAAAAATCATTACTGAATACCTACGTAAGAAAAAAATGTATTAAATGAGCCGTTCTGGATACTATAATGCCATTATCGAATATAGATTGTGTATATGTAATCGAAGCTTTGTTTAACTTGGTGTTGATAATGACGATGATTGTTGACGAGGGAGCGGATCCTGTTGCCCCGTGCCACCAAAGACACATTTTTATGCCTGCCACTTTAGGGCTATCTTTTGTACATTGTACTACACATACTGCGCTAGTAGGTACTTACATATACGTATGTAATGCTAATGCACGGTACAAAGCGAGTTCGCGATGCACTGTGTATAATGATAAAGTTAGGGGCTTTGAACATGGCCTAAGCGTCCCGAAGAATAGACCACTTTGAGTTCCGAGCACAGTATAGAATTTATTTAATTTTACACCCGTATCTTTTTTGTTAGGTCTAAGGTACGGGTACCTCGTACTTCGTAACTTGGCTAGTGAGACTTCCTTCCCCCTTCAAAGCCCCCTAAAAGCTGCCAGCGCAAATTGACAATAGAAGCACCTAAAGCGTAAAGTACGGTACATTAGGTACTCCATCTCCCATACTCCTTATCACCGCTAAACCAATAATTTCCCACTGAACTTTTTGGCATTGTTTTTTTTTCCCATCAACCATTCAAGATCCACTTACTACCTACTACCACCCTATTAGCTCCCCCCATCGCCCCTGGGATCTGCTCAAGTGCCAAGTTTCCATGCCTTGCTCTGGAAGAAAAAATCTAGCAGGACATATTTTTCGTCTTCTCGAAATTCTACAATACCACCTAATAACTTATCAAATTATCTATCCGATGCTCATCGTTGTCTCCTAAGGCATATTTGCCATAATTCTCTCCCCTTCTCTCTTTCCTTCTCCTTTCGCCATCATCTATCCCGCGGCCTCCTCCGAGCGGTACCTCCTCACATTCCCTATATGGTCTCTGATTGGCCACTCCGTCTTTGTCCTGCTTGTATCCCATTCAGCTGCACCCAAACTTGAACAACCACTTAAAGAGTACCTTCAACCTCCAAAGCCATTACACTGGTTGCCCTGTTACTTGTGGGCAATTCCATACCTGAAGGACCAGAAATATTTCTTTCCGTCCTTATCGACCAACTATCATTACAAGATCTCTCCGTCTCAACTTGATAGGCGCCGGCTTCAGTTCTACTTCGGTCAACTATCCAATCTTATCGTTACTTATTTGTTCCCGCCGAGGCCTCTAGTTATTTCCCCCCTGGACCGCGAGAGGTTCCCCGGTTGACCCATCACGCCTTACGTATCCTCATTACCCTTGCTTGCCTAGGAGGTACGCTTTGCCTACTTTACTCCCCCTAAATAGCCAACTTGGGATTTCGGTTTATTGGACCTAAACTCTTCGCGCGTCGCGTACGAACACTGCCACTATTCTATATTATCTGATCGATATATAAACTTATTTCTTTGGCTATATAGGTAACTATTATCTGTTATAATTTTAACAGTAAATTCTTACGGCCAAAGCGATCAAAGTTTTATTTTTTACCGAGAGCGCTGTCATCTTCTGGAATTCTAAGTTTTAACCTCTGGTTTTTTATCTGGTGGACGGGGAGGAAAGTAAAATTTAAAATTCAAAAAAAAAAAAAAGAGTCAAGGAAAAGAAAATCCTAACTTACCTAGGTTGGGGTCCCTGCGGTCGAGCCCGCAATTCTTCGCCGCCTTTTTTTCAACCTGCCTTTGCTGCAGGCCAATTTTTTTTCTCCACCGCATCAACTTCAGGACAGGCCTGAGTCCCCTTTCTAGAGGTTTAGGACCTATCATATATAGGGAAGATTTGGCGACCTGGCGCTCAGGAGTTAAACTATTCGATATTTGAGCTCCGTGACGGCATACTACCCGACCTAATCTTCGTTTCGGCTTCTTGCATTTTTCTTTTACTGCACGAGCCAATCCTGCCTAACTTTTCAGCCAACCAGCCATAACTATCGCTGCCCCTTCGACCGACCCTACTTTATCTTCCTGCCGATTTCCTACGCAAGAGTAACCCTCGTCTCTGCAAAGGACTGCAGTTTCCCACGGCGCTTTGTCTCGTGCATATCTTTCCCTTGGAGACCAAAGGTAAAAGGTCTTGAATTCGGAAATATAATTTAACCAGGCGTTTCCGCCCATCGCATATACGTGTAGAAAGGGAGCTGCAGCCTGCTGGCTCCCCACAGCAGCTGCACCAGCCCTCAATACCATTGTGGCGATCATGAATCAACAACAGCAACACGATATGTATTACGATTATCCGACAACGGCGAATAGGTCGCCTGGATCAACAAGACAGGGTTATGCCACCGTTGGCCTACCTTCGGGCCTAGGGGGTAATCGATCTGGTCAAAGGCCTCTCGAATCTCTTGGTCAACATATGACGTCCGGCTCAATATACGGACACGATGACCGTCTCGGCGGCGCGGGCTACGAATCCTTATCTAGATTTGATCGCGGTGCACCGAGCGCAATGCAATCTGGCTACATGCTGGAGAACAGCCAGACGTGGGGCTATAACGGCGGAGTAGCCACCATGAACGGTCCCATGAATGGCAACGGTAGGTTAGCGGTGAGGGCTGTAAATCGGCGAGCCGCTCTGCCTGCGGTGAGTGCCCCTTTCGCATACATGAGAAACGACGAGGGTTATGCTAATCGAATTTCGACTCTAGACGTGGACTGATCAATCCGGATTGGGTGTGCACTCGATGCCTCAACTCTACGACCCAAGCATGTCGATGAACGGAAATGAACATGACCTGTCCAGCATGGCTGGCGCTGCCGCAGATTCTCGAGGGATGATGGCCACTCCCGGCGCGGCCGACTCCGAGCAACTCATTCCCACCGCTATTGTAATAAAGAATATTCAGTTTCAGTGTCGAAAGGAAATACTCCAAGGCCTCATGGCATCTATGAATCTCCCTCAGCCGTACGCTTTTAATTATCATTTCGATAAGGGTGTATTTCGAGGACTCGCGTTCGCCAACTTCTCGACAGCCGACGATACTGCTATTGTAATTCAGAAGATGAACGGGCTCGAAGTTATGGGGCGCAAGTTGCGGGTTGAATATAAAAAGATGCTACCCCAAGATGAGCGCGACAGGATTGATCGGGAGAAGCGTGAAAAGCGAGGCCAGCTTGAAGAACAGCACCGGGCACCACTTCCTATGCATCAACAGAGCGCGCTACAAGCTCTAGGTGTCAGCGTTAATAAACAGCCAAGCAATTCGCCTTTGCGTAAGTTTCCCATGAGCTACCGATCGACGACGCTGTTACTAAGTTATATTTCATAGGCGATGTAGATTTGAACGATCCTACGACTCTCGAATTCTATACGCAGTTGACATTGTTTAAGAATGATCCATCTCGCGAAGTCCATATCTTCTCCCCTGATGTTACCCCCGAACAGCGCCGACAGATACATATTCTCGCCCATAACATGGGTTTGGAGCACAGGTCCGTCGGGGAAGCTGATCGACGACAGATCCAAATCATGAAACGACCGCAGAACTCACCCCCCGTTCATGCCCAGAGCCAGCTACCTAACGTTTCTTGGGAAGATCACCGGCGTGGCTTGAGTCGTGCTGCCACATATGATTTCACGGAATCCCGCATAGGTTCCAGCGCTTATCACGCACTTGGAAGGCAAGGTCCTACGTTGGAACTGCCGGGTAGCCCAGACAACGGCATACCAAACAACTTGAGGGCGGCGAAGAGCTTCGCGGATCTGCGCACGCACAGTCCTAGCCCTGCACCGTCTGGTTCGAGTTACGCTGGTCTTGGAAATGGCCTCGGGGCCCGTTATGGTGATTTTCCCCAAAACTCGCTGACCACGCCGCCCAATTTAACCCCGACATCAGGTCAAAATGCTACTTCTAGCACCGATGCTCTGTTGGCGGGAAACATGAGCTCTATGAGCCTAGGTTTCGATTCGAACGCCTCTCATATGCGTGCTAGGGAAACACCAGGGGCTATTGGCAGTCAGAGACCAGGAGCTAACGGGGCGACAAACCGCAATGCTCCTGACAGGCAACCTCGCGGCCCAGAGTGGGGAGAAGCCGGCCAAGGTTTTGGCGGACGAAGCCGTGGGCATATGCAGAGGGGTAGTGGTAAGTGATTATCTTCCAAGCGTTCTGTGCAAAATATGCGTTACTAACTAGTATTGCGTACAGATTCATCAGATGCAGGTCGTAACTCTGGTACTGCCCGCTTCCATTGATCTAGCCGATTTCCACCTAGTGTGAGAAGCGGCCGTACGGAACAGCGGTGACCCGTCAGCTGTATGTCCTCTAAACTCTTTGAACCGCTATTCGTCTACCATCGCGACGATCTCGTCAAGCTTTCCGCTATAAAAAACAAAATTAAACCTCGCCTTGAAACGCCCATCCTCTGTCCAATCCGCCTTCGCTACCAGCGTTGGATCTCCGTCGCAAGCATAACAACGAGAGACGACTTATGACATAGACTTATTCCCTTCATCGACTTGACGCTATGCTCCAACCTGTCGCAGCACGACTCAGCCTCGATTAACGGTTCGATTTGCATTGCGTTTTGAATTTCTTTCCCGTCTCGTTGTTTTGAACTAATAATATCTTGTAATATGACATTTGATTTTGGAATATTGTTTTATTCGCTTTCCATCAGAGTTTCTCCGGCCGTCCTGGATTGGGAAAGAACAACATACATATTATGGAGTTTGCGATGGCGAAAGGTTGCAGTGTCGCATGGAACCGAAAAAAAATTACAAGGGAACAATGAAAAACAAATCGTTCCATTTTAAATACCCTCTTCACGATGATCGACAAATGAACCATCTCTGGATACACCATACAGCAATTTATGGGCGACCATTCACGGCATCACGACTCGAACTCCTATACCCTCCGAGGTGTCTTGGGTCTTGACGGCTTCCGAGGGGGGGTTGTCAAGCCTGGAGGACCTCTTTACGATGGTTACGCTGTTATGACGCACATGCACATCATTAGATGGCAACGCGACGCTGGCTGGCCAACTAGACTGGGAGATCCCCAACTAATTTACTGTTCTAAAGAGCATCTACGGGGCGTCCCTAGCAATAGGGGCCAGCATAGCTTCGGAGCGATTGGAAATGACGAATGAAGCGACGAAGTAGAAGACAGCAAGAGCAAATTTCGTTGCTGAGCAAAGACTTGTTTTCACTGGAGGACAGAACAGAATGAGGGCAGACGGGGGAGAAGATTTGATAATTATTTGCATTTGTATATGGTTATTTCGCCGCACCGGTCAATGTTGTGTTAAGGTTTTTCGCCTTCTCCGAATCGCCTATCACCACGACTTCCGCTCAGCGTAATTCAACTCACTGTTTCTCTATTGATTTATAGCTATCGACGGTGACGATATGTTGTCGTTTAGCAGGTAGCAAAGGGTGGTAAGGTTTTGGATGGGGGGAGGAGAGTCAACGGAACGTGGAGAAACACTCGCTATAGGCGCTTTGCAACAATACAAAAGTACTTGATCGTTTTAAATGTGGAAGGTCTTATTTGTGATTCAGTCGTATGGCCGCCTCGCACTATAAAGAAAAGATGAGCTTTGGTTCGGGTTCAACGTTTCTATTGCTGCTTGAATTCTAGGTTAGCTAGGATGAACCGACAAATCCCAGCGTGCAACCCCTTCACTCGGCTAATAGGCCCAACTAGTTGTCTATACAGGTACCATCCTCCAGTACACAACCCCAGGCGAGCAGATCATGCTACCCTCAATGCCCACCTTTCCACCTGCTTTTCGGCTAGCGGCAATGGCGGAAGCGAGGATATCAACAACGTCGGTACCGCCAACATAGATCTGGTCACTAGACGGCGGCGTTGCAGGTTGGACTTGGAAGCTGCAACTGCCTAAAGCAAGGAACGCATTGAACTTGTTGGTAGCGTAATCTGCTAGGAAGAAGTCCCGCTGCGAAACAACCTGAGTGGAACGTAAGGAAGCGCACGAGTCGAGCCAGGATGCTGATGGAGACGAGGCAGAGGTGATGTATGTGAAAGTGCTAGCGCCGCAGTAGTCGGATGGCTGCGAGGTTTGCGCATACCACGCCCAACACGCTGGTGGGTTTATAGGTGTCTCGGCGAATTTATAGAGGTCGCAGGTTTGCGTCGTGCTGCGTGGTACCGGCGACAAAGGTTCGTTGGCATGCGGGCTAGTTGGACTTGTTGGAAGACTCACGGCTGTAGCAGGCATGATAAGGGAAGTGAGTATATGTAGAGGGCGCATCTTAGGTATATTGGGGTATATTACTACTATACTATGCGAATGGCTTCATGGATTAATTCAGTCTGGTTAAAATATAAGCCTGGTGGTGTTGGGTTGCTGGCGGTACATGGGAGTATTTGGGGGCGCATATATCTTTGGCGATTTTCATCATTGGTCTTATATACTAATAACTGGCCAACCGACCTCTTAAATGCTCGCTCAAAGCGGCCTAATAGCTCGGTGACTATCCTAAGTAAATGTAAAATATGTCAACGTGATCACTTTCAGGATCCATGATATAACCCCTTCACCTCCTCATCTCACGTCGTCGCTGGCCCCGGCTAGCATCGACGCACGGGCTAATCACACAAATCAATAAATTCGGAGAATAAAAATCGTATCTGTTGCAAACCTGGATGCTGGGCTCAGGTTATCCAATTGGGGCTTCTTAACACCCTAGAGCGTTGGAGGATCTGTCGTGGGTTATCCAATCACAGACGGGATCTGATGATCACCGTTTTTGGTGCTCGGCGGCTAAACAGTTACCGGGGGACGTATTCGGACGACGCCCGTTGGTCGGGAGCAGTGGGAACGAGATCCAATAGTACTTAGGGACCAATTAGGACCTTTGATCATGTTTCTTTTACATCTGAGCTCCATCGTGGGCCAGGTTTTGGTTGTCCTTTGCTTCCTATAGGGAGAGCCGTATGAGACACTGCTCAGATGCATGCCGAGCCAATTCTCCGGTTGCTGGGCTCAATAGGATATTTTTGTCATTTTCCCTTTCGGTATGTGGATGTGTGACTTGCATACAAGCTTCGCATGACGCTACCGATACCGTTTGTCTGGAAAGGGTTTCCGAGACTAGACACTTGTCGGACTTACATCGTCTGGGGATATCTGATTTAATACATTGTAGTGTTGTGTAGGTACATATGTAAACAATTCAGTAAAGGCGGAATATGTCACCCGCATTTTGAAATACTAAACCATACTCAGGAGTTGAGATCAAGATATAACTCGTATCCTGTGGTAACATAAAGAGCATTGTAGGAAGTATATACACTTTGCTAGCTACAACAGATGATCTAAGGGTATATTCGTATATGTATTAAGTAGATCAACGTATTAATCGGTTTCGCCCATTATGCCCAGCCTACATCTCCAGATGATGATGATGATGCGTCTACGCCAATTCGTGCTATTCCTGAGGCACCCCTAATCTCCCCGAATTCATACTTTAATCCCATCTCATTAACTCGCCAGTCTCTGTCCTTGCGCTTTAGCGTGCTTAAGCCTTCAAACCGGCTCAGCATCCATGAGTCGCATACGTAGTACATAGCTCCTGCGATGGTGCTAGGATCGACAGGCATATGCGGCCACTGGAATAGCAGTTAGTAAATGGGTATCTACGTGATGAATTGAGGACGTCTAGGGCAGGACATACGGTAATAAAGAAGGATGCGACGACAACAAGCACCATTATACAGAGAATCCCAACGGCAGACCATGTGCAAACTTGATGCAGGAGAAAGGTCTGTGTGACTCGGAAAGGGATATTGCTAAGGAAGATAGTCAGAAACTCGGATAAAATGGAGGTCGATGCAACAACGGCGAGGAAGCCATGGCGCCGTTTCACAGAGGATAGAAGACCCGAGAAGGCGTTGGTTGGCGGCGCGAGTAGGATTGATCGTCGGGCGTGTTGAGGTGAGTTGGCTAAAAGCTGGTATGGGCTCAGGATAGCAATACCTTCGTACGCTGTTAGATTTTCAATTCTGATGAAGGGGTTATGGAAGAAGGAAGGGAAGACTTACTACTGAAGAACGAAGCCCAGAAGAAACTTATGATTACACCAACTGTAGTGAACAGAAACCGTACTCCAAAGGACTCGCTATCCATGAATCGTTCAAAGGCCGTGTCCCCACCGGTGTTATTATAATACAAGATTAGGCCCAGGAGTCCACACAGAATAAACAAGAACAAAGCCCGTCCTACATATCCTAACATGAGGAAAGGTAAATGACGCTTCGGCTTCGTTGGGGCGGCATGGTGATCTTGCGGCTCCTCCTCCCCATTCCTTTGACCCGGAGCATACTTGCCACCATACCCATTTTCACGTAGCATGACTCCGTACTCGATCATCCCATTCGCGCCGTAAAAATACCCCAGCTTGAACCACCGATCCTCTAGAACGGACTCCAGGAGACTTTTAGGCATCTTGCCTGCGTCGATACCGGCGGGCAAGCTCGTGAACAGGCGCCGCACGTCCGGGTTCAACGCCAACGATGCCGTTCCGCAGATACTCCAAGGATTCGTGCTGATCCCGGACCGCCATCGCGATAGCACTATGATCAGCATCAGGGTCGCCAGGGCCATGAGTCCGAGGAGTACGGCCGTGGCTTTGGCCGCCTGGTCGAATACGCTGAGCACGTAGGCGCAGTTCCGCGCATTCCCGCTGCCCGCTACACAGCCTATCCCGCGCAGGTCGAACTTGACGGCCTCGGCGGATATGGGGATTAGTAGCGCGGAGGCGAGCACTAGGACCGTCGTTAGGAAGACGAGGGCCTGGCCGCCGACGAGGGAGCGCAGGCTTGCGGCGACGGACTGTATGCCGGAGGTATTCAGACATAGCGATTCCCGACCGGATGTCCCGCGATCGTGGGCTAATTCGTGCCACGGCTGTAGAATCTTTGCGTTGACGTCGAGGATACGGACTGGGATTGCTAGGGCGATGGCTAGAAGGGTGGGGAGGAAGCCGCCGATGAAGTATTGCACGTGGTTGATGTGGTAGACTTTGGTTACGATACCGTTGTTGCTGCCGTCGCTATCGTTTGATGGAGGGGGGATGACTGGGTATAATGTTTCTGTTGCGGTGGGCTTTCCAGCTGAGTCTGTTTGGGTTACTACAGAGGGAGTGACCAGCACGCTGGTTTCCTGCGTGGCTGTGGCTTGGCCTTGAGAGTCGGTCAGGGTCACTGTTTGAGGTGTCGAGATGGGTTCCGGGATATTCATTGAAGTTGTGGCTATGCCTTCTGAATCCGTCACCGTGACGACGGTCGGCTTTACGTACGTTGGCGTCCTTGATACGGTCTCCGAAATGGTGATTGCGCCGATATCGCCGTGATCTGAGGACCCTACGGACTCGTATATTGATGTTGTTCCAATATCACCGTAATCTGAATCTGGCACGGTTTCCGATACTTCTTTCGACCCTATGTCGCCGTAGTCGCTTGGCTTAGGCACACTCAGCGATGTTGGTGCTTCCTCCGAGATAGTAATAGGGCCGCCAACATGGCCAAAGTCATCCTCTGGTTTGGTGTACGCCGGAGTACTGGAGGGATGTTCCGTATTATCGTCTTTCGGTTTAGTGGTATCTTCCGCCGGCGGTGGTGTTGTCGTTGGCTCTGCTGGCTCTGTGATAGTCTGGTCGCCGATATTTCCAAAGTCATCCCCCCCAGGCGTTGCGGCCTCTGTCGGTGTTGGATTTTCAGACGCTGACGCAAGTGAAGAAGCAACTTCAGTGTCATCCTCAGCACGACCCTCCAGAGTAGGCACGAAGGCTGGTTCCACGTCCTCGAATGTAATTCGTACGACTGTATAAGATGAAATCTCTCGAACTTCTCTTACATGAATGCCCTTTGTTAGGACATCAAGGTCGTTGTTGAGGACAGGAAGAACGTTCAAAGCCCATATTATCAGCCCAACGAGAGCTGATACTACAAGTAGTAAAACAGTCAAGAAAGGCCACCTTAGAGCAGACGGTTTATAGTTGGGACGCTCTCGATCGATTTCCGGCATAATACCCAGGGAAGTTTCGGTATATGTGATCATGTCGGGCTTGTATGCGGTTGGAACCTGAGAATAATCTGTTCCCTTACTAGACCGCGACTGATTACTACGGTATTTAGCAGGTCCATCCCCTTCATTAGTTGAGCCTATTGAGGCGTCGTAATCTCTTCTTTCGTATAAGGGATCCTCTCTATCGTATCGTCGTCCATGCCGTTGCGTCGTATCATTTTCATAGTCATCCACCTCATTGAAACCTCCAGAATTCACATCCTGAGAGTTCGACTGGGGCAGGGCATCAAACGTTACCCTTCCCGTGCGTGGCGCCGTGGTGATGTGTGACATGACGCCGTTTGTCTTTAGTAGTTCCCCTTACGTTTCTAAAGTACTGCCGAACATACATGCGAGTAGGTCCTGACAGAATTCTGACAGTCCCAGAGGAAGAAAAGAGCCTCAACGCCATCGCATAGTGGGAGGACACGCATGTTTAATATCGTCTTGTTCGACTCGTGGCGGAGCGAAGCTATCGCGGCGCTACTGCTGCACTGCTACGGTACTGGGCATGGTTACCAGGCCCATCTACCGTAACCTACGCCTATCTAAGGAGCTGAGGAGCCTTGGCAACTTTCAGCTCTCCCACTTAAAACGTGAAGAATGCCGTGCCATCGGCTCCTACGTCTGCAAAGTAACCTGGTAAACCCGGTACGGGACCTGAAAAGAGTAAATTTAGTTCGCACGAAGCCCCGTTGATCAGCACATGCAGTCGGGCTGCGCATCGTTTTGGATGCCACGACAAGGTGCATCTTAGTCAGAGAGGAATTATTTGAAACCCTAGATTGGCATATTCATGATGATCTCTATCCGAATGAATACGACCTCTTCCCAGGTCAATAAGTTCCCCAATAGGAGATAATCGTTGCGGACCAATTCCACTAAAGTAAACGATGATTCAAGAATTGGGGTATAGTTGAATACCAAGTGCCACTATCACGATGCCCCTCAATTGGTGAAGATTCGTGCTGACTCGAACCAGATCAAAATCGGACCAGATCACAATCAGACCAGATCACGATCGAACCATTTATTGAACTAAATAACTCAGTCTGCGATAGCGTGAGAATATTTAGAAAGGCTAAAGCAAATAACAAATAGATCAAGAAGCTATGATAGTATGTATGCGGCTGATAGCTAAGTGGCCTTCGAAGATCGCGAGATATCTTGGCATAGAACCGTTGGGCTCTAGACTCTAGGTCTAGTCTGGGCCTGGTTATAAGCCGGCGTTACCGTACCAAACACCAAAGTGTAGGGCTGAGGTTAGACCTGCTACGGAGGCCCATATGTGACACTTTGCCAAAATCAGGATTTTGGGCTGGAAAGGGTAATATTATGCTCGAGGCGCGCACGAGCCATCTTTTTTGGGTACTAAACCTAAAATATAGGATACATATGTATTATTTGAGTGTATTTATGCATATAAAGAGGATTTTACGTAGCATATTTTCATTTTGACGTGCTATTATTCTTATTTGGTATGATTTGGTTTGAATAATTACTTAGGTATGGTTTGAATAGGTATGGTTTGAATAGGTATAACTAGTTTGAATAGGTATGGTTTGAATGGCTAGGTAGGTATGATTTGAATAGCTAGGTATGGGTTGAATAGCTATGATAGATCATACGTACTTGGGTATCTAAGGCATCTCGTATCGTGGTGTTTGCAATTCTATTCATGAGGCTATTCGCACGCTATTCGTGAGGGTATTCGTGAGGGTATTCGCACGTGAGAGCATATACGTTTGTACGTATTTACTTAATCCTAATATTATAATTCAAGATACCATAACTTAAGATACTATAATACCATAATTCAAGACACGTATCTATAGTTTCAAATAGCGGTATTGTATGCGTTTATATAATTGTGTTTTGGTTGTTGTTGTTTGTTTGGTTGGTTTTTTTTTTTTTTTGGGGGGGGGGGGGGGGGGTAGGATAAGTGCGAATGCCCTCATTTACGATACCAAATTTTAAAAAAACGTTACCC